>PVKB01000886.1:40861-551478 GCA_004027205.1 Ctenodactylus gundi | reverse complement strand
TTTTTTTTTTTTTTTTTTTTTTTTTTTTTTTTTTTTTTTTTTTTTTTTTTTTTTTTTTTTTTTTTTTTTTTTTTTTTTTTTTTTTTTTTTTTTTTTTTTTTTTTTTTTTTTTTTTTTTTTTTTTTTTTTTTTTTTTTTTTTTTTTTTTTTTTTTTTTTTTTTTTTTTTTTTTTTTTTTTTTTACTGTATGGATGTCCAGCTGCACTAGCAGCATTCGATAAAAAGGTCTAGCAGATACTTATGAATACGAATGGCTCTCCGCTTCAGGGGAGGCGGCTGCCGCCAAGCTCCGCGATGTCGTGCCACCTCTTTCCCAACTCCACCTCCAGAAGGCTTCCCTATGATCCTTCCTCAAGGACCAAAGTCCCTGACGATTCCCTACTTCTCAATACCTCCTCAAGAAGGTAAGTGCATCTACAGGAACAGGTTGGGAACCCTCAAGCAGAAGTCCTTCTACAGGAGGATTAGAACCGTCCGCCATACTGGCTGGGTCTTGTCTTCCCTGCCCCTCTTGCTACCAATGACCTTTGCTTCGTAAAAAAGCTCATTTGTGACAACAAGATTGTTAATCTAAAAATTTCTGAATTTCCTTGGATTTTGTGCTTCAGTTTTACAACACATTATTAGACTGAGTCCCGGTTCCTTGTTTTCTGCATTGTTTTGTGAATACCATATTGTAAGCCTTTACCACGCCCAATGTCTATAGTGTGACAGATAAGGGCTTGTTAATGTGCTAGTGGGGAAGACTCCAGGAACCTCTGTCCCTCATTGTCCTCTCTGTTTCCTAAGGTATCTGTCCCCTTCGTCACAGCTGCACTCACTCTCAAGACGAAAATCCTAATTTAAAATCATCTAGACCTACATGTGCTTCCGCAACGTCTCCATGTAGGAATGCCAAAGGTCATTGTTTTCTGGCATACCCTCAAGGGGAAACAGTGTAAGCTAAGATGGCGTGTGGGGACAATATGATTATTCAAGAAAAAGCCCAGTAATTCTTGGTGCAGTTAAATTCTTTCGGCTGTAAAAGCAAGGTCTCTGAGGTCTACTCTGACTCAGTCTACAATCATTTCTACTTTTGTTCCGTTAACTTCTGGATGTGGCAGAGGGTAGAGCTGAGAGTGCTCTTTATCTATGGGTCCATTTTAATGGCTCTGGTATTTTCGTCTCTGTCCATTTTTATACAATGTCACCATCATCAATGAATTTGATCATACCCTGCCTGAGGCACTTTTAGCAAATTGGACAGTTTTTAAATGCTAAGAGGCTGACAAATGAAATGTTTAAAAATAGGATGATGCTGATTCTGGGAATGTTTCTAGAATAGACTTGCAAAGGAGTGGATAACCTATGCCAGATTGTGTGTGTATGTGTATGTGTGTATGCATGTGTGTATCTGTCGTACTCCATGACCTTAAAAAGTCTATATTCATTAAGTGGCGTTTTTTTTTTTCTTCAAACATTTCTTTAGTGATTCTGTCTCAGGCTACAGAGGACTGGAGGAAAAAAGCCACATATTTGAGAACGTCCTCTTTTCTAACTTTTCTATCTATTAAGACTCTTGCCATCCTACAATATTCCCTTGTCCTGTGACATTACTTGATCACTGTCACAGGGTGTTTTTCCCTCTCTTTACAGCATTCATAAATTAATACTCATGACAATTACCTGACAACGCAAAACTCCTCTGCCAATACTCTGCACAATGTTTGTACAGCACTGGTGAAATTCCGGATTTTTATTTAGGACCCTAGCTGGGACTTCCATACCGACCTTGTCCTCCCCTAAATAATAAAGTCTCCCAGTACCAGCCACAACAGCTTCTCTTCAACTAAAAGTGTAAATTAAAGCATGTAGCTTAATCTACACTGACTACCTGGTCAAACTTTTGCTTTATTTGTCTGTTTACTGTTCTTTTTTATGTTCCATTGAAAGTTAGAGTTTGTTTGTAAGCTTCCTGCAATTTTTAATTAAAAGAGTAAGTCCAGGTCGGTGTGAGTGAGATTCCTCCATGAGATCACTTGAGGAATCAGCCAGTCACTCTTCCATAGTGATCTATTTTAACAGATTCAGGAATGAATTTTTGTTGCCTTTAATTGTACTTTTTCAGTAGGAAATCTTCCATATTCATGATAGTTTTGTTTTCAGTGTTGCCTCATAATATAATCTTGTAAACACATTAAAATCCAACGTTAGATGCTCACGTTTACACTTAAGGCAGAGCTACCATTGCAAAGTATTTAACTTGTGAAACAGATAGAAAGCTGTTTTTTTCACAAATCAGGCAAAAAGGCAAAACAATCTCTTTTTTTTGTTTGCCTACTGGCCAACTTCTCTTGACACAATGAAGAGATGTCTCCCAGTTTACAAATGGCCAAAATTTAAGAGAAAAACATGAGTCTTAGAATCAAAAAATGATTTCATAATATCTCATCAATAATACTCCAGACAGAAATATGAGAAAAACACAGGCTAATTTTGCCAGAAAATAAAGCACAGGAATTTACATACAGTTGTCCTCGCAAAATTGTAATCTTATGAACACATTAATCTCATTCTTCTTTTAAAACTTCCAAGTAGAGCACCTGCAATACTAGTAGTACAAGCCTTGTTTCTCTGCTCCAGAGCTCCTTTCTTTCTTTCTTTCTTTGCTAATTTTAAAGTTTGCAATGCTTTGAGAGAAATTATAAGGAAAACACAGTGTTCTAGAACAAAGCAGTAGCTTTGGAGATTGGAGCTCAAAACAAAATGAAATAAAACATGGGTTTGAAAGGAATAGGTACCTCCTAAGTTCTGAGTACCTGGTTACTTGTCTGAGTTTCTGCTCTCTTGAGTATAAAATGAGATGTTTGAAAATCTACCTTGAAGTAGCGTCATGAGCTCTGTGAAAGAACTGGTACAGAAAAGAAACTAAAATGAATGGGTGTTCACTAAATAGTAGCTCGTCTATCCCTCCCTGCTCACCCTTTCTTGATTTTTTCCTTGGTCACTAGACTATACTGTATAGTTTGAGTTGGGATAGCTGTATATCAACCAATTACAACAATGTTAAAGGAAACACTTTTGTGAGCACTCCTTTCATTGGCCAGGTCATAAAATTGAGTCATACTGGATGAATACTTTTTTCTTTAGTTACATTTATTTCATGTCCCCTGGCTCACCCAGGTACCTTGGAGAAGTGAAGCCAGTTAACAGTCCCAGCAAGGCAAGATGTGCACCAAGATGGTCTCTGACCCTTGTGCCCCTCCTCCCTCTGCACCCTCTCAATTACGAAACACAGGGCTGAAGTTAACAGAAGAGTAAAAGCCAGCTATGTATTAACAGCAACTAGATACATGATAGATAGATAAATGTTTGCACCGATATTTCTGTCTTCCCCCTTGATTTGCTAGAGTTGGTCCTATTCCTGCCTAAAAGCCACGTTCTCCACCTGGGCTTTGACTTGCTTTACAATGTCCATTTCTCTATTTAACTTTCCTATCTGGTTTTATATGTTATCTATCTTTTCCATTATTGCCTTTAATATATGAATCCTCATAATTTTAATTTCCCATATGATAATTTCAATATCTCTGTCATTTCCGAGTCTGGTTCTGGTGATTATTTTTCCCTTTAGACCTGCCTTGTGGTTTTGGGTGAGTTGTTTAGTACAGAAGTAGATGGGTCTAAAGTGTAAGGGTTTATGTTGGTGTAGCTGTGAATTGGACTGTGTGCAACATTTGTTATAACTAGAGACAGCAGAGGCTGCAAATTTCTCTAGAGGTATTATATTGTATTTCCTTCTTGACTTTGGAGATTCTATGTATATTTCTGCTCAGAGTCCGACCTGCAGCATTTTACTGCAACTCACAGTTATGATAACTGGGAGTCTGTGCAGTGGTAGAATGTAAGGGAAGGAAACACCATACAATATTTCCATTGAGCTTCAGTCTTTCAGTCCATGGCTCAAGAATATAGACTTCAGACTCTCTCTCTCTCTCCTCTCTCTCTCTCTCTCTCTCTCTCTCTCTCTCTCTCTCTCTCCTCTCTCCCTCTCTCTCTATCCTTCTCCCTCTCCCTCCCTATCTCTCTCTCCCTCCCCTTTCCCTCTCCCTCCTGTAAGAGTATATCTGTTCCTCATTGTCCCCTAGTTCCCTTACTAGCTACATCTACTTTCTTTGAAGTCCCTTCCCCCAATAACTAATGCTAGGATAAATTAGACAGCAGACTTGAGAATCCCACGAGCAGACAAAACCAGTAGGATCATGAAGTGACCTTGTCTTTGTTTGACTTACACACATAAGCAAAGTGTAAATTGGGATGAAACTTAAGAGGCTGACATCTAACCTACAATAATATAACCAAGGACTTTCCAATGAGACAGACAAGAGAAAGTATCTACACGATTCTAAGTATTAAGTGTTGTCTCTGCCTTTATTCTGCATAGGGTTTGTGATAGCCTGTGGTTTGATTTCCTTTGATGGAACACAAAACACCCATTGGGTTGAGCTTTTCAAGTCATGGATCACTGTCTAGCTCAAATAAATTCTTTACAACTTGCTGCCTCAACTTATCACTTACCATTAGATTTCTATTCATTTTTCCCTACCTCATGCAAGAAGACTCCAGCAGGGGGCTGGAGGAATGGCTCAGCGGTTAAAGCACTTGCTTAGCAAGGGTTAAGTCAAGTGCTAAGCACCCAAGTTCGACTCCTCAGCACCACATAAGCTGGGCATGGTGGCACACGCCTGTAATCCCAGCACTCAGGAGGCTGAGGCAGGAGGATTGTTGTGAGTCCAAAGCCAGCCTGGGTTCCATAGTGAGTTCAGGACCAGCCTGGGCTACAGAGCGAGACCCTGCCTCAAAAGAAAAAAGAAAGAAGGTTCCAGCAGATAGCAGTG
Source organism: Ctenodactylus gundi (assembly GCA_004027205.1). Classification (NCBI taxonomy): domain Eukaryota; kingdom Metazoa; phylum Chordata; class Mammalia; order Rodentia; family Ctenodactylidae; genus Ctenodactylus; species Ctenodactylus gundi. The sequence continues at coordinate 546,601 of PVKB01000886.1, read as the reverse complement.
GGAGGTGCTGCCCCTCTCTAGCTGGGACAGGGGTTTGGAATTGCCCTCTGGCCAAGCACTTCACATAGAACTGAGGCCTATGGGTAAAAAGACTGGGAGGATTTATTATAGTTCTCTTTCTTTCCAATCTCTCCTCCTATTAGAGCCCATGAGAAACTGCTGAGGTTCCTGGAGGAAACCCTGAGAATCTTCAGGGGTCCTTATAACTGCTGCTCCCAGAAGTGTCCCACTCTCATACCAATGAAGACTTAGACTCCAGAAATTTGTCAGCATCAGCATCTCAGCATTTCTTCCCACGGTTCCCTGGCTGCCTTGGCTCAACTGTGTCTCTCAGAGGTCCCCAACTCTCCAGATCTCAGGGTCTTAGTTATCTTGGCAGTCCTGTTTCACCGATGGGACAAGAAAGTCACTAGTGCTCAGTTAGTACTGCTTTTATTATTGTAAAGACAGGGGTATAAGTCTTGAATCCAGAAATCACTTTTGTTTTTAAATCTTTCCCACTTTGATTTCTCGGCAATGTCACGTGAAACTACAAGTCTGTGTTCTTAGATGTGCCTTGAAGCCACCGGGAAAGATTGGATGGCTGGGCCTCACCTCCCGAAGGTCTGCAGTATTAGTCTCAGGTTGAGAATGAAGGCCCTTGTGATCAGACCTCGTCTAACCAGAGGGATGTTTTGTTCAAAGCTGAAATTTAATCACTGCAATTTCTCCACTTCAAACACATCAATGGCTAGCCATTTTTGCTTTCAAAAGAAAAAAAACCCCACGTGCTTTTCACAATTCTGCAGTCTGGCGTAACGTTGCGTACTTAGCATTTGAGCTGTACCATTTTCATGTTTAGTGTCTGTCTCTTCAGAAATGAGAGTGTTAGCTCCCAATGTGCAAGCACTGGGCCTACTTTATTCGTCATTATGTATTCAACACTTCAATCAGCGCTGGATGATAAGTGTTCAAAAATACGTGTGAAACAAATGGGTGCAGGGAGAAGGAATATAATGCAGCATAGAAAAGGAAATAGGGCCACGTGGGGACTCTTTCTGTCATCTGTGTAGGCATAGTTAAGTCTGGGGAGAATGCTGCACAGTAGCCACTTAGAATTTATCCATCTTACATGACTGAAACTGTGTACCTGCTGAACAGAAAACTCCCCTTTTTTGCCTCCCCTAGCTGCTGGAAACTACCACCCTTGCCTCTGCTTCTTTGGGTCTGACCACGTAGGTATCCCATCTAGACAGGATCTTATAGGATTGTCCTCCAGTGACTGGCTTCTCCACGAATATAACATCTTCCAAGTTTACAAACAGCAAGATTTCCCACCTTTTTAAGGCCAAAGGGCAATGTCTGTAATATAAACCTGTTTTCCTTATCAACCCATCCACACTGAAAGAGACTTGTTTCCATGTCTTGACTACTCTGACACCAGCTGCAGTGAACCTGGAGGCAAGGAGTTCTGTTCAAAATCCTTTCTTTCTTTCTTTCTTTCTTTCTTTTTTTTTTAGAAAACTCAGAAATGTGATTGCAAGATCACATGGATGTTCCGTCTTCGGTTTCTGGGGAACCCCATATGTTATTTGCCATAGCAGCTATACCAACTCCATTCAAGCCAACAGGGCTTTCAGTTTCTTTTCAACTTCAGTAATAGCTATTGTGTTTTGTTTTACCTCACTTTGCTTGATAACAGCCATTCTAACAGGTGTGAGGTAACATCTCTGGTAGTTTTTATTTGCATTTCCTTCATGATTAGAGGTATTAAACATCTTTTCATACATCTGCCGGCCATTTTTGTGTCTCCGTCAGAGAAATATTTATTCAATTCCTTTGCCCATTTTAATTGGCTTATTATTAGGCTCTGCTACAAAGTTGAGGTGCTCATTGTGTATTTTAGATATTAGTTTCATATCAGATGCATGGTTTGCCAATGGCTTCTCTCACTTGGTAGATTGCCTTTTCGTTCTGTTGAGTTTTCCTTTGCTGTGCAGAAATTTGGGGTTTGTAGTCCAGCTTTTTATTTTGGTTGTGGAAGGAATCTTGTGGACAATATGAAATATTTTAAATCTTATTCCAAAAGAGATAGAGATGCTAGCCATAAGATGATTTTGATCAAGACAGTGACATGAGCTAAATTAGATTTTTTAAAAATATTACTCTGGCTACTATGTGGATAAAGGGAGCAAGAAAAAAGTCAGGAACTTACAATCATCCAGCTGATTATAGCTGATAATGTCTTGAATTAAGAAAAGATGTCTCAAAGTGATCAGAGTTTAGATATACTCAGCCATTAAAACAGATAATTTTCAGTAATAGCTAATGTGAAAGCTTAAAAGTCTCTACACAGAAAATAGTAATAATACAGTGTAAATTTCACTTGGCATTCAACATTGTGGTACTTAGCGAAGTCAACGTGTAAGTAACTGCAGGTAGAGGACAAAAGAAGCACCCTGTCTGGACCTTACCACACTCCACAATACTGTGATTAAAACACGATTGTGATAACTATACATACCAGTAAATGTGTCCAACCCCAGCATGTTGGGAGTCTAAGGTAGGAGGATCCCAAGTTCAAGTCCAACCAGGGTAATTTATCAACCTGTTGAAAACCACCTCAAAATAAATGTTAGAGGCCCCGAATATCGAGCTCAGTACAAAGATTCTGGGCTTCATCCCATGGCAACCCAAACATATGCACATGCATGGATGCATGCTAACACACGCACTAACACGTGTGCACTCCCGTGCTCATGCTCACGTACATGAACTTAAGCACAGAGAATTTTGCAGGTTTAAAAAAACAAAGAGGAAGTAGATTAAAGAGTACTGTGTCCTGAGACAAAGTGAAGGAAGGTAAGACAGAGAAAAAGGAATACCAAAGCCAAGGCCTGTACGTTGGCCAAGTAACAAAAGAACCCAGGAGCATCCATTGAATTAGCCAATGTAGAAGATGTTGAGGATTCTGATAATAGCGGTATTAATAGAGTGGAGGGGACAATAGTATCACTGGGGTGGGTTTAAAAGAAGAGAAATTGTACAGCTGGTCATCGTAAGGTAGTTTGTATTGGACTAACCCATGCATGGATAACAATTACAAACTCTGAACAAAGTATGAAGTATATAAACATGTAGGAGAGCAGCCAAAAATCAGGCGGTGACTAGAACAAAATCTGTCACTTATATGAAAAGAACTAGTCTCTAGGAAAGATTTGCGTTTAACAGCTCCTCTCCTGAGAGATCTCAGCAAGTGTAACAGGCCTGCAGGAACTCGAGCAGAAAGTTAGGGTGTTACTAGGCTAAGACATTTGAAAATGGAGGTTAGGGATTTCAAATGATTCTGAGAGTGGAGAAATGAAAGTTTCACAGGGAGGAAGCTGAAATAGCTGCATAAACTTGTGACCAATCCTGGTTTGAGACTCAATAGGGATAGTCTTGGGAAATTCTTGCAAACAAGGAAAGGAGTATTTGGGAGGTCAAGAGAACTAAGCAGAGATTCCGGTTACTTTTTATAACCAGAGATAGAAATTTAAATCTAACCCAAGTGTTTTAGTCAATTTATAATTTTATAACAAAGTTCTATAGACTGGGTGGCTTATCAACAACAGAAATTTTCTGCTCACATTCTAGAGCCTGGATATCAGAGATTATGGTATTTGCATGTCCAGATTCTGGTGAGGTCTCTGTTGTTGACCCTCAATTTCTTATTTTATATCTTCTCTCAGCAGAAAGGAAGCTCTGAGGGCCACTCAGTTTTCAGGTGTTTTATGTTATGACTCCATCCTCATGATATAATTACTCCCCAAAGGTCTCATCTCCGACTACTGTCACACCTGGAAATCAGATCTCAATGTAGAAAGTGCGTAGTAGACACAGTATTTTGTTCATAACACTAAGTTAACTACCGACTTGAACAAAATTAAGCCCTCTTCAGAGGAGGAGAGACACTAGAGTTACAAAAATATACCATCCGTATTGTGCAGTGTTATGGTTTGGATCTGGAGTGTTCCCTAAAAGCCTCGGGTATTTGGACATAATGGGATACCTGTGGAACCATGTGCTGTTGGGAGGTGGGTCCTGGCTGGAAGTGGTGGATGCCTGGGGATGTGTCAACTTGTTCAAATTGGGGGGATGGTGCCCAGGGAAAAGGTTCCAGGCGTGTGTTATTGATTTGTGGGTCAGGAAATGAAGGAGTAGCACCAACCCTAGGTGGGGGAGGCACAACTGGTAGCTTGAACTAAGTAAAAGAGGAAGAAGAAACATTGTTAAAGCTTTTCTAGAAGTGTTCTGTCCTTTGCCTTAGCCTCCGCACGTGACTGCTTTCTTTACTTGGCTTTCTGTCTTCGTTCCGTGAAGAGCTTTTCTCATACGAGACCTTTGCTACGTACTTCACCATCGCTGGCCCCTCAAGAATGGACTGTGTGAGACCTTCTGAAACTGTGAGCCAAAAGAAATCTTCCCTCTTTTAAGTCATGGATGTTGGGTGTTCTGTGCCAGCAACAAATAAGTAACTAAGATATTCAGTATGCTACTAAAAATTACTAGATATATGAAGATAAGAAAATATAACATGTATTGACGAGTGAAAGTAATTAATATCAGCTTAATTCTAAAATAATCCAGATGTCGGAATTAGCAGAAAAATCCTTTAAATTCTTATATTTTCAAAAGTTTAAAGGAACATATGCTAAATAAATAGACATACTGAAAATATAAAAGAAAAATATCAGAAATTTGAGAATAAAAGAGTAGTTGGAATAAAAGTTGAATAAATATTTGACTAGGGTGGGTTAAAAGTGATGGGTGACTAAAGAACACAGATCCAAAGAAGTTGGAAAGGTACCAATAGAAATTATCTAATTTGAACAACTAAGACAAAAAAATCAATTCAGCATTATTTACCTATAAGACAATATCAAGCTACAGGTAATTAGCATCTCGGAGAGGAAATTGACCAGAAGAGAAAGAAAACTGATGACAAATTTCCAAATGGTGTGGAAAACATCAATTTCAAGATCTGGTAAGTTTAGAAAAGTGAAAATAACCATGCTTACGATTATAACAGCATATTAGGTGAAAATAAAAAATAAAGGGAAAATGTATAAAATAATCAGAGGAATGCCACACTTCACTTAGTGTCTAAGAATTATATAAACATTGAGTGAATTCTCATCAGAAGTTATCAGGATCAAAAAAGAGTAAAATGACATCTACAAGGCTACAAAACAATAAAAAAAATAAAGAATTTTATATTTATGTAAAAATTGTTACAAATGAAGACAAAATAACAAGGATAAAGTAGATATATCGAACAAGAACTAATCAAATTTGAATCATTCTGAGTGCCAAAAAATTCAGTATTAAATTATAGAATACAAGAAGAGAGATATAGCAATCTATTAGTTCCTGGTGATAACTAGCTAATTAAAAATGATTATTAATTAAGAAAGAAGAAAGAAAAAAACAAGAATGACCTGATGGAAGGATATATGTTTCCTACAGAATGTAGAGAGCTAATCTTTACATACATATACATTTCTGGACTTAGAGAATAAATATCTTACCACTGCCAAAATAAAGTTCTATTCTGTCAAGAAACACGTGAGAGTTCTCAGTCTAATATATGAGATCCTGATGAGGAAAGATATTTCCAAGGCTGCAGCTTTCTTATTATTCTTAAAGAAATGAAGAATGTACGCACTAGCTAAATCAGATGATACCTGGTCCATATTATCAAATGGACTCCTGAGTAAGCTAATGACCATCAGGTGCCTCAGAGATGACTCTGTAAAGATAACACGGTACCAACAATGCACTGTTAGGGCCTGCATATAAACTGTCAAACTAGTGAATCTAATCATAATGCAGTATGAAAGACACAATGTAAAAATATTTTACTTTCTGAAATTGTGAATATCTGAACAAAATAAAAGTTAAAATTTGTCTAGAATAACGATGCTGAGGAGACATGAACACAAAGGACAATGTTGATCCTAAACTAGATCCTCTATTTTGGAAAAATAAATGCTTTAGAAGACCTGACTGCAACAGAAACATGGCCAATGTACTAGGTGAAAGAATTACATCAATATGTGACTTACTGAGATTGAACACCATTCAATGGTTAAACAAAGAAATGTTCCTAGCCTGCTGGAAATAGTCATCTTCTAACAAAAATAGAATTATTAACAAGCATACTCATCTAACACAAAAAGCTCAAGAAAATTCTTCAGATTGTAACAACTTGAGTCTATCAGGAAGGGGAAAAAAATACATGAGCTAGGGACCATATATGGCACTAGGCAAGCTACCTCAGAGAGCACCTGGGCGAGGGATCACATATAGGCCACACCTTCACAATCAACCCAAACACACCCAGACGTGGTCTTTACTAGCCTGCTAGGCTTTTCTTAATCTGGTACAGTTGGCACATCAGGGTTAGTAGTCCCATCACTTCTGTACAGCATTTAACTGGAAATTATATCCAGTTCAATAAGATAAGAAAAAAAAAAATATATATATATATATATATATATATATATATATATATATATATATTCAGATTTGAAAGGAAGTGGAAAACATGTCTTTGAAAAAACACAATAATCCACAAAGAAAAGGTCTTTTGGAATCTTTAAAATTAGTGTGTTTAATAAGTTACAAACAAAATATGAAAATACAGAAATCAATTTTGTTTTTACACAGGGTCACCAAACAATTGAAAACTGCTTTCTTTTAAAAATCACTTTAGAATGACAGTAAGAACTATGAAATACTTGAAGAAATTTCTAATAAAATATATGCAAAATAGAAAGTGCAACGCATCCCTGAGATATTTAAGGAAACCAAAAAAGAGAGAGAGATACTCTATTAATGATGCTAAAGATGCCCTATTGTTAAGATCTCAATTCTCAACAGATTATCTATATGTTCAGAGACAGTCTTGTCAAAATAATAGCAGGTTTTTCATTCTTTGTAGACATTGTAAAACTGATTCTAAAATCATATGGAAGTGCAAGAGGCCTAGAATAGACATATCAACTTAGAAGAACTCAGGGAAAACTAATAACACCTGATTTCAAAAATTATTATAAAACTACTATAATCAAGACTCTCAAAGATTATTATAAAGCAATTATAATCAACTCTATGGTATGAGACAAATGGGTCAATGGAACAAAACAGAGCCCAGTAAGAGGTACATCCTATATTTTTAAAAATCAATTTAAAAAAAATATTTTCAAACACCATTTAATAGTTGAACAGCAGGATTTTCAGTAATGGTGCTAAGACACCTGGATATTGACATGCTAAACAAAAGAAAAACGAAATTGAATTGTAAACTTCCACCACATAAAAATGTTAACTCAAAATGGTTCATAAGCATAAACATAAAATCTAAATACTTAAAATTAAATTTATAAAATTTCAAAATATATAAATGCAAATAGAAAACTAAATCTGAAAAAAGTATTTAAAAACAGAAGAAATTGTATGTGGTCTTGAGTTGGGCAAAGATTCCTTAAATAGAATATGAAAATAACAGTCTCTGAATAAAAATTCCAATAAAATAAAATTTACCAAAACGATTTCCTAAGGAATTCTCAAATCAAGAACCAACTCAATGAAGTACAAGCAGTAGTTGTACAGCATATATTTCACAAAAGATGATTTACAGATGATGGGTAAATACCTAAAGTGAGGTTCAACATCATCAGTCACTAAGAAAATGGAAATTAAAAGATTACAATTTGATATCGCTGTACATGTATTAGAATGATTGAAAAGAAACACAAAATGAGAAATATTGACTACATCAAGTGTTGTCAAGGTGTAGATTAGCACCACTTGAGTATTGCTGGTCACAATACAAAATTACACAACTTATTTGGAAAGCTTTCCAGTTTAGAAACCATGTATGTGTCCAGCGTCATATGACCAACTCATGACACCGCAAGAAGACAGTTCCTTAAGGTAAATAAGGACATAAAGGAAAAATAAAAGATACTTGGCTACTGGGCGCCCTACACCAGCCTACGTCAGAGTCGAGAACTGATATTGACTTCTCTCTGTCTACTCTTAATCTGAGGATGAAGGACAGCTACCCCATGGTCTCAGTGGAGCGAAATGTTGGGGTGGGGGTCAAATATAGTTAGTGTTTAGTTCTGCCTTCAGCCCTACAACAAGCTTATTTTGATGTATTTGTGTGAGCCCTACAACAAAGTTTCTCATTCTATGCCAATTTTGGAATTCCGAATAAGTCCATTTTTATGACCCACCTCCACTGCTCCCTTTTTCTGTTTACAGCATCATAATATTTGTGGTCAAAATAAACTCCGTGATAGAAGGGAACATCTCTGTCATGTTACTGCTAAACCCACACATCTGACATGTGGCCGGCCATATGGTGAAGGTCACAATGTGTTTGTTGAATCAATGTGTAACAATGTAACAGTTTTTTGGATGTTTTCAAGGGGAGAAAATATCTATTATTTAACTGTGTACCACTCTGAGAATGAGCAGTTAGTGCTGGTGTTATTCTGTGGATAGTGAGTTTTGTAAGGTATAAGGCTGTTTATCTACATTTCTGTCTGTGAAATCTAAGCTTCGGGGGCACAGAATTAAGAGAACATGGTATAAGGTGATAGGTTTAGACAAAAACCCTGTATCTCTGAATCAGAACCATTAGGAGGAAAAAAAGAGTGTGCTTATCTTTAAAAATGTGTTTCTTAGCTGCTGCCTGGAAATGCTGACAAACAGTAACAAATCCACCACCAGTAAACACCTCTAAGGTCTGTATTGAGGTCTCCAGAGATCCTTGAAAAAAAAAAAAAATACCTGATTCCAAGTACAAATGAATCTGGAATACTTCAAACCAGAAAGCAAAAAAGTCATTAAAAACTGCTGGAGTCATGTCAGAAGTGCTGAGGAGCCAGCTCAAAGAAGTTCCTGCTGGTGATGATGGTACAATTTGATCATCATTAAGAATCATACCTGCCATGATCGAAACATCTAAAATGAGCTTAAATTTGTGAGATGAGACAGATACCAAGAAAAAAAAATTGTCACCTTAGAGGTTGCTGTGGAATAATCCATTCTATTGAAAACAGATAAGTCAAGGGAATCTAAACATTCTTTCTATCTTTCCTGTTAACTCAAACTTAACATTATTTTACTACACTTTAATAAAACAATGAATCTAGACAACGGCCAGCATTGGCTCCTCATCAAAAACAAAAATAACCAGATACACATCTGTTTTGATGGCAGGAGGTAATATCATCTATGAAGTATGTTTGACTGGATCCAAATCTCTGCATCTGACTACTCATTTGTAAAAAAAAAAAAAAAAAGACAAAAGATTAATGAGGGGTAGAAAAATGTTAAACCATTCTACACATGTTCAAGCAACAAAACACAAAGTTTAGGAAGTTCTGCAAGTTTGTTCCTAAAGTAATAAACATAAGAGAAAGATTTGAAAAGAAAAGAAGATAAAAATAAAGGATGGAAGAGGGACTGATAAAACAGGTTTGAGAGAAACGGCAAACAAAACAAACAGATGTAATATAGATCCCAGTTCAAACAAATTGTTGAAAAATTAAAAATGACTTAGAAAAATGGAAGTAACGCTGATACTTGATAATACTCAAGTATTAAATGTTCTCATGTGTAATTATGGTAATATCATCAGATTCTTAAAATGTCCTATTTTAGAAATCCTAGGAAAGTTGCGGATTACTATGGATATAATAATATGTTTCACACTTACTTCCAGTTAAAATTAAGTAACGTAGGCTGTCATTAAAGCGGTATTGGTGGTGACTTACATCTGGCGAGTTTGGGTGATAGACATGTGAGCTTTGCTATATCATGTTGTCCAATATTTTATATGTTTAATATTTTTAGAAGATATTGATAAAAGATTAAGTTCAAACAAATTAGGGAAATGATCGATTCCTTCCAAAATGAATCGCCATTACCTTCTTACAAAGAAGCTGTTTTCAGAGCTTTCAAATACCTGCTTATAAATCATTCAATATTAAACCCAGGGCAGGGGGAAGGAGAGGGTCACGTGTACATAGCGACATCCGATGTGAACTGGAAGTGGAACACAAATGAAGTATAACTGCCTCTGAAATGACAATTCTGGCTTATGGTGAAGGGGTACTGGCTTAACAAACAGCACCTCGGATCAGAACTATTTTGCAAAGCAAAGTACACCTGCAAACAAATAAGTGCGTGTTGTTTACCCCTTGGGAAAAGACAGCATAGGTAATTGTAACCAAGCTCTGAGCCTGTTCGTAAACAGCGATACTATATTTTCACTGCCTCTCACGTTGGGGTCTAAATATTTGGCATGTTTAATGTCTTTCAAGGATATTAAACGTTGCAGGAGTGTGAGAAAGGGCATATATCATTTCTGATTTGTGGCCGACGTCGCTGGCAAATGTGTATTTGTGCCCGGCTATCTCTAATAAACCGCTAGCTCTCCTATTAGTTATAGAGCATCGCCCACTTTGAATAATTTATTGGCCCCCACATTATTGGCACCACTTCTGAAAGATGTGAGTAGAAAAGAGATTCTAATAGATCACATTAAAAAATAACTCAGAGAAAATTCTAAATCAGGATGTTATTTGAAACAGCTTCCACTCATTAGGGAGAAAAGTTATGAACCCGAAGTAAAAAGACCACCTGAACCTAGGGAGTCTAGGCGAAAAGGGGGGCGTTGGAAGTGATCGTGTCTGTGGATTGCTACTCTGCTGACATTTTGCACGTATCCAGAGCTCTGTGGACCAAGCCTAGTGGCCTCCTAGAGTTCATTCTGTATTTTAAATTCATTTTATGAAGGGTTAAAATCAAATGGATACCTCCATTTTTACATTCACCGACAGAAGAATATGCAGTACTAGCCAATGCTGCTGTAAAGTTACCTGGGCCCTGGGACGTTGCCCTTGACCAGTCCTTATTAATTACATCCATCCTCCTAGATACATGTCCCACCTCCCTATCTTTAAAAATGAAAGAGAGAGAGAGAGAGAGAGAGAGAGAGAGAGAGAGAGAGAGAGAGCAAGGTAGGACACTGGGAGACCTTAGTTCAATGTCACCTAGAGGATTTAAAGTTGTTAAGAGTAATTTGAACTATTAGATCATGTGCTCTCCGCTCATGGATGGTCACCTGGCAAGGATGCTTGTAGGATACAAGTTTTTGAAGACTTCTCAGGGTTTTGAATGTCTTTAAAAAGGAACCACAGTGGTGAAAATTCTCTATTTAAAAATAAGTATATTAAACAAGCTTTTGCGTAACTTGAACCCCACATGTCCATTAATGGGTTAGAATAAGTTTCTTCACGTGGAACAATCTTTAGATACCACCCAAGGGTCCTATCTGCTCTAATATTCTATTTCAGAGAATATTTTTAAGAAAATTTAAATATGATTTGAAATACTCCATCGTGTGTGTGTGTATATATATACACACACTATATATATATATATACTATATATATACTGTACTATATATGTACTATATACTATATATGTATATATACTATACTATATATATACTATAAATATATATATATATATATATATATATATATATATATATATATATTGTTACAGGATTCATCTGAAAAGTCACAGATTATATTAATTTCACAAGGGTTGTAATTATGTAGTATCTATCCCAGCCTCTCTTGAATGGCCCGTTGTCACCTTTGAAGGCAGCATTCCCTCCCTTAATGGAGATACATTCATAAAAATCAAGTCTTCCTATCACCCTTACACATGAGTGCCCCACACTAGACATTCCTTCTTGGCACATTTACTGAACTCCTGACAGCATTTCCCATCGTCTTTGTGCAAATTCCGTGTTTCCCCTCCCACTCCAGAGACTTTCTAGAATTTTGGGCTCACCACCCGCCACATCTAAATACCTATAAGGTAAAGACTGATGCAGAATTTCATACATTACATTTTGTCATATGGTGTTAGTTTCCCTGATTCTCGTGTATGTTCCATTTCTGAGAATAGACTGTAATATGTTAGATCAGAGCTAACTCTAATGGTGCCAATGACACAGGGCTTAACAAGAACCTATTGACTAACCCATTCTTTGCTTTCTGTCTATGAAAGTTTTGTCAAGTCTTTGAGGAGCAATATGATTACTGTGAGGTGATGTGAATGAGGAGATATTGAGAGCTCTGAGAAGGGAGAATAGACCTTGCCAGGTGTATGAGATGCATCCAACTTCGGGGGTTCCATTTTATAGAAATAATAACAGAACTTATTAAATGATATTAAAAAGTGGAAAATACTAATGTCAGAAAGTAAGTAAACACAGTTTTCACTACTCTTGAACACTGTTTTTGTGATTTTTTAAGCTGAAAAGCTTTGTAATACAAAAATTCTTTTTAAAAAAATCTCTTCAACGTTTGGGTACAAGACTCAGCTGAAAACCACAGACTGTATTAAATTCGCAGTGGTTGTAATGCTGTAGCATCTGCCCCGGCCTGTCTTAAATGGCTTATTGTCACCTTAGAAGGTAGCTCTTCCTTTCCTTTGTTGTGAATATTTGCAGTTGCTGTCGTATTAAACAAGGGGTCAGTGCCACCAGAGAATATAGAGTCAATTGAGAATTCTCAGGCTCAGTATCTAATTAGAGGTAGTGTATGGAATGCCTCCCTTAATTACTCTGGAGTCATTGGGGTATTTCATTAGTCTCCGTTTTTATCTTGTAACTTCATTCATAAAATATGTTCCTTATCAATTAGCTCCACTGGGAACTGATCACGGCCCTGTGCATCCTGCTCTCTGTACGATCTCTCAGCCCTGAAGGAGGAAGGTCAGAATTCCTCTACATAATACCGCTTTCAACTCCATTACCACACCAAGAATACTAAGAATACTAAGAAGGGAAAAGAAAAAACAAGATACAGTATTGCTTACAAAGATGTCCCTAAATTTTGCTGAAAATCATAGGAAAAAAATGCTATCTTCAAAGGAATAAAACAAATCGTTCATACGTAAATTGATTATAGGTTCACTCCATACTTTTCTAAGAATCCATAAAAATCAGGCTTTCTAGAAATGTTTTAACAGGAAAAATTAAAATATTCCCTTTGAGTAGGAAACGAATCAGAAGAGTTGGGTGTGGTAGTGTACATTTGTATGAAGAGAGACGCAAAGTTCACTCTACAAAGAAACATAATTTCAGAGCAGTACACTGGGTCTAAAGTCATCCTAGTGAAGGAACACTAAGACATGAAGCCGGTCACAGAGACACGTAAGCGTCAGCAATGCCATCTAATAGAGTCGTCTCCCTGAGGTCGAGCACACCCTCCTCCCTTCCCCCCCCCCCCATCGCAGGTGTTACAGAGATGGTATGTGGAGACAGATTTCTTCAAGCACTTATATCCTTAGACTATTATTATTATTATAATCCCATACTCACAATGAAGAAACTTGTTTACAATTTACCTCTATGGGTCCTTGATCCTGGAAAGGGAATGTTCCCTCACCCTTGGCTTTTCACGCTGATTGATTACCTCCAATAACAGTAACTCTAAGTCCTTCACCAGAAGACTGGCTTCTGGAACAGCTTTTGCTGTTTTGTTGTTGCTGTTGTTGTTTTTGTTGTTGTATTTGCTTATTTAGAGACCTTTTCCACAGGGTAAGTTGGAAACAAAGGAGGTTCTACAAGGTCAGCGTGGTATTTCTCAGTATTCACCACCAGATCTAAACAGCTGGTTCTTTGATTCCTTGGAATGAGCATACCTAAAAGTCCTTTTGTGGTTTTGCAAGGCAGGAAATGTGTTTCCCAGAAAGTGATATCCAGTCAAAGCAGCCATATTGAAAAGGAGGATTCAGATCTCATGGCATCCAACAAAATGGTACTCAGACCTCGTAAATTATCATCTATTAATTAGCTATTGTCACGTATCAAACCCTTACAAAACTCAGCTTTTAAACAACCACGATTAAGTCTGTTGGAGCTTAACTGATATCACGTGGAATCAGTTGGGCAGCTCTGCTTCAAGCTATCGCGACCACAGTGAGTAATTGTTACTACTTCTTGTCAACTGATTGCTGCAGTACTTCTCCATGTATCTTTTTACTTCTTAATCAGAATGTGGCCTGAGGTGCATAGTTCTTCATTACTATCACAGAGGTATAAAAGGGTGAATGGAAATATTCAAGGTCAATTAAAACCATTTTATGTTAGCATAATTAAACACCTGAGGCAGCTTACTTTATAAAGAAAAGAGGTTGTTTAGCTCACAGTTCTGGACGCTAAAGGGGATGGCGCTGTCATGAGTACCACAGAACATCACGGAGAAGGATATCAGTGGGACAAACTGCCTGCAAATCATGTTATGCCTCAGCTCTACCCATTCAACTGGCTGAGGCAATTTTAACAGCCAAACTCAGTACCAAAAAAAAAAGAGGAAAGAGATTCTGGTCTTTTATGGGGGGAATTGCATGTCAGAGCGTGAGACTAACATGGGAAGAGATGTACAATCAAACATCGTGGCCTCAGGAGTACTTCTTAATCTTTTATTCTGATGTTGTGATTATTTTGACTTATTCATAACCGTTCGGGTATATTCTCTGTCTCTTAGTTCAAATTTTCAGAAGAAAAAGTGCAGCTGAATCCTGCTGAATCCTCCTCACTTGTACATCCCTTCCTCTGGGGTCATTCGAATGCCCTGGTTTGATCAGGGGCAAATCCTGTTAAAAGAAGACATGAGTAGAGATGGTAGTGGTCACACATATGAACAGTTGGGTTTACTGTTTTGTTTTGTTTTGTTTTGTTTGGGGGGAGATCATTCTGTACAGGTAATGCTCTTGGTCTCTCAGTGTATTAACCTCCCCTGGAAATGTGCACATCTTCTTTTTATAAGATGTCTATATGCATAATGATTGGTTCACTTTACAGTGTCTCCCAATCATCACTGACCACAAGATCATGACCAAAAAAGAAAAAATAATCTTTGCCATTGCATCGACCACATCTTGATGCATTTCCTTATGTCTCTGACACTCACTGATTCCTGAGCTCCACCGAGGATCCCACCCTGGCTTTAGAGTCTTGTCAACGTCACTTACGGTTGCCCCCAGGCCTTCCAGAGAACAAAGAAATAAAGTGCACAAGTCTCAACTCATCTTCTCATGTCTACCAGAGTTAAAAATTGGTGGTAGGGTAGCGGCACCACATTTTCTCATATTCTTTCTTTGAAGAAACACATTTTTTCAGTCTCCAACTTGCATAATGTACACGTAATTTATGGAAAGCCTACTGTCCAAAACCAAAATGAGGTCAGCATCACAAGTAAATACAATTTTTTTCCTAATACACTGTTTCCACAGTTGTTCAAATGCAAAACAACCCACAAAATACATTTGAATGTGTTGTTGGAGGATGAAAATTATCTATCAAATAAGTTGGCAGAATACATTCCAATCTATTGTCATTATCTTGAAGGAAATGATACCATTTCAGTTGACAATTTGCAGAATGAGCAATGAGATGCAGGTCCTATTTGAGGCATGAGTTTCCTTATGGGAAGACACTGGGGAGACAGCAGAGGAACCCTAAGTGTGAGCCTCCCTTTGCCTGAGCCAATTATGGAAAACACAGACATAACCTAATGTCTAAGTACTATGTACATGATATATTGCTATTTTGTTCAAGGGCCCTGAGGCAAAAGAAAAATCAAAATAATTTTTACAATAGCACCTGCTTGAAAATAAGCAATTTATTCCATCCTTATAAAATATTTATGGATTTCAAATGGATGTCCTTGAATAAGACCATTTCATTTCTTTTCTCCGTTGAGAATAGGTTAGTTAGAGAAAACGCTAGACCTATTTCCTGTTAATTTAATATAGATCCAAACCCTTTGTGAAAAAGCAGCCACCCAATAACCTTATTTACTAAACTTTATTGTTAATTATTCTGCCTTAGAAGATGTACAAGCAATAGCCCATGGATCGTTTCACCTATTGAATAGAGAAGAACCACTTCTATGCAATAAAATAATTTGATTTCCATCGAGAAAATGTATTTCAAAAAACCCAAGAGATTGAAGGAAACTATTACTTTTTATTACTCATATCATAATGTTCATCTTAATTACTGCTAAAGCAGGTTCACAGATGTAGTCTAATTGAATGTATAACTTTTTAATTGAAAAGGGGAAAAGTACGAGATTTGAGTTCTAACAATAGGTAGGACTCAAGTTAAATCCTTCTTTTCCAAAAAGCTTTCCTGGGAGAATTGAGGCCTTTAGAAATGTCCTAATTGTCAGATACCAATAATGCACACAAATCAAGGGTTTGGGAATGTTGAGAAATTAGTATTATGCTGGCTAATACAGACCTGTCAAGACCACAATTTCTCTGCCTTTGGCATTTTGCTTCATCTCCACAAAGATTTCACAGTTTAAGCATAAAATTAAAAACGGAAGCCTCATCACAATGGAATAGTCCAATGATCAATTTGTCTTCGTGAAGTTCTGTGAGATAGTTCTCTGAGATTTAGTGTCTTCCAGACCTCCATCAAATGCTCACTAAATGAAAAAGGAACTGTTTCAGACACTTAAGGCAGACCAATATCTTAGGTCTAGTCTGGACAAATGGTCACATTCCTTCCATCCCTACTTCATCCCTTCATTGCAGAAGAGAAATAGAGATGTCTGGAGGTCTACTCAAGTTGGTTTTGAAGAAATGGGAGCCATTTATGGTCTCTAGGTCTTTTGCTTTGTCCTTTATTATACAAGTTCTTAACTTTTATATTTAAATTTCCAACAGCTGACTCATACCTTTTTTTTTTTTTTTTTTTTTTTTTGCTAGCCTAAACTTCTAGCCATGCTAGTACTATTGGGACAGGAAAATTTTTGAGTCATATTATAACATTCTAGTACAGATTGAGGAAGGAAATTTTTGGGTCCTATTATAAGGAAAATTTTGAGTCTACCCATCTGTAACTGAACAGGATTCTCACATCTGTTTTCTCTTCCTGTATGAAAGTACTTAATCTTTCTCTGATGCACTACAGTGAGACAAGCAATGGCCAAGCTAACTGAAAGAGCATGGGAGACTCTTCCGGAATAGAGGTAATTAGCTGTAATAGGATGTTTCTGTTTCAAATTCTTGTTATCTGGGTGTGCATGTGAACATGTAACTCTTTTTAGATATCCCACTCTGCGAAAACATCAATTAGCCAGACTCATCAAATCCCCTCTTGATATACTAGGTCATGGGTTTGTCATGTTTCTATTTATGCCCCAGAGAACAACCACTCAAACGAAAACAGCCTCTGAATACATAGATGGTGATCGCACACTTCAACAGCAAAGGAAGCCTTTCAGCACTATTTTTAATGTATCCATAACCACTTCAGATGTCTTTTTGGAAACCAGCTGCAGAATCAATGTGTTAAAAATGGCATTGTTGGGTCGCTCGTACCTATCAATTCCCATCAGTTTCTTAAAGGCCAGGTTCTCAGCCTACACCAAGGCAGAGAGGTAACATGACTTTAAGAGTGTGGGTTACAATTCAAGTATACTATTGTATTAGCATACAAGAACATAAGCTGCTTTTTCTGAATGCAAACACGGTCCCTAAACCGAGGATGTAAATTAGTATTACAATGAAAGCCACCAGAAGGACAGAAGCTTGGAAGTGTTCGCCTCTCTGAGCAGCAGGAGACTGTTCAGGTCCTGCTGTTTTGAAAACCTTTCTCCCCCCATGCAGGCTGCCCTGCTAAGAGAAATCCATTTGAATATTTTGGCAATCACAGAGGCCCCCACATAAATTATGGATACAGAAATGCAGAAGACAGTCTAACAAATGGAACACGGTGGAATCTGTTTTCCGCCGCCATATGGTGTCGACAGAATGCCACTTTGTTTCTCTGGGAAACATCTCATCATTAAAAAATAAATAGAATCTTTTCTGTGGGGAGAGAACCCACAGTCATTATTTTGAAAAATAACAAACAAGAAACTCTGTCCTTTCATTTTACAATCTTTTTTCCCCCTTACATTATTATTACTGCCACACACATAGACTTTTTCTTCCAGGAAAAGGCGTGATGGCTTGTACCTCGTCGATGCACGGGAACTCAACATCGTGTTTTCTTGGTTGTGGAGCTCAGTCCAAGTACGACTCGCACACTAGAAAAAAATCAGGGCACTTCATTATAGATCGTCTTCCCTTTGGAAAAAGGATCATTTCAACAGAATGTATGAATTTTACACTCGGTAGATTACGTGCTTATGAACATAATACACATAAAACATCTTGGTTTGTGGAAAGCTTAATTTGTAAATTAAATCAGGATGTCTTTATTAGTTATGGACTAAAGTTGTAACTAGAATTCATTCTATAGTCTATTCGGTAATGTATCCTCCTCAGGCCCAGGACAATTTTTTAATCATGTTCCACGATTTAAATACATGAAGTCCACTCATGGTTTTCTCCCTCCTACAATCCTGTTCCTTTTTTTCTTTCTTTCCCCCCTTTCTCCTCCCTGAAAAGATCTTTTTTTTTTTACCAGAACCAATGTCATCCTAGAAATCTGATTGCTGAAAATTTGCCTGCCTTGCTATCTGTACACAAATCACAATATTTTCAAATTGGCATAATCCCTACAGTATTTTTACAAACATTATTTTGCTTGATGCTCAAATAGCACAGAAACGTGGGTAGGAAAGATTATGATCCCTTCTTAGAGCTAAGAAATACAAAGAAGGGGCTTCAAGAATCTTCCTAAGCTCTATGCCCAGGCCGGTGCCAGGTCTTCCGGCCCTCAGGGGAGGATCTTTTTTCTACACCACTCTAGTGGCTGAAGTCGAGATATAAGAGGCTCTTTCCCATTATTGCTCACCATTCCTTCCATGGTAGTCTTGATATCAGCTAGATTGGTCTTGATATTGATAAAGTGTCACCTGTGTGTTTATTCCAACACCAGGAACATATTCTAAGATACACCAGGAAGTAAACGGTGTCTAAAAGCCAGTTTTCATGGAGCAAAAGAAAAGCACACATCTAGAAAGAGCATACCATGTTTCAAAAGTATTTTTTAAGGATTCTGAGGCTAGAATTATCTGTTGCCATTTGCCGAACTATGTAAGGCAGGATTTAGGGTCAGAAAAAAATGTTCATGTTAATAAGCCAATTTCAATTTTGGTATGTTGGTATAATGTTATAATAAAACAAGGACTAATTTTTGGGGATGTGTTTTTCTATTGCTACAGATGACTAAGAAAGCCTCACTGACATCAGGTAAATGATGAGAACACAAAATCTGATCCCCCTGTGGATCAAAAGTCGAGATCAAGGAACAGCGTGTCTCCAAGCTGCCTGTCGATACTAAACTCCTTGCCTGCAATATCACATTGCATCTATGCCAATCGAAAGAGTCCTCAGAACCTCACCTGATTGAATTCATTTCCACCACTCCTAAAACAAAAAAGCTTACTGAAAAATACAAATGCTTCAACTCTTCCATCTTCGTAAAAGATAATCCTTCAATTCACATTAGAGACGAGGATTTTGCAAGTTACTAAGCAGGAAAACGTTCCATATCTGTGAAGTGCCGAAGCATATGCTTTGTTCCTTGTTGCTGGAAATATTGTCCTCAAGAAATTATGTACAACTGGCAGATACTTCTAAAACACTGTCAACAGCTTGCCAATAGTTGATGTAGATGGCTATGCTGCGTCGACTGCAGCCAGCCAAAGAGCCCATACCTTTGAAGCAGGCAGCAAAAGCAAACCGAGGTGGTGATTTTATTGTATCACTTAGAATTCTCCTAAGGTCTCTTTTTCTCAATGCTACGGTGGATGGTGCACATATCACATGTGAGACAACCTGTACAATCATGAACTGATTGCATGAAACGCCATTGTAATGCTCCATCTGATGGAGACAGAGAAAAGAATCTACGTTGTGGCATAATTAATGAGAAACCAACCAGCCGTCACTTTGTTCTGTGTTGTGTGATTTTAAGCATGATTGACAGACCTAGAAGAAAAGCTTTGGGGGGGCAGAGGTGGGTGAGGTGGTCAGTGAAGAACCCAGACTGTATTATTTCAGATTGTTCTTTTATAAAAAGAACAAGGTTATCATACCTACAATTACTTAAAATTAAAATAAATAATATTTAGCATCTCCTGTTCAGTGGATATACTTTAAGTACGTAACAGCTACATGTGTCTAGTGACAAGCAGTCTAGATTATTCCCGTCACCATTGGATGTAATGTGTAGCACTCATATGCCTGACATGCGAGATTCATCTATCCAACAGTTACCGTGTAGGGCACGTGATTTCCCATCCTTCAGATTGCAGTTTTGCTACACAAACACTGGGTCTACCTTCCATCCTAATTCATGCAAGAGCATCAGAAACCTTTGCTCTTAGTGTCCTGCCTAGTAAATGACAGGCCATGACGACCATCACTCTATGGGGCTGCTGCAAAGATATTCTATAAGAACGGCGCCCAAGGTAGTAATAGCTAGCTTGTGAGTGCTCCGTAAGTGGTTTAATTGTGCTAAAAATTACACTGACGCAATCGTGCCCATAAATTTAGCCCTAAGGAACAATTTCAAATCATCTTTTATTATCAAGAGGAAGAAGGCTTTCTATCTCCTTCCTGAGTGTCAAACAGTAATATAAATGAGCTGGTCATGGTAGCACATGCCTGTGGCCCCAACGGTCTGAGAGATTGAAGCAAAAGGATCAGAAGATCAAGCCCAGGAAACACTTATCTTGAAATTAAAAATCAAACAAAAAATTAAATGAATGACTAGGGATGTTGCTTGGTATAAAGGTCCTGAATTTAATCTCTAGCACAAGAATAATAATGATAGTAATAATATGTGTGTGTTTATTGATGTTACTTAACATGAAACAGGAGGAGTTAGATAGATTCCCATTCTGTTTTTGTTACATACTTCGAGGTGCGCTGTGCATCTTTGGAGTAACTATTGCACTGCGTCAAACTTTAATTTCCTAATAGATAAACTTGAGATGGTCGTAGTTCTTAATCTGTTAGTTCTTAAACCAATGAACTAATGCTTCACATTCAGCTCTCAGGACAACGCCCAGCAAATGGTAAATAGTTATTAGATTATTGTGATAAATACTTTCTATCTATTATCTTATGTTGATCCTTAATATAACCTATACAATGGGTAAAAATCTGAGACACGAAAAGGTTAAGGAATCTCACCAACTTCACTAGGGAAGGAGATATACTCGGTAGGGGAACCAGGTACTCAAGTCTGAGAGCCAGACTGTCACACCTCAATTGCAGCATCAACCTTGTGGGCTTATAATGGGGATTTTATAAGATAATACAGGTAAAGCAATTAGCACATATATTTGCAGTGATTATATTACGATTATGCTTAAACTCATTAAGTAATTGTTTTTCAGTTTGCTTGCCATTTCAACATTTAGAGGTGGGAGAATGGTTATGGTATTATTAGAGTGCGGGTTGTATCTGATGTTTGAATATTGTAGAGCATCTTGGAGCTATCTTATACCCACCTTTTGCCATCAACGTGCCACGCTTTCTCTCCAATTTCTTTGTGTTTTAAAATGATAATTGCAAGCTATTCTGTGCAAACAAGCCTTATAAAGGGCTACATCGTAGAGGGTCCATGGCAACATAGTTCCACCATACACTTCCTGTTGCGGACACAAGAAAATGGGAAGCCGTAACTGTACACAGAGAGCTGTCCCCAGACGTGGTGCTGAAGTACGCGCTGTGAACTCTCAGAAGGACACCCAGTCAAGGGTGTGCCTGCTCCCTGGGGACTGGCATGGAACAACAGCAATCGTGCTGCACAGTAGACCACATTTTCCAGCACATTATTCCAGCCTGGAGCATCCTGTTCATATTAGCATAAGGCAACATACATCATTTTGGATGGCACAATGGGGTGAAAGGATTTTTTTTTTATTGCTCCTTTTCAGAAATGTGTTGATCTACAAGTCTAGATACTTAAGCTGACTATTTTTGCTCCAAAAAACGTTTGATGTACCAAAAGGCAGCACTTTAGGAACCAAGTTCAAATCAAAGAAGCCTTAGGCTTAACCACTGTGAAAATATAGCAGATGAATAAGAGATTATTTTGATATTTGGGTTGGGGACAACAGATTGTCATGGCTATGCTTGTAATGGATAAATGGCCTCCTTTTTGGAAATATATAACATGTTTTCCTACATCAAGGAAAGTAGATAAATTTAATTCTTAATATTTTCAAAGCAATATAAGATGAGTTTCTAAAACCCCAATGGAACAGATTTCTAAATAAATTTGACAAAGGTTGCCTAAAGGCAATGAAAAGTCCTTAATACATATACTGTTACTATTAGGTCCTATTAAATACGTGTTTGGCTAGAATAAAAGGTTAAAAATGGCCAGATTGTAACAAAACTAAAAATTTGTTCTGTACAGTTTTTCCCAGGCTAAATATTCCAAATTTTCATGGGAGGTACAGTTTAACTGTTAGGGTTTAGACTCTGAAAGTACCCTCACACCCCCAAAAAGTTCTATGAGAGAGGCCTGGCCTAGCCAGGAGAGGCAGGTCACTAGGGTTGTGACTTGGGAGGACACTTTCTCATCCCAAGCGCTTTCCTTTGTCTGCTTCTTTGCTACCATGTGGTGATCAGCTGTCCTGTGCCAGGGCCTCCCACCATGTCCTTCTACTACTGACCTTTAAAGTCTGCCTGCATTTTGCACTTGTCCTGAGGCTGCCTGAGACAGACAAAATTTCAAGGCAGCCCAACATTAAAATTGGGCACAGGTTCTGTTGGTTGATTTTACAAAGATCTATAGTAAAAATCAGGAGCTAATATGAAAACCAAAAGATATGAGAAGAAATGTGGCTTCAACAGAAAGGAAGCATCTGCAAAGTTGGGGGTCACAGAGGGCATGCCTGCTTAAAGAACTAGAGTCGAAAGAAAACCAAATACTTTCAACAGGAAAATGGAAAAGTTGCCTTGAGGGTAACTCAGGAATAAGCAAGACTGCACCCATCATAGCCTCAATGATGGAGGAGTATACATTTTTCTTTGAGAATGCCATGGAGCACAACTCATTCAAGGACTCCTGAGAAAGTGAACCTCCCAGAAGCTCAGCCATCTGAACACTCAAAGGCCTCTGAAGCTGTGGCTTATGGGGCCCAGCTCCTGCTGCCGCTGGCAGCCGACTACAGTGTCATTCAGATAGAGCCAATTCTTTAGACATGCAGAATGCAAGACCTGCTGGGTCACCGAGCTTTCTACCCAAATTTGGGAAGAAGTCCTGGGAAGTCAGGCAGCTTGCCCCAGAGAGGGAAGTGCGTGAAATGGCGAGAGTGAAGCCAAAGGTGTACTGAAGACCTAGATGGGTGGAAATGCCAGGAACACATATCATCTTTGAAAGAAGACTGCAGGACATTTGCAGAACCAGCCCAAAGGAGAAGCCATGTTGGCGGCAGACAACAGCGATATAGGCATGAGACTGCTCAAGACCTTTAGAATTAACATCTTCCACAGCATGCCTAAGATGATGGAAGTGGAGCTACAGGATGTAGCGTTTGCCCTGTTGGGTTTTGGTCTTGCTTCTGTCCTACTCCTTTCTATTCCTCTATCACTCCCTTTTGGGATGAGAATACTTATTTGTTATATTTATGCAATGTTTTTGTTTACTTATAGAATGTGCCATTGTATAATGAAGGTGTTTAACTTCTTTATTTTTATAGAGCATGACATTTAGGAGTTTTCCCTGAATCTCAGAGACTTTGGACTTGACCTTCATAACAATGCCAGAAGATGGGTGACTCTTAAAGATGGGCCAAGTGCATTTTGCATGAGACAGATATGAGAATTTGGTGGGTGTGACCTTCAGAGAGATTATGTCAACTTGAGGCAATTAGGAATCTGCCTGGATTAGAGTGTAAGTGATCTTGATGGGACTTGGCTTCCTGTTTGTGACGTCATGAGGAGCTGCCTCCACCTCTGCCTCTGCCATATACTTCCATTGCTGCCGGCCGCCCCTAAATGGATTGTGACCTTCTGAAACTGTGAGCCAAAATAAACCTTTCCTCCCCTAAGTTTGTGAATGTCAGGTATTGAGTCACAGCAATAAAAGAGTAGCTAAGACAATAGACCAAGGGTGGAATGTTCTGATTTAGGTCTAAAGTGTTCCCCAAAATCCTTATGCTCAAGCTGTGGCTCGGTTCAAAGGGATAGGTTGCTGAAGGCATGGCCTGGAAGGGTATAGTCTCAATATTCTAGACTCCACTTTCCTCTCCTCTCTGCTTCTTGTCTGCCATGTAGTAAGCAGCTGTCCTCTGCCAGAAGCTCTTTGAACAAGCTCTCCACCATTGCTGGTTTTGCCTTGAAGCTGGCTGAGCATGCATGGAAACTTCTGAAACCGTGAATTAAAGAAACCTCTCCTCCTTTAAGGTTCAAGTACGGAGTATTGTATCTCGGTGGTGGGAAGGTGATCAAGAGAATAACTCATGAGGAAAGTAAAAGTTTTAGCTATCCCAAAGCTCCATGCAGGTGTATAGAGACGTGGTACATGACAAAATCCAATGCAACTTTTGCCTCTATTATAAGAAGTAGAATCTCCAGCTAGTGGTAGGTGATCATTGGGATATGTTCTGAATAGGAGAGATACAATCAGATAATTTATACACAGACAATAGAAAATTTTAGGTAAGTACAATGAGGAATCTTGGGAATGTGAATCTTAGGGAAGAAATGCTTGATAGTAGAAAATATTATATGAGTTCTATAGCAGTAATTATAATTTTAAGCATTTTATGCTGTTTTATTTTATTCTCAATTAAAGGATGTCCTGTAACAAGACTGTAACCCTTCTAAAACTGTACAATCCAGGTAATTTTTTAGAGTTAGAGTTTTTCACTTTGTAGTGTTGATAATTGGTCTCCTCACATCTCCTGAAACCAAGAATCTTGTCTCACATAGTTCTGTGTTTTCCCAGAGCAAGAAGGCCCAACTCTAAAAGTCATTCAGTTAAGATTTGTTGATTTCCCGAGAACCCCACTGAGAGTTTGCTTGTTTGTTTGTTTGTTTCGTTTGCTATTGGGTTAAACACTGTTCACAGTTGGGAGAAGACTTTCTCCTCCCCTTAGCTGTTACTCCTATTCATCCATAGGGGCAGTGGAGATGGGTTATCATTAGCAACCCCTTAAATGCTTTCGTTAGAGAAGTGAGGCATTTGGTATCATGGGTGCACAGAATTCAAGCCAGTTTGCATGCTCCAATAGCTACTTTTTGAAATCCAAAAGAGGAAATAAAAAGGCTTGGGGGTAGCAGAAGCTACACCTTAATTGACAGCACCGCAGAGAGCAGGTAGTAAATGTCGGAAGAGGATAAAGAAAACCTCCCACCTCCTCTTGCCATCTCCAGTGCCCCTTGCCTAGTGAGCAGGTGTAAGTCGCACCTGTTCGGGAGAGGGGGCGTATCAAACGCAAAAAGAGATTCTAAGATTGACAGCATTTTTAGGAACGTAGCTGAAATTCTTAATAAAAACTATTCCATCTCTTTCCTTTTCTTCCCATCACAATCTAAGTTATCGAGGGTAGAAATTCAAATGAACATATCTTACCACAATATTTATTCAAATCAGAATGTTTGTGATTTTCAGATGCTTGCTGGCAGAGTGGAAACAGAAAGATAAACGACTTTCTCACCCTATTCGGGAGTTACTGTTATCTTCTATGCTGTGATGTTCCCTCGTTGTCTATGGGGTACACACATCCAGGCGGTGCATAATTTGGGAAGCAAAAGTAAAACAGTAAAACACTTCTCAAGATGTTCTCACCATTTCACTGTTTTTTTTAAAGGGGGGGATTTAAATGCAGGAAAAGCATACCCCCATATCGGCTCTTTCCGCGTTGAAATTCCATCACAAAGCTACGTGCATTACTTCTCTGCATGACGCTACCAACACTGTACAAGCAACAGGCTGGAGGCTCAGCCACGTCACTCCTGGGTCCTCTGCCGCAATGTTACCACAGCCAAAGTTCAGTCACCGTATTTTGTGCTGGGGCCGAGGGATGGGAGATAACTTACTTCCATCAGATCCACCTGGCAAAAGCTATGAAATGAACGCCTTGCGGTCTGCTTACCAATGGACAAAATAATCACCTGAACTGTTTACTTTCATATTAATCAGTCAGCCAATCAAGTCTGAAATGAGAGCCTGCTTAATTACGCTCTTAGCCTGAGCTTAGCACTTCTGTGAAGCAGCAAGAGAGTAGAGTGCAGTTTTGCCCTCTAGGAACCTTGACTTGGACCCACCTCAAACAATTAGAGAACAAAACAGGAAATGATGCAATTAAACGGGGAAATGGTAAATGCAGCGACTAGGCGCTTTCAGGGGCTCAAAGGTGTGGTTTTCCCTGGGGGACTGAGTGAAAAATAAAAAGGTTCTCCTCAAGTAGCCTTCCCAACCTCGTGGTGCACGAGCGGTGCAGGATTCAGAGGAACAGGGTGTTCAGACGTGGCCTTGGAGCGAGAGGGCCTCCAAGGTCGTTTCCTGTTCTCCTTCCCACTATGCAGCTCTGTTTTGGGCTGGTGTTCTCGCAGCCTGATATTCCCTGCGATTAGCCATTATAATTGTCCTGGCGACTGTACTCAGGGCTCCACGGGTGATTGCTTTTTCACCTCTTCCCCTGTCAACAGGTCCCTGTGACGCATTCCTAGAGTCCACTTACTCTGCCGTGTGTCCAGGATGCGCTTGCTCTCTTCTCCACTCGGTGGTACCCAGAGAGCCGTAGACACCTCAACCGCTGCGAATGCTAAAGCTAAGGACATTCGAGGAGTCTTCAGGATGGTCTTGGGTAGGCTGTGACAAAGCTCTCCAGCGATATAAAACAAGGGACACTGAGATGAGACCCATCTCCTCATGAGATCCTGTGCTCATCTTGTTATATACATATGGAAACCTGAGCGTTTCATCCAGATGACTCTTAATGAAAAAAGAGTTGGTATTTTTTTTTTTTGATGAACCATTTGCCTAGTCTCAAATTACTTCTTCTTTCTACTCATCCTGAGGCCACCTACCAGACGGTGGCCTTCATCCCACCCTCATTATTTCAGAGTCCCTGAATACCAGGCTCTTGCAAAAAAGAGCTTTTTACACAAGGGAAATAATAGAAATCATTATTTCAACCTGACAGTTTTCTCTGCCTTCCTTTTTTCCAAACTAATATGTCAAACTAATTCAATTTATCGTGTCCATTTTTCTCCAAAAGATCTGGAGTAAATGAGTGTGCTCTATGTAATCTGGAAGGCAATGCAAACACGGAGTCAAACTTAAACCATGCCAGGACTGTAACATGCCCAGAGATAGAAAATTTTAATTCAAAAGTTAACGATTCATATATCACTTGTTATCTTCACCTGTCAACACTTCTGACAGCCTATTTTAATATTTGGTATTTTTTCATACTTTATCTTGTAAAAGGAATTTTATCCCTTTCTCACTATATTCTTCAACATGGATATAAAAAAAGGTCAGGCCAGAGTTTTAAATTTTAGACAGGGAGGATGATAACGATGCTTTCTAGTGACAAGGAAATTTCCTATCCTCAGAGGAAAGGACCGATTTCTCTTCAGCCAGTGCAGCAAGTAATCATCAAAACCAATTTTAAATCCATCCTAATTGATCAATGACAACTTCACATCATTAGCCATGCTTCTGAAAGCCAGCCAATCAGGAATAGCCCAATATTTCTGAAAATCAGCCAATGAGTAACAATGATTTTTAAATAAAAATGCTTCCACAGCTAAAGGTCAATTGATATCTAAACATTCCAGATTTTGATATTCTGCCACTCTCTGAATTTCACAATCCTGGAACCCTTACAGAGAATGAGGCCTTTTTTTTTTTCCTAAGCGATCTCATGGGTACAGCTCTGCTTCGCATAACAAGCAACGAAGTTCTGATTTTGTTTAATATACAAAAAGGTAGCTTCTCTCGTTTAATCTACTTTGACATGTCACTGGTACATACTTAAAGATTTGTTTATTACGTCCCCAATTGTTTCAAACAAAATGCTAGGAAGTTAAACATTTTACAACTGACCAATGGCCCAAGCTACAATATGCAAAAGGCTGATCTATCATAATATAACCCAATAAAATTGTTTGGTTAGACACGACTTATTCAGACTAAAGCATCTCCGTTAGTCATGCATTCCTTCTGTCTTCTTCCTCTGCCTCTGACAAATAGTATTTAAGGTTCAAATACCTGAGCACAGACAACAAAAAGGGGGATTGTAGACTATCACAATGCTAAAACATGATATAAAAGGCCCACTCCTAGCCTCTATTTCTTAATGTTCAGGTACCATATGTTTTAAAGATGTTCCCAATTTTTATTCAATTGTTGAGAACCAAAGATAAGAGAACAAAAGTGGATTATTTACTTACACAAAGTATTAAAAATCAAGTATCATTTTGAATAGACACTATTTTTAACACCAAAAAGCCTCAGGGGATGGCACAAAAGATGCCATGCACCTTGTTGTTTGAAGTTTATATTTGCTAAAAGATTTCCAATAAGAATATGAAATACATAATTGTAGGCACTCTTGTCCTTTTTATTAAAATTCCTTTTAAATGCTATTTATAGATAATTGTCTATACTTTATCTATGCTTACGACTGTAAAAGGCACAAAAATTAGTTGAATACCCCGTATAATAGAGAGTCAAGTACAGTGTGACAGCCAGATCTCTGGAAGACTTATTTTTTCTATCCTAGAGGGAACTTAATTCCATTCTTTAGGTAAGAAATAAGTTCCCCGACACATCGTGATTAGCCGTAATAAATGACGTCAGATCCCAGTCCAAGGTCAGATCAGCTGTCAGGCTCAGCAGGAGCCAGGACCCAAGGGTGCAAGTTTCGATCCAACCAGCCTGGAGGGAAAGTGAAGCAGTGTACGAAGTCCAGTGATACTTTGTTCAGTTCCAGAAAAGTACACAATGGAGAAGTGAACTCTTTTTCTTTTAATTTTTGCCTCTGTTCTCTCCTCCTCTGCTTTCTGGTCTTTTTTTCTTCTTCTTTCCTTCTCCCTTGCCTGCTTTTCTACTTCTCTATTGTACTGTTTAGTGTACATACTATAAAGTTTCACACAATGATGACTGAGTGCTCCCTAATCAAAATGCAATTACATTATACACAACATCAATGACGTTAGGTAACTAAGAAGATCCTTAAGAAGGAGTCGGAAGCGCTGAGTTAGCTAGTGACTGGAACTGTCATGGCAGACAGAAAAATAGGATTATTATCAAGAACTTCCCAGAAGAGTTCCAGATAAAGCAGCTAACACGCGCAAGCTCACGGCAACTCACTATTCTGGCTGTGTAAACAGTCTTTTATTTGGGAAGCATGCTTTTTCTGCCCTAACAATGTGATGGTCAGGACTCTATAAAACTTATTTTTAAAGCCCAGAGAGAGCACATTATTTATTTTATAAGTAAGAAACAAGTTCCCTAATATGTTGTGTTTGACTGTAACACATGATGTGACTCTCCAAGATCCTTTAACTACCAAACTGGCCTGTCTTCTGTTGCAAACTGCCTCGGGAGTTCCTATCTCAAAGTGTCTCCCCGCGCTTTGCCCCCAGATACATGTCATTCTGTCTCCAGTTCACCTCCACGTGCCCAACTTCCTTCCACCTCTCTGACTCCATAGCCAATCCGAAGGTTTATGCTGCATGCTATGAAGTCCCTCCTCCTTTTCTGAAATCACTTATACTTCCCAGTCAACGTCTGACCTTATGCATTCATTCAAAAATATGAATTTTCAACATACTAGGAAATAGTCTAGATAGTCTATTAATTTTTACTTGTTGGGTTATATCAGTTATCTTTTAATAGGTACCTGCCTTATCCTTTTCTCATTAGTTGCTGACTTCCTTGAGTGCACATGTGCCTCTCCCACGAGATGATGCTCCACATGCCAGGTGGAAGAACAAGCTGTCTCTGGCATCCTGGGAAAACTCAGAGTCAAACCACGGAATGAGGCGGCACTGTTATTGGATATGTATCTTGGTCTGGTTGATTTTGTTCACCGAATTTTCTTGAACGTTCTTTAAAAAAAGTTTCAGCCTTCTGCAGTAAAGGAATCATGAGCCCTCTAAGAAATAGAAGTCGAAGCACTGTGTTCACGGAGTATATGAAATAAGTTTTTAAAACCTCCAGCTATTGGCAATTGTCAATCATCTTTAAAAAGCCTATCAGTTTAGCTCAGTTGCTACAAGAATTCTGTGTTTCAACATCCCTCAGGACACCATGCATTCCTGAAATTACCCTGTTTATGGATGTCTCAGAAGTACCAAAGATGCCTCATGGAGGCTTGTTGAAGATAACGAACAGTAGCCAACATCACACAGGAAGGATAACAACATTGTGACATTTGTCCTGTCTGTTCGAAGGGAGAAGAAATATATAGTGTTTCTTCATACTCACTAACAGCTGCAACGAGTACATTAAGCATTGGAATTTTATTAACTCACTTGGGGTGGTCTAGGAAACAGAGTCAGAGAATGAGAAACCATAGTTGGATAGTATACGACCTGTGTCTTGCAGCTGCTAATCTTTCCAGGCTCCTTAGTAAGGAGGCTCCTGTGGGAATGGCTCCTTCTTGCCCGGGTCTCCCCTGAGCCCAGTTTTACTTGGAACAGTGGTCAAGTAAGTTCTACCTCGCTCAGCTACAGCAGAGGTCTCCACCCTCTCTATTTCTGTGGTAGAGTCAGTCCCCTGAGACTGTAGATTCTCTCCCTTCCCTTCTCCACCTGTCTTTCTCTGAGAACTCATCTGCTTTCAACACTTGCTCTCACACCAGGATGTAAATGACTCCCAAATCTATTTCTCCACTTTGCATGTCTATCTCTCTACATCACAGGGTACTTACTGCATGCTGCTGGCAGGCAATCATTACTCAGTAAATACTTGCTGCCTGATTGTAGAATAAGATAGAAGTGATCTTCTCTCAGGTAAATGCATAAAAGGACTTCGCTGGGTCAAGATGGCCTGCCCTTTCTAAATTCAAAACTAGAGAGAAAAGAGTGAAATTACTATAGGTAAACTCCTTGGGGGAAAAAGACTGCATGATTTCGGTTCAGCACCTCCTGTTTTACGTGCTCAGCACTGTCTTTTTGTTCTGAGACGCTCTTCTCTCCGTCCATGCCACATTCACAAGGCCCATGTTACCCGTGATTCTGTCCCAGAGTCACTACACAAGATTTTTTACCCAGATGAAGCAAGAAATTTTCTCTGTTGGTGTCTGAAACTGGGAAACATAAAACCCCAGAGACACTGGTCATCATCAAATCCCTAATTCACTGCTGTGTGTCTGGCACCATGCAGCGAAGAACACATCAGGATTGACATGCTAGGAGGATACATCGGTAAGCAAGTAAGTACGTGAGGAGTCAGCCGTGAGAAGCCAGAAACCCACCGCCCAAAGAAATCACTATCGGTGACATCCAACCCAGAAGATTCCTACTCTGAAGGGAGATTTTAAAAAAGTAATGTTGATTATCACACATGCTTACTTCCTGTTCTCATTTCTTTATTTTTGAACAGGAAAACAATGATAAAAGCAACTGTAACATTGACCAATACTTAGCCAAGCAGCCGGAGTGTCAAGCGCTGCATTCAGGACCAACTGTATCACAGTTAATCCAGGTGTCTGCCCTTTGAGATAAGCGGTAAACATTTATCTGATTTTATAGATAAAGAAATTGATGCTTCAAAGAGTTAGAGAATGCGGCCAAGGTTACAAAGCAAGGAGCAAAGCCAGCATCAAACCCAGGCTACCTCCCCAGAACCCTTGATCTTGTTACTGACTAGGCCATCCTGCCTCTGACCAGCCTTCAGGAGCTAAGGAAAGCGCACCTCCCTTGTGGGGCTCACAGCCAAGCTGGGAAGGCAAAGCCAGAAGGAAGAAGGCATGACACATTTGCTATCTCTTCACGGACATTAACCAACACAGAACAGTACGTGTGGACTTGAATTCCCAGTTCCATTTAACCCTCTGGACTCATCCAAGGTCAGGTATCCATATTTCCAGGCAGAACAGATATGGACTGCTTGCCGGCTGTTTCATAAAAAGTCACAGGAGCAGTTTCTCATGAGTAAAACGAGGAAGTAGACGTCCATTTTGGCCATGAGACCTTGAGCCAGGTGTCCTTGGCCTTTGCTGATAAAGAGCAAGAGATGAGGTCACATGGCTTCTACATAAACTCTCCCAAACTAACTCTTCTTCACAGTGTATTTAAAGGATAGGCTTAGAAATATGCCTAGGACCTCCATCCACCAGGCAAAAGCACTAGAACTGCAAGCTCAGAAACATGGGTCATTCCAAATTTTAGTGAAGCATTGAATAGGCAGATGCTTTGTAAATCTCCATCAAAAATGCAAACCATCATCCAGACTCTTAATACCCGATTATTACTGAGCTCTACTTGCTATTTTTTCCTATGCTTTATATGTAAAAGATTTATATCAAATTGACTGCCAGTGAATTAAGAACAAAGTCAGTATCACGGTATCTCTCACTGAGGTTTTTTGTTTTGTTTTGTTTTTCTGTTTCCTGACACATTCAACCCTCCATCTCAGCCTTCCTAGAAGGGTCCAGGTCAGGAATTCTATTGCCCAAACTCTCTGGTCTGTGGCATGTCCCTGTGGCATAAATGGCAGCCCACAGGGACAAGATGGGGGCTGGAAGAGGGGCTCAGGGAATGCAGCACAAAAGTAGGTTAGGAAGGCTCTTTAGAGTTCTCTTAGAAACTAAAGTGCTCAGAAATTGAATGTCAAAGCCCAGCCAAGTTTTCCTTCCCTGAGGGCACCTTTTCTCATCTGGAGAAATATTAAGTTCATTTCGACAGTGCTGTCCTGGAATTCACTGTGGATATCAGTTTAAGAAGCAGACGTAAACCCAAGACAAGGCACCTCCCACCGCGGCCCTCCTAACCCCTCTCCCCAGAAGGCTTCCTCTTATTCTGACCCCCGCAGCCCCAGCTACCACACCTTCCTCCAACTGCCCCTCTTGGATATCACTCTTCGGCTGTCATACTCAGTTGAGTATAGACTCTTGACCAGCAGGAGCTTTGTCCTACTCACTGAGGATATCCCAGAATTTGCAAGAGTGGACAGGGTCTAGGTTCTGAAGTCAATTTAATCTAGGAGTTTGAGCTTGAGCGCTTACATCCAGCAAGCAAATGATGGGTTACTGAACCCTCCCACAGTTCCATTTCTTTGGTGTGGATCATCAGCCCGTGCATGTTGCTCTGTGCACTAACACGAAACAGCTGGGTGTGTTGGCACACTCCTGAAATCCCAACCCTCTGGAAGGTTGAGGCGGATGCTGGAAGCCCAGCCTGGGTGACTTAGCAACTTACTGAGAAAGGGTTGAGAATGCAGCTCAATGTGAAGAGTGTTTTCAGTCTCCAATACTTTGCAAAACAAGAATCAAAACAAAACAAACCCTGTTCCCCTCGGCCACACACACACACACACACACACACACACACCCTCCGATTTGTTGACCTGTTTGTGCTAGGTACTATTTTGAATTAACTATGCCCATCATTGCCTTGAATCTTTCTAATACACCGTAAGACAGAGCCCAGTGTGACTTCCATTTTGCAGATACAGAAATCCAGAGTGAGAAGAGCTGTCTAACTTGCCTAAAGTTAGGGAGACATATAATAACCACAATAATAATATTAGTAGTTAACTTTTAATATGATAAAATCTGAATAAATTAATGTGCTCCCTCGTGTTTTTAACTGAAGAAACTGTGTCTAAGAAAGAAAGTGATTTCCTGGAACTGGTCAGCCATTTTGGGACAGAGCTACAGCTCCAAGCCTTTCTGACCCAGAGCCTTCGATTTAATAGTGACTGATGCTAATCTTCCACAGATGGCAGGTTCACCACGGAGTGAACTCTTACAACATTTTGTTAAATCAAAATGACACTTTGGGGAGATTTTTCATTCAATTGTGTTAGATTTTTTCAGGAAAACCTTTGGTTTTACTCCTCTCGGTGATGGATTTAGTGTTCGGTGTGGATTTTGCATGGATACAGATCGGGAGGAAGACGAACAGGATGAGTTGGGGTGTGTGGTGCTAAGTCTCAACGGCTCAGCATGTTCTTAATGATGGGAGCAAGGTCACCACAACCACTCCAGGTTCCTTGCTGGACTCCGTGGTCACATTGAGGAAATGAGATAAAAGACATCTAATTTTCAGGTTTCACTATCAAAAAGGGGGTGAGGGGGTAATGTAAACAACCAACAAGAAATAATTGATGAAGTTGATCAAGTTGATGCCACATCATACATTCGGGAAATTAGTCACTAACAAGTTTAGGGCACAAAAGGAAAGAATTCTTTGAATATTTACTATTTGGTGATAACTGAACAATATTACAAAATGAACAAACAAAACAACAAAAATAATGTAATTGTGGCTACTTTATATTGTTAACATATAAATGTATCTGAAATTTTAAATCATAAGCTAACATAATAAAGGAAATTAAGTATTTATCTTGAAGCAATGAGATTCCGTGTGCTGTTTTTTTTTCCAGACTTAATAAATATCCTATTATTTTGGCATTAAACTATCAGAATTAAATGTTAAAATACACTGGAGACACTGCCCCAAGAGGGAAGCCAAAGAATGGCAAGTAATGAGTCCCCACATCTGGTTTGCTTTGCCTAATTTTCTGCCCTAAGGACACAACAAGAGGAACGCGCCAGTGGAGGGGCATGAGGAATTGTTCCGTAGCCCACCGCAAGTGCTTGGAATCTACTATTCACCTGACGCTCATGTAATGCACAATATGCTATTTTCCCAGCACCACTTCTAAAGTGAAATGCGGGGTGCTCCGGAGCCTCTGGGACACGATCCAGATGTGTCCCTACCATCCCCAATCTTCCCACACACGCGGTATTCACTCCTGTGTACCACAGCTTCTTCCACCTCAAAGGCAGCAAACAGAGGCTTGCGCATGTGGGA
This sequence comes from Ctenodactylus gundi, assembly GCA_004027205.1. Taxonomy (NCBI): domain Eukaryota; kingdom Metazoa; phylum Chordata; class Mammalia; order Rodentia; family Ctenodactylidae; genus Ctenodactylus; species Ctenodactylus gundi. The sequence continues at coordinate 511,543 of PVKB01000886.1, read as the reverse complement.
GAAACGCTGTCAACACACTGCGCTCTGAAGGTCATAGGAAATAGGCTTCGTGTTGTACTTTTTATAATGTCAGCTTGGGTTGGAGGTGTGAATAACAGTGCCAGATAGAAAGATGATAATGTTGGAAGTGGGGAGGCATCTGGAGCAGAAATTATTACCTCCTGTGGTCAGGCCATTTTATTGAAACCTCTTCTGAGTCGGACCCAAGAGCACCTGTGCAGGTCCCAGTCTGTGTCCTGACCAGGCACTTACCGCCTTTTTCCTTCCAATCGCCTTCCAGCAGTCTCTCCCACTATTCTCTCAGCCTCATGTCTCTTGTGTTAGAAGGCCTTGTCTCTGCCCCCTGCGGTGCTGACTCCAAGTCGTCGCTCTGATCGCTCTACAAAATTAAAGGCTTAACTCCTGTGTCAGAGAGCAGAATTTGGCTAAAGCACCTGGGAAATCATGTAATTACTCAGTTCTGTTCAACAGCCAAGATATCACTACTCCCATCCCGGCTGTCTGTGCACGGTGCTCCCCGGCAGCACAGGACAATGTAGGTGGGACACCTGCTCTGTGCAAAGTGCAGCAGAGTAAACAGGAGGGGGGAGAAAGAGAGGAAGAGAGAAAGAGAGAGAGAGAGAGAGAGTTCTATGCTAAAAGGTCTCCTATTAACTTAGAGTAAATGATCCACACTTCATGGAATAAGTGCATCATATGCACCTGTGTGGAAAGACATTCTGTAGGAAAGACACAGTCCCAGCATTTATAAGATCCTTCAAGAAAGGCCTTAAGGCACATTTGAAAACTCTCTCTCTTTCTCTCTCTCTCGCTCTCAAACACACACACACACACACACACACACACACGCACACACACACACACACACACACACACACTAGTTCTAGGAAGTCAAGACTCGGCCATTGGAAATGTATCAAAAAATCTATGTCCCTGCTAACCTGGGATCCAATTTCCTGCCCCAGACTGTCTGTTTAATAAAGTAAGAGGCTGCCTATCTGGAAGCACTTTTCCTTTTATTCAAGATAAGCCTTTCCTTCTGCCTTGGTTGTAGGTCATGATCCTGGCTGCTCCCTGCAGATTGAAAAGGTTGACTCCTAGAGCTCTGGGTGACCAGCCTCCTTCCGGGGAGACTGGCTGGAGTGCTTCTCCGTGGCATAGTTTCCGCGTCATTTATCACGGGCTTCGCCTCATGCATGAGAGTGCAAAGAGATTTAAGGAGCTGGCATTTGCGCACAAGGTCTCAGTCAGTGGAAGGATGCCTGGCATGCTTCTTAACTCGTGCTGCGACAGCAGCGTAACACTCCCTTCACAGCCTCTCCATGCTCCACAGAACAGCACAGCCCTCACGAGGTGGGGAGAACTCTTCCTAGAACAAGGAGTCCTTTGGCATTGAAATGCGCGTGATCCCCGTGAGTTGAGGTCACAAGCTGTCTGGCACTTCAAATCCAATGTCTCAAAAACACTAAGAAAGAATCCAGCTTTGTGAAAACCTGAAAGACCAAGAAATACACTAAACATTGCATGGAGGACAACCCAAGAAAGTACTACTACCTTGAGTTTGAAAGAACTGCATTCCGTGACTTATTTCAGATTTTTATTTCTTTCATTTATTTTCATTCTTCAACTCACCATTTCCCTTAATCTCTCACTACAGCTACAAAATTAAAAGGAAGGTGAAAATCATGAAATTCTATATCCGGTTTTAATTGTTTTGGAGTTCTAGAAATAATTTTTGGTTTCATCAAAATAGTATCTAGAAATGGAATTTTTCCGGAAACGAGATCAGTAATGAGGATTCCATAAAATTCAGAGGTCATATAAACTAAATTTCTCTCTTATCACCTTTTCATTGCTGATACATAACATTCAATACCCACAGCTTAAGAGAGGATTATTTCAGCTCACGGTTTCAGGAGGCCTCGGTCCATTCATGGGCAGCTGGCAATGATGGGAAGAGTAGGGCAGTAACAACTACTTACAGCATTGAAGGAACAAGGATCGAGGATGGGAAAGAAGTCAGGAGATGAGTATATCCTTCCACGCCATGCTCTCAGTAATCCCCCATGCCCTCAGTAGTTTCCCACCCCCTCAATGATCCCCTACACTCTCAGTGATCCACCCCTTCCGACCAGGTTTCAACAGAGTGTGAAATCCATAGAAAATCCACAACATCAATACGTAAGACTTTTGGGAGACATTCTAGATTCAAACTATGACCGTCTCCAAAATCAAAAGTCACCCATAAGGACCACTTCACATGAAATGTTGACACTTTGTCCCAAATATTAGTTTTCTGTTGAGTCAAAAGAATGGCCTCCTATCAGATCTGCTTCCTTCCCGAGTTTGATGAATATGTTATAGATTACAGGAATCCTAAATGCTGGCATTCATAAAAACACACACACCCATATATACACACTCACACACACACACATGCATACACACACACACACACACACACGCACACACACACACAAAAGCATAAGACATTCCTGCTACTTAGTGCCACGTTGTCTCATTTAAAGAGATTTATTTATTTGAACAACAGTTTCTTCTGAAATTATGATTAGCCATTGAGAATGAGCAGCTGTCTGGGAAGGCCACATATTAAACCAGCAAGATTTTAGTCTATGCCCTAGAGATAAAGCCTCTGTGACATTTATATAATATTAGACTTGCTACATTATTTTCAAACCTTTTGACATCAAAAGTGAAGATACGTCCCATTTCATCTGTTTCTAAGCTACAGAAAAGAAACAATGAGTCATTATTCCATTTGCCCATGTAATTTAGATGTAGATTTCTATCTTTTTTTTAGAAGATCTGCTTCCCCTTTCTAATTCCTCTAACTTGTTAGGAAAAAAACACATGCTTTGTTCACTTCTACCAATTGGAGCCTCCCTGTAGGCTAAATAGGTTGCAACTTGTTTAGCTAGTCTCACATTTCTAGAAAGTGCTAATGTCAAATAACGCTTCCTGTCTGGAATTAGAGACAAAAGAGATAGTAGAGATAATTCTTCTGGGTTAACGAAATTTCCCTTGTCAGATAGAAGCTCTCCTGGACAGCGTAGTAATAATTGTGATCAGACATTTACCACTCTGAAAAGTGACTCTACTATATCGTTTATTGTATATGTTATTATATACACCAAATAAGAAGGGGAAACACGAGTGTGGAGTTGGGACACTAGGTGCAGGGACCTGCTATCTGGAATGCAATAGTCACTCGGGAGAAATAGGACCGAGAAAGGGAGGCAGAGGAATGCCCAAGCCACTGATGTTCTTCTTTGCCCCGTGGCCACATTCCGAAGCGGCTCCTCAAGAGGCAGGTTAGAAAAGAAAGTTTGCCATGTGGGTTGTGGAGTGAGTGCCAAAGAAATTCTATGAGACAGAGTTGAACAGGCTAAGAAGATTTGACTTAATTCTGTTATGACAGAAGAGAAATAATCTAACTCAACCTCATTGAAAAGAAAGAGGCAGAATTTTTAAACTATAGTAGCAAAAATGGACTAGATTTTAGCAAGCATGGTAATCAAATTGAAAGTCTGTCCTATGTTTCCAAATTCCCCCTTCTCAATGTAAGTTTCCTAACTCAATATAGAGACAGGAAAGTAGAAACCCAGTGTCTTGTGATGATTGCATTCGAAAGGCTTGGCTCCCAGGCCCTGAGAAAGATATTCACAGGTTGTGGGGTTAGCAAGAGGCTGGGACCTCTCCACGAGCCAAGGAATAATCTAGAATAGTAAACTTTCCAGAGTAAAGAAAAAGAGGCCAAGTACCTTCCTGAAGTTTAGTCGAGATATTGGAAGACCTCTTGGTCAATACATAGTGCCTTAGTATATTTGGGCTGCTATAATCAAAAAACATAGATTAAGCTTATAAAAAATAAAAATGGATCTTTCACTAATCAAAGCACTAGTAGATAAGGTGAGAAACTACTTTCAGGCTCAGAGGTGTCTTCTAGCAATGTATTTTGGTGGTAGAAGGGCCAAGGCTACTTTCTCAGGTCTTTTTCTTTTGAATTCATTTGTTTGTTCGTTTGCTGTGGCACTAGGGGTTGAGCCCAGGACCTTTCTACCCTTCTGCTAAGCTATATCCCCAGTCCATTTTATTTTTATTTTTTTATTTTGAGATAGAGTCTCATCAGCTTGCTAAGTTGCATGGGATGGCTGGACTCAAACTTGAGATCCTCTTGCTGTAGCTTTACAGAGTGTTAGGACTATAGGAGTATGCCCAGTTAGGAACCTCTTTCAGGAAGGCACTAATTCCGTTCATGAGGCTGCACCTTCATGAACTAATCAACTTCTATGGGCCCACCTTATAGCACCATATTGGTGAGTCTTTTTCAATATCTACGTGTGTGTGTGTGTGTGTGTGTGTGTGTGTGTGTGTGTGTGTGTGTTCAACGTCCAGAGATATGCAAATATTCTGACCATAGCATGATTTTTTATATATATAGGGTCTTGCTCTGTAGTCCAGACTGCTTTCAAACACATTCTGTAATGCAGGATGAACTCACACTCACAGTAATCCTCCTGCCTCAGCCCCCTAAGTGCTAAGATTACAGGTACGTGCCACCACACCATGCCTAACACAGTAATACTGATAGGTGTATCAAAAATACTTCTCAACCAGCAAGAAAATGGGAGCTCAGTCCTATAACCACAAGGATCTGCAGCGTACCAACAATGAGATTCACTTGGAAGAGGACCTCAGGTAACAGCTGAGAGCCTGGGTGAGCTGTCTCTTTCTGGGGTCCTGACCAAAGGACTGAGCAGGCATGTCCAGCCTCTTGACTTGCAGAAACAATAAATTCTGTGTGGTTTGAAGGTGTTGAAGTTGTCGTTTTGAACATTTAGGTTCTCTCAGCCAGTGCTCTTGCTCACATTATTTCACTAATGCTCAAAAGTTTTTTGTCTCCAGTTTTGCCCTCCTTCAAGCTCACCTGGTCTACACAGGAATCTTTTGAAGACAGAATCCTGGTATTTCATTCTTCCATGTCAAATACAGCTTATACTTCACATTCCTTGGGAGACGGTACAAAGCTCACTCCAGTTTGGTTATATTCTAATTTCACTGCTCACAGTTTCTGAAATTTGGGGAAATCAATATTTTTCTGAATCTCAGGGTTCACATATGTAAATATTAGAAATAACACCTACCTCACCAAATAATAGATATAAATTAAATTATATAATATAAGGTTCTTTGCATAACAAATACAAGTGAGAAGCCAAAAAGCAGTAGTCAGTAGACATCATTTGACATGATGTTTCTGTTTGTATTTATTGAACACAAAGGAAGGAAGAGCAAGGATTGCAGACAAGTCAGGCAGACTGCCTGGGGCAGCAAACTTTGGGGTGAGCAGAGGACAATGGGACTTAGACCCAAGTGTGAGTTTCCAGGTAAGAGGAGAGCCTGTGTGAAGACACAGATGCCTGAAAAATCTGCGTGTGCTGCAGGTGCACGTTGCTGGGCTTGTCTGAGAAAAAGATACGCATAGTTTTAGTTGAAATTACCTTTCATTTCTTTTCTCAGCATCCATCTTTACTCACCAACAGGAAAAAGAAAGAAAACTCCACCTGGTATTTACTCCTGTTTGGATCTAGAAGATCCCTCAAAAGCCTCACGTATTTGGAAGGTGATTAGATCCTGTGGGTTAGTTGGATTCAGTGGGTTAGGCGATAAGCAGTGGGATCTATGAGAGGGCATGAGTCACGGGGGTGCAACCCAGCAGGGTGTGGAGCCCTCCTGAGCTCCCTGTTGCCTCTGCTTTGCCTCCTAGCCATGATGGCATGAGCAGCTGTCCTCCACCTGCCCTTCTACCAGGCTCTCACACTGGGTCCTTCTACTATTGCCAGCTAACTATAAAGAGACTGGGACATCTGAATTGTGACCTTAAGCAGAGCTTTTCTTCCTGGCGTTGAACATGTCAGACATTGTGTCCCCACAGAGGACATGACTAAGACAACTGTGTGTCAAGCACTGTCCAAAGGGCTGGACACACGGACCCACGGTATGAATCCTGCCCAAGGAGATAGGAACTACTGTCAACCCCTCTGTGCCGGAGAGGAAAGTGAACCCAAGAAGAAGTATTTGTCCCAAGGTTAGCCAACTATTAAGTGGTAAACTGAAGTTTGAACCCAAACCAAGAACAGGGCTCTTCTCTGCAATATATATATCCATTCCCAAAGCTCATCCTAACTGCAAGACACAAATAAACATGAGAACCCAAGAATGGCAGTAGAAAAAAATGTTAATCAGGTAGAACGAATCATTAATCCTTACATGATATAGCTCCTTAACACAAACCCGAAATCAAAACTCAGAAAGGTCAAGTGACTTTCCTTTAACACTAATACCAGCAAAGGACAGCTCTGAGAATGGAATGCAAATATATTCAGCAACATAAATGAACTGGTCCCCTGTTAGGGAGTGTACATATACATACATATACACAGTATACGTGTGTGTGTGTGTACATATATATTTGTGTTTGTGTATAAGAGTGTACACATGTCAGGAACATTCGCTGAGCAGTAGTTTACTAAGCTCTGTCCCCTGACACTGTGGGCTGAGCGTTTAAAATTGATCGGATGTAGTTTTCCAGTCAGATCAAGGAAGCAGTCTCTTTCTACACTGGAACACCTACAACTAGGAGCAGATACAATGCTCCTTGCAAGCGATTTTTGATCTCACTGGAAAAGAAAATATTTAAAGTGAGCAAAACAGAAGCTGAAAATAGGTCCAGCATTGAATGCAGAGAGTGGGTTCGAAGGAACGGAGGGTAGGCGTGTCCACGGTGCGGCCTCCAGATTTCTGCTACTCTCCTTTTTGTTTTTGGTCTTTTTTTGGGGTGGAAGGGGGGGTAGGTACATATAGAATATATAACACACTTAATATAGAGAAATAATAAAACTTCCTTTTTAATTTTAAATTATAACATTACAGAAAAAGCCAGGCCAATAAAATAAATGTGGCCCTTACCTTGGACATGCCTGGCCTATGGTTACCAAGCATGTTTTTCTTTTGATTTTCAAAAACTCATTTTAAAGTATGTCTAGCTTTTGTGTATAATTTCTTCATCTCATCATTTAAAATATTTGAATAGCCACCGAAAATAATGAACTTTTTTTTCTGCACTAGAGATATCAAGTGAACATGACCCCGGGGCTACTGAAAATCACATTGCAGCAGGGAAGTTGAACATACAGTACGCATAATAAAAGCATGTGACACGTTAATAATAGCTTAAATTCCATGAATCAGGGAAAAGGATATCAGATAAGTGGAAGCTGGACTTGAGGGTTGATGGATTAAACAGAGATGACAAGGTGGCCCTTTAAAGCAGATGACAATTAAAGAAAACATTACAGATGGTGAGGAAGATGAGTAGTTAGATGCTTGGAAGAAAAGCCTTCCAGGCAGAGGAAACAGCTAAGGCAAAGGCCCTGGGGCAGGAGTGTGCCTGGAATATTTAAGAAATAGCAAGGAGGCCAGTGCTGCTGCAACCAGGTGAGTAGCAGCAAAATATAGTAGGAAAAAAAGGAAGAGTGGCAGGTCCACCTGGATTCGATGAGTCAGGGCAAGGATCGCAAAAGAAGATGGTCACTATTGGAACACTCTTTTAACTCTTTCTCATAAGCTATAGTACTGTAGGTAAGAAGACGGCAGCTCTGTGTCTGAAACGTTCTGTGCACAGGAACCACTCTTCCTGTAGACTGTTTAAGAGCTAACTATGCATGCTAATCTTGCCAGCTTAGGTTGAACCCCTGAAGGTCCTTTCTTTGTTTTGATTCCTTTGACTATTCTGTGTGTTGTTTAAAAAGTTTTTTGTAGCCACAGGATAAAGATTCTCTTCTTCAGAGAACTTCGGTATTTGATATTGTCAAGTTGACTGAAAGCCTCACATTATAGAGGTGAAATCTATTTCATCCTGGTTCATCACTAACACAGGGCTGCGTAAGTCCTACGCCCTGGTGTTTATTTAGTATCTTTTGATCTATCATCAAAAGTGAAATTGGCCTACTTTTTTCAAACTGGCCTTTTTAATTTTTAACAAAATTTGTATGTCCCAGAAAAGAATTTTTTTTTCTTTTTCTGCTTTCTTAAGGATAATAGTATTTCACAGGAACCTTTAAAATGCATTGGTTTACCATCTTTTTGCTATATTTTTCTTCTTTTCTGATTTCTATAGAGTTACTGAAGATTTCCATGAAGTTCCCTCTGCTATCATAAGCTTCACATTCTTATTAATCTTCAAACACTTTCCTCAAACTTAACTACACATTTTTCTTATGATGTCTAAGTTACTAATTTTTTTCCTTTCTAAAATATGTCAGGAATCATAACATGCTTAAAAGATGCATCAGCCACTTCTTTAGTGTTATTGATGCCTACATTTTCAGCTTGACTGTTACAACACACATACAAAAAAGAAAAAACTTTGAAATTTGCAGGCATCATTTGGTTGCACATGTGTGTGTGTGTGTGTGTGTGTGTGTGTGTGTGTGTGTGTGCGTATGTGTGTGTGTGTGGCCACTTTTTCCTCTTGTCCTTGGGTTAGCCTCCTCCTCTCATTAAAGCATGCATCGTAATAAATCTTCTGATATTGTTTAGTAAATGGTAATCAAGTTTTGCGTGACTAAAACAATACTCCCTCAAAAACTTGACACAGGAATGAAGATTTAGATGAGGATTCAAGTCGAGGTCCACCGTTTCCCTGGGGGTTTTGATCACATGATTCCGCCATCTTCCTCTCCTGCTGAGTCTGCGCACAGAAGGTCTATTCTCACTGCTAGCTTTAACGTTTCTCCTTTTCTCTTTGGAGTTTTAGCATTGCACTCCTATGCAGCACGTGATGGATTTGTGTTCATTCATACACCAGTCTTTGGTGCGTACATTTTGACTGAGGGCTCAGAGCTGCTGAACAGCCTCATCTGTTATTTTTATGTGGTTTCTTCTCCCCGTGTCTGCCTCATCTTCCCGAAGTCCTGTTGAATTCAGAGTGCGGCTTGCCGTGGGTCTGTCTTGACTCAATTGGTCCCTGTTTAAAAAGTTGATTCTTTTCTAATTGATTGTATTGTTTAATTTTTATACATTTGAACTGTACTAGACAGGGTTCTCTAGAGACACAGATGTCCTATAAGAACTTGACTCAGAGGTTGAAAAGTAGGAGGTCTGTAGTGAAGCAGCAGCTGGAGACGGAAAGGGTTGGTGGCGCACATGAAATCTGAGCGCAGTCAGCTGAAGAGTCGTTCTCTGTTCGGAGAAGCCAATCTCTTAGCTTCATTCAGGCCCCCCCCCCCCCATGGTTTTTACATAGTTTGGAGAGCAGTCTGCTTTACCCAAAATTCACCTAATGACATGTTAATCTCATTCAAAAATACCCTCCAAGTTGATACATATCATCATCAATCATCACACTAAGGTTTTAACTCTGCTATGTTACTTTTTTTCAGTTTACTTTTGTCATTATTCCATGTTCAGCTAAATGGAAGAGCTATCCCATTATTTATTTTTTTGACATCCTAAACATTCTTCCTGTAATTATTTTAAAATAATGGAAAATTCATTCCCTAAGAATAGATTGATCCTGGAATTAGCCATTGTGGCAGTTTTCTTTCTTGGTGTTTAATTTCTTTATGGGGCTTAGAATTGCATTTCTGTTCAAGGCCCAGGGGCCCTCTCGCTCTGTGCTCTGTCCCTCTGTAGGGAATTGGAGATTTCTCCCATCAGTCCCTTGAACAGATTTTAAAGGGCATGGCGAGCCCCTCTTCACTGAGATTCAAAGAGTATTACAGACTCAGCTGCAGTCCATGCACGTTCCTTGTCATGAATATATTTCTTTTTCTTCTTCTTCTTTTCCATTTTCCCCTTACTTACTAGTTTTACAGCTTCCTTTACAGCTATGGGTCTAGCAGATGTTCTGCAAAGAATTTTTTCAGCCTCCCTTTATTGGCTGCAAAGGAGACTTTGAGCCTGTCTCGTGTCTCCAGTCTAATGTGAGACACTATTCTTCTCAGGAGCTCCTTGGAGTCCAACTTCCATCTACTACTTCTTGCTTCCCCATCAGCTAGGAGAACTATGGTCTCTCACTACAGAGGGGATGGAGGAGGCTGATGGTCTGATCAAGAACAGCCAGAAAACGTAAGATAAAATTTTTAACCTTCGAAGACTTTGTAGATATAATGAGAAAAGTCAGACTTTAGCACCAGATCCAGAGACATAGAAGCACACTGAAGTGAGCAGAGATTTCTGGAAGCCATGCTTGTCTTTGGAGATGTTCCTCTTCTTGGCATAGGAGGGGAAGCTGAGACACTTGGCGGAGCCCTGCTGGTGCAAGACAGAAAACCAGAAAGATATTTAATATGTTATGAAACTGAAGGGTTTCTTAAAAAGGAATTCCGCAGTCACCAGTGTTGTGGGAGACTTGAGGAAAAAAGATTGGTGGTAGAACAGAAGTAGAAGGAAGTAAAGAAGTGTGCCTGGCCCTCATTGGCTCAGACTAGCATTTCTCGTCCTCCCCATTATGGATATATCAAGCCAGGTAATTCTTTATAGCAACTGGGCTCAGGGTGGGTGCGGAGGATGATCCTGAGCAATGTAAGAGGTTGAATTAGCGGCAGCATCCCTAGCTGCCAAGAGTAACACAGACACCCATCCTCAGAACACTAATAATGTCTTCCAACATTTCCCAAAGTCCCCAACAAGTAAAATCATTGCTAACTGAGAGCAACTAGTTTAGTCTCTTAAAGCATTTACAAAATCTTTCAGTTAGGAAAGGCAAGAAACTAAAGCAGACAGAAAACAAAGCTGGAGAAAAGCAGAATTGGTAAGTTACAGGTATTAGTAATATTTGAGTGTTTAAGGGAGAATGATCTTATAAACAGTCTAGACTCAACTTTTGGCTCTAGAGTGTTATCCATCAAAAGTGGGGTGGTCAGTTTTAGCCAGAGTCCGATGATATTGGCAACCCAGCCCTTAATCAGCTAAAGCACTGATTAGAGATGGCCCAAGCAACCACAGATGCCTGCTACAGAACACAGGAAGTTTTATTGAAAGGGAGATAATTTTGGCCTGGATCTCTCTAAATTTGTATACACAATATCCTGCATTCAATCAAAAATTAACATGCATGCCAAGAACCTGAGGGAGAATGATAATAAAATGAATTCATAGATGAGCCTATTTTCAGTTATTAAATCTGAATTTTCAAATAGATGTTATAAAATAGATCAGTATCATATGAACAAGAAAATATATAGAAGACTGAAGTTAAGAGCTTCCAACTTAACTCAAGAATTCAAATACAATGTTTACAATTGAAAAATACAACAACGGGAAATTAAAAGGTAGGTTTCATGTTAGATAGGACACAGTTAAAGACAGGTTATTATGCTGAGAGCAAAATTAATTGAAAATATCCAAACTGAATCCTGGAGAACAAACAAGATGAAACATGCAGAACAGAGCATTTCAGTTTGTGTAATCTGGTGGTGAAGATCTAATTGCTACTGGGTCACCAGCAAGGGGGAAAAAATGGCATGAAAATAGTGTTTGCAGCAATATTGCAAGTCTATGAATTTTCTAAAATATTAAAGAGTCTAAAGTTCCTTAGCCATGGAGCAGTAACAAATGCCAACCACATTAACTAGAAAGAAAGAAAATTGGGTGAATAACAGTAAAACTTTTGGAAACCAACACAAAATTGAAATCACAATAGAATACAGCAAATAAAATGCCTTTACCTTCAAAGGAAACATTAACACTGAAAATTTATTTTTCAGCAAAATAGTGAATGCCAAAGACAATTGAATGACATCGTTAAAATGCTGAGGGAAAAACATGGTACTCTCGTTTCTACCTAGAATTCTCTACCTCACAAAAAGTATTTACTTTTCAAAAGAGAAAATGAAATTAAGACACTGATAAACAAACAAAAACCCTAGGGAAGCTGCTATCAGGAAGCATGCACCTAAATAAATACTGAAGGGAGGACTGGGGGGACAAAACAATGACCTGAATGAAAATACAGAAATGTGAGTGAGAGTAGAAAGTGATTGAAAGGAAAAATATGTAGGTTAATATAAATATTTATTGATGTCCCCAAACATTAACATTTTCAGAGCTTTAAAACAGCTACAGAATTACAATATGGGACAACAGAAACATAGACAATAATAAGGAAATAAATGGACTTCATTGTTATAAGGACCAGGACTAGTTTGCAAAATGGTAAAATGAATAACTAATAAAAACTTTGTAATTCATTTTTTCATATGCTATAATAGATGATAGCATACAGTTATTGTCTTACAGTTCTCAGAAATCTAAATGGGTCAGGCAAAGCTTTAATCTGTTTCTTTTAAAAGCTCTAGGAGAAAATCTGTTTCCATGACATTTTTAGAATTCTAATGGCTTCCTGCATTTTTTTGGCTTGTGGCCCCGACATGGCTGTTACCGTTGCTCCCGTTGTCACATCTCTTCTGACTCTGACATTAATAAGGAAACTTTTGATTTTATTAGGCCCAATGGACAATTCGAGCGAACCAATCATCTCAGATTCCTTAACTTAATCACATTTACAACTTCTTTGCCATGTAAAAGAGTGTATACCTAGATTAAGAAAACAAGACATAGGAAACTTCACACGTTCTTCTACCTATTACAGTGAGCTCCCTAGCTCTCCCAAATCTGTGATTGGCACACATGCAAAGTGCGCCCACCCTATTTCAACATTCTCAAAAGTATCAAGCCAATACCCACTGGTATTGACATATTTCTTACCTTATTTCCTTTTCACCGTGATTGTTGAGTTTCCAGCTTCAGCTGAATCAGTCAAACAAGTCCTGAGGAAGGCCATAGTCGTGACGGCTATATGACTACTCTCTGCTTTCCTAGAGAAAAATTATCTGAGACAATGAAAACGAGAAGATTTGTACCTAGGAGCTGTGAAAGTGGCAGCTGTAGAGGGTCTTGCTGGATGGAGAGCTAGCGATTTAGCAGATGGCACTAAGCCAAATAGCTTGTTTCACTTTCTTCCACAGAGGACAAAAATTCCCTTAAGCCCGTTTGTCTCCATCACCCCAGAACCTGATACAACCACTTCAGTGTTCCTCTAAAGCTTACAGTTTAAAACCAAATATCTTGGCTGGGTGTATAAGATGTCTTTGTACGAGGGCTACCTCTTTCTCTTGTTTATCTCCAGACAGTCAATTATCCTCATCTTGTATACTGTGTAAAATTTCTTGAACATACCATGGTCTTGGATAGATTGGTTGTGTATGTGTGCATGCGGTTGTCGTGATTTGAACTTTCTCTGCTTTCCTCGTCTTCCCAGGGTTTTTCTAAATGTCATTGTGCATTCCTCCCCCCCTCCTTTTTAATTTTTCTTTGGTACCTTCTTAAAAATCTTGTCATATGATGTGTGTTTTTTACATAATAATAATTTGCAGTAAAAATCAGAGATCCCAATCATTCATGATGTTTTATAATTCTCTGCACTTGTGTAGTCACTATATACAAATAACAACAATTGTGAAAGGTCTTTCAAGCCTCTTTCCAGTTAGTTCTTATCCACCAATGTACTTTTAGTTTCCATCCTAGCATCTAAAAACTAGTACTTGCAAATAGAACTATAAAACTGTCCAAAGTACATTTTAAAAGGGCCACATTTACTGTACCACTTTAAGCAATTATAAAACTGGGCAAATTGTGTCTCACAACATTTTAAAGACATTAGCAGTACAGCATTGTGATCCCTAGGGAAATGTAAACAGTCAAGGTTAGCCTTCCCATTGTCATAGCTTGTCAAAGGCTGAGGGGCAGTTGCCAAGTTAGACTAGTTACATAGATTCCAATATTGGTCAACAGACTGGCTGAGTTTAGAAACAAGAGGCCAGAACCTCGGGAAGCCAAGGAAGGTAAAACTTTTTGGAGAGAATATTAGAGGAAAAGAGCTGTAATAGACATAACTCCAGAGATCTGTACAAAGTTTCCTTCAGCCTTGGTCTAATTAATAATTTGTATGTGTGAGAGTACTGTAAAAAAGGAATCGTAGGAAGTGGTAGAATATTTAATTTTAAGAGTTTTCATTGACCTGGGCAAAACTAGTCTTCTTACCAGCCAGAGTATAAAGACCTGGTGAATTAGCTCTAACTCTGAATCTGACCTCAAAAACTAAACGCATGCACTGAAAGTTTACAACTGATTTGAAATAATTTGACAACAACAAAAAGGTCCAATGTCACCCTTGAAATGTAGTGAAAAATGAAAGCATTATAAAAGTAAAATCATTTAACTCATAATCAGAAGAAAACCTGATCCATAGAAACGAACAGAGCAATATAAATACGACAAAATTCACAGGTAGGAAATATAATGACATCTATTATAAACACTCATCCACTTAAGAATTACAATGAAACACATGAACATGAAGAGTCAAACTGAAAACTATAAAATATCATTGATGGGAATGAGAAACATCAAAGAAGAGAAGATACACAGTGACTATGGATCAGAACATTCAAATTTTTAGCTGTCTATTTTTCCTAGTAGTCTGGGTCTTTTGATTTTTTTTTTTTTTGTTTGATAGGATTTTTTTAGTGGAAATTGGATTTTGTATAGAGATGCAAAGGATCGAAAGCACACAAACTAGCCAAAAGAAAAAAATTGGAGGATATAGGCTGCTTGCTTTAAATTTTTTCCATAAATCCACAGTGATCCAGAGATTGCTGTGCTGGTGAGAAAATAAACACACACACACACACACACACACACACACACACACACACACACGGAGAGAGAGAGAGAGAGAGAGAATAGATATATATCCCCCTGACTTATTATATCACATCCAGAAATACCAATTGTAAATCAGATACTGTAAATAAAAAATGCATTTTATACCCCATTAACTCAATATAAATTTGAAAAATTGTTAATTCCACATATTATAAGCTAGAGATATCTGTGGTAGGGGGATATGTATGGATAGACTGAGAGAAAAGGAAAAAAGAGAACAGAGGGGAGAGAGGGGGGAAGAGAGAGAATCATGGATTGCTTAACAATGAGAATACTTGCAGAGATAGGCGACATTAGACAATTTTGTCATGTGCATATATGCCCTAGGTTATATGGTGTACATATAGACCATACAAGTAACTTCCTCTTAGGATCATGATGAACAAGACAATAATATAAAACCAAGATAAAAATGAAACTAGATAAAAATGATTTGATCAAAACCCTTGGTAAACATGAGATCTATCAGACTGCTGGCTGTATGAGTGGCATACCGATTTACAATAAACCTTATGAGCAGAAGCAGTATGCTTTAGAATAATGACTAATATAGTATAATGAATGTCTGATCCATAGTCATTCATTATGTTATTTATAAATGAACAGCAAGTTAGAAAGAGAGGCAATGGTCAGATCAAAAAGGGGTGAACATCTGGAGAGTGGACATAGACACTCACTAACTCTCCAAACCCCATGGTTCTAATGTGTTACAGAATTTGGAAATCATGTATTTACAAAAAAAAAAATAAATTTTATGTCATGTGAATCTTCTTACCAAAATAAAATTTCAAAAAGAATTGTTATGAATTATTGTGCACTGGACAGAATTGCATGTGTTGTAATCATATAGAACTAGCAACATAGTAGTTTTAGGGTTTGGATCTGAAATGTCTCCTGTATTTGAACACGGTGGAATACCTGTGGAACCACGTGCTGCTAAGAAGTGGCCTCTTGGTTGGAGGAGTAGAGCGCTGGAACCTGACCCAAAGGGATGAATTACTTGAACTGTAAGGGTATCTCTGCCTCTCCTCCCTCTGTTGTCTTCCTATCCGCTGTGCTGTAAAGAGCTTTTCTTTCACTAGACCTCTGCCACGTGCTCCACCATTTCTGCTTCTCCATAAATGGACTGTGAAAACCGTGAGCTAAAGCAAAGTTTTCTTGTCTTAATTTGCAGATGTTGGATTTTCTGTTCCAGCGACAAATAAGTAAGACAGTAGGTTTGTTTACATTGGCATCACTGTGCAAATATGATTCATGTGTTTCACTATGACATTATAATGATTATGGTATCATTAGGTAATTGAAACTTTACATCCATTCTGATTTTATGAGACTAGTGTTGTACATGCAATTCATTAGAGATTAAAATGGTGTGTGGTACACACACACACATGCATGCATTCACAATCACTAGATTAGAACAGAGAATTTAGAAATAAACCAACAGATATGTGATCATTAATATTTAGCAAAGTTACCAATGTAACTCAGTGAGGAAAATGTAAACTTCCCAAGTAATGATTTTGGCACCAAACGACCTTTATTTCACGTCGTACACAAAATTAGTTCAAATGAATTATAAACCTAAACATACACAAAAAACTACACTTACCACAAAAAAACACATGGAAGAAAATCTTTGCAATTTTGTAGACAAAGTTTCTCTAGCACAGTAAAGGTACAAACCATAGAAAAATGAAAAATTGAGCTTTGTCAAAATGAAAAACATTTGTTCTTCAAAAGATACTCTCGGGAAAATTTTTAAGAGGTGTGGATTAGGAACATTTTTAAGAAGTGTGGATCAGACTATCTTTTCAAATGATATACCTTATATAGAATTGTATATTAAATCTTTAAATATATTAAGTAATACATATCCAAGCAATTCAAATTTTTTAAAAATGCGCAAAAGAGTTGAACAAAACCTTTACCAAAGATGACGTGTAAACGCTAGGCATATAAAAAGATATAAATATCATTAATCATCAGAAATACGTAGATTAAAGTTGCAATTGACATTCCACTGCCTTCTCACTAAAATAGCTAAAATTAAAGAGACAAATTGTAACAGGCCATTAGGACAATTTAGAAGAATTACAGATTTTCTATATTATTGGTAGGAATGTAAACAATACAATCATTTGGAAAATAGCCCAACAATTCTCAGCTACTCAAACATATTCTTAGAATATGACTCAGCGGATTTGCTCCTTTGTAATTAAACATACAAATATATGTACCACACAAAGACTTCTGCTGAAATGTTCATGGTAAATTTTTTTCTTAATAATATTAACTGAAAAGAGCCTATATAACCACCACTGGTGATAAAGAAATCATGTTACACCCATAAAATTCTATTCAGAAATAAAAGTGAGCAAAGTATTTACACATGTGACAACCTGGGTGATTCACAAAACATCATGCTAAGTAAAAGACATGAAATGGAAAAGAGAACTTACCACTGAATTCAATGTTTATGAAATTCTAGAAAAAGCTGAAACTATCGGGAAAAAAGAATCATTGGCTATGCTTAGAGTTTGTGAGTGCTTTCTACGGACCAGCGCTACAAAGAAATATGAGATGATAAAAAATTTTCTGTATTCTGACTGGGGCAGTGGTTACATAATTATTTGGAATTGTGAAAACTAACCAAATGGTATAATTTGAGAAGACGAATGTTATCACTTATATATAATGTGCTTGTAAAACACAAACGTATAAGAAGTAGTTACACATTGGTACAGTAAGGGCCAATTCAGAGCTTGAATTTGGTTTGCTGAATACCAGCAGAATATTGCATTTGTGTCATAAATGAATAACTATCCTGGAATTTAAAAAAAAAAAAAACCTTTGGATTGCTTTTTGCACCTAAATGTGTTTTCTAGTTGTGATGAGGTCTAAGGAATTCCTCATATATGCATATATATTATAGGAATTACACATATATATGTGTGTATTCTTTTTCTGTGCCTTATGTAGGGAAACTCTGCTTATCAATATAGATGAATGTTGGTAACTCTGATATAATATATATGCGCAGAAAATACTCAAGTTCAATGTACATGTTAGATATCACATGTATACATATTAATAAAATGGGAAAAATACAGATGAGTGGAAGTAGGTGGATGTAATTTCACAGAGCTAGTAATGAGTTAATAGATTCCCTTAGAGCTAATGTAAATTGGCTAAATTTTATATCTGACATTCCAAAGCAAAAAGAGCAAAAGGTAATGCACGTACAAATATAATAAATGCACTCTGCCCTAGTAGTCTGAAACAAAAAATATGTAAAAACTTCAGGCCTGTACATTACCCTTAAGAGAACCTACCTCCTAGAATGAGAGTTTTGATCGTGCCAGATCAGATGCAAGCACAATGTACAGGTGGAGTTTCTCCCTTGAAGGAATTTGTTAAACCACGAAGGGCATGTCAGAATCACTATCATGTTTCCCAGAACACCAAGGAGTTCACCAGGAAGAAGCCAGTACATGCATATCAAATCAATCTAGGCTAGTGCATAATTTCATTAAATATTCAACATTTTTAGGAAGCCCTTGTTTTACATATAGGATTTGATTCCCTTCGGTACTGGAGTGGTGTGAAATCCTTGTTACATAGAACCATTGGGGACTGGAGAGCTCCGGTTAATTCTTGTTGACACAGACACACTGTGCAAATGGCACACGGATCAGCCACTGTCAAGAAAGTATATTACATTAAACAGTGAATTTTCCTAAGAATCTTATCCACAATCCTACTAAATGAATAAGAGAAATTATTTACTGCATGTATAACCAACACAGACTTAAAATCCTTAATATAGCACCATGCAGTAGTGAATAAATAACACAGAAACAGAAATTAAAAGGCCTAGTGAATAAAGCGATACTCCTCCACATCGCTGAAAATTCAGCAAACGTAAATTAAAATAAAAATTAATTATTTAGCTATAAAACTGATCCAGAAGCAAAGTTAAGGTTGAAAACGTCCAGTAGGGAAAGTACTGGCGATGGTAAAAATTGGCACCATTTTTTGGAAAGTATTTTGGCAAGATCTCACAAGAGATTAAAGTATATTTGCTTGGATTCATCAATTCTGCTCTAACAATTACTTCTACATAAATATTGACTCACGTGTACAAAGATATTTATTGCAGTAATGTCTAAAGGGAAAAATACTGGAAACCCTTACAGTAGCCATTGACAGACACGTAGGAATCTGATTCGTGCTGTAGTCACTCTAAAGAATGCCTTGCTGCTTTGCAAATAAAAAAAAATCATAGTAGAGCTACAACTAAGACTCTTAAATGAACACCAGTGTACATTTTTAGATAGAAAAAACAAAGCAAAATCCTGTCTTCTGAATTTTCATTCTTGGGTTTTTTTTTTTTTTTTTTTTTTTTTTTTTGGCCAAAGGTCACATTTCAATTGTATATTGTTTTAAATCCAAAAGAAAAACGATAAAAGGAACAAACAATTACTTAATGTGACTTAGCCAAATGGTACTTTGTTGCTTTTGCCTGTCTTACTCTTCTTTCCTTTCTTGGTCCTTTCTCTTCCTGTCGTATTATTATATTTGTTGGATGAGCTTGATCCAGAGTATAACATTATAAATATTAGTCCCTATTGGGAAGATATAAAAACAAGCTTAAAATTATAGAATCATAAGATTAAAATGCAATATACTAGAAATCTCATCAGAGCAGAAGAAAATGAATGTTTTAAGTTTGACTGAGAAGGAGAGGGAAGGGATCAGAGATAGCGTAACAAGGATTTAAAAGGCAAGTAGTCCAGATATAGGCAATCAGACGAAGGAGCCTCATGCTGAGGGAACCGGAATTTAGCATCAAATAATCAAGCCTTTCTGATTCCATTTGAGTCGAGGTAAAAAGAGAAAGAAAACTATTCTCTATAAATTCAGGAAAATGGCATCAGAATTCATTACAGGGAATGACAAAAATCTAACCCCACAGCTGGCAGGCACGCAAATTCTTTAAATGTTCAATTTGCTGGTAGGAAAAATCCTAAGGGTCTGGAAGGCTTTCCCTTCCCTCAGAGTAACTGAGATATCTCAGGTTGCATTTTTGTGTACAAGTGTTTGTGAAACTTTCTGCCATCCTTCCAAAAATGTATAAGCCATCATGAAACCACAGGTCATCGTGGCTTAATAATGTGGTCACAGAGCATGGAGTGTCGTGAATTCACAGTTCACACTAGTCATAGTGGTCACATGATTTCAAAAGTACAGAGCGATGAATTCTGCAAGGGATTTTTTAAAATTCCATCTCATTCAAACGAGAAGAACAAGAGAAGTAATTAGTCCAATTCCTCCTCCTTGTGTGCTCTTTCAGGGCCAAAATGGTGTGTTTTTTTGCTTGTGAGAAGAGGAACTGTGTTTGAGACGTGTAAGAACACAAAGAAATAAATTATTTTTATTGAAAAAATCAACAAAATGTCATAGGTGACAAGGTAAGTTTCCATTTATATTAAAATGGCTTTAAAATCATTTCTTTGTTCAAATGTGGATGCAGGTCTTTACACGAAATGAGTTTCTGAACCTTATGAGCAAGCAGCAACATTAAAGGAAATGGAAAGATTTTTCCCTTTTTCGTAAAATAAAGGTAGCATTAATTAACTCTACTGTTCTCCCTAACAATCTTTCTGTGGGCATTTAAACTCATTTGAAAGTATGTTCATTTTTACTGTATATTTCTTGTCAACACGATCTGTTCAATTGTCTTTCTAAGCTCCTATTACTTAGCATCATGCTTTACTTGATGTACAGTAATAATTTGTAGGATGAGCAAGTGTAAGATTACATGTCAATGAATTAAACAATCTAGCCTTTCAAACGTGAAGTGTGTAAAGCAGGCTTTGAAGAGCTCAAACATGTTTGTTGACTTCTGAAGAGAATTATATTTTCCTGCAATAAAATAAACACAATATTCATCTGGAATATCAAACAAAGTCTACATCAAAAGGACCTGTAAAAACCTGGGGCAGTACAAAAGCACAGCCAACACCGTAATTTCAAGAGAAGACAAAAGGATAAGAAAAAAAATCTGATACCCAGGGAGTTGTGGTGGGGATGAGAAATTATTCTATGCAAATATTTCACCATATGTTAAGTATGTACACATTTTACAGTTTGAGGTATGAAAAATCATGGTTCAAAATATGTTTTTAAAGTATATAGGTCCTCTTCCTAGTCGTAGAGCTTACTGCTACATGTACAAGGCTATCTGTGTGGGATGTATGGAGAGCTAACGCAGAAGGACAAAGACCGTGAGCACACGTGGGTCATGGGCACGTATATCTGGCCAGGTACTGGGACCAGCTGACAGTCTGAGAGAAGCCAGTCTTGAAAATGGCAGAGGAAATGAGCTCTGGACCTGTTTGTACATCTCCCTTGCCAGATGGGGTCCCCGCCTGGAGAGTGAAGGTGGGGGCAGACCAGCCACGGGACTGGCATTTTGAATAATGTGCCTGTAGGTCACTGAATCACAATCTGCTCAAGAACGGGATGCCAGGAAGATGACACTGCCATTTGACATCCCAATAATTTTCTTGGTAACATATGCAATCAGTTCACAGACCCGGCCCAGCGCAGTTGGCTGGAGCTGGGGGAGTGGGCGGGGACTTGTTGGCACTCCCAAGAAGACAGGTGGAGAAGATGGGGATTAAGTTGTTTACTCAGCCAGCAAAGAGAGAGATGTGTCATCAGCTTCTTCAGCCTCTCTCACAGTGTCGAAATATATTGCCTGTTAAGAGTCCTAGCCTGATTATACGACCATGGTAATTCCAACTGCACAATCATGAGTCAATTATTTTATGTCTGATTCTGGCCCAGCAGATGGGAAACTCCTTGAAGGCAGAAACTGGTTTATTTTTGTCTTTCTCCAAGCAAGATTCCCAGGTTGTAGATAATGTTTAATAACAGAATAGGCATACATGTACCTTACAAATTTTTAAGTTCTGTGTAAATGTTTGGGCTTTTGCGGGGGGTGGGGGGGAAGTAAGAGAAAAAGAAATAATGTACATAAGTTTTAAATTAAAACAAACAAATGAGATTCCAGGATATCAATGGCACTTTCAAGAAGTCGAGTTTTCTGCTCCATGATAGTTCCTAACACTGTCACACTTCTCAGAGGACTCTCGGTTTTCCTCCTTTTTAAATAAAAATTGAGTGAGCATTAGCGCACTTGAGTCCTCTCCGGAAGGCATCGAGAATCCAAGTGCAGTCCTAAAGCAATCATAAAATGGGAAATGGAAATGAAAACCTAGAAGGGCATCCTTGCTATCGTGGATACATCCCCGGATGTGGCAAGGTTCGCATCAGAGCACAGGATTAAAGATATCGCACCCAGCTGTGTGAAACTGCAAGTCCATTAGAGCAGGTTATACTCTCCACAAAGAACACAATTGCTCTGGAGCCAGTACATCCAGGCACGGTGAAGCACTCAGGCCCTGTCGGTTAGGAAGCGAGGGCGAAAACACAGAAGAGCAAAGAGCAAAGGCTGCAAAGGAGCCGCTGGCAGAACTGTAAGTGTATCTATGATCTAACTAGTGGTGTTCAGGTCAGGGCTTTATTGACCTGGGCTTGAGAAGTAGGAACTCAAGAGTGAAGAGGCTTCCCGGTGGAGGAAGAAAATAAAAGAGAGAGAAATAACCTTCCACTAAGGAATAATGTAAATCCCTTGGACAATCCAATAAGGGACAAAGCCACAACCCACAGGTGATGGGAGGGAGAGAAGCATTTGAGACGTGAGAAGCTGCAGCAAATAAAACAGGTTTGTAGTTTGAAAAAAAAAAATTCTTCAGGTCTCAGGAGGAAAAAAGGTAGAATTTGGTAAGCCCTCGCTGGGAACTTAGAAGCCTACATGAGCAATCACTTCAAATAATTTAGCAATAGCAAGCAATTTATGGAATCTCGCCCATATCCCAGTCACCATACCGCATTCCTTTCATGAATTCACCTCATTTGATCCTCCCTGCGATCATTAAGAGACAGGTGCTGCTCCTCTTTCCAGTTTATAAGAAACGGAGGCTGAGAAAGTCATGGTAACTTCTCCATGGTCACAAATCTTTGAGCCAGGATTTGGCTTAGGGTGTCTCACCATTAGTCCATTTCTTTTTTCCTTTACAGTACAATGTATCATTTAGCCTGAGCTAGAAGAGTCAAGGGCATCCAGAACACACACAACTTTCACGCTGGATGTAAGACTTGAGGAGCTGAAGAGGTTTAAGACATTTGCAGTTTTTTAATTTCAAGCTTTTCTAAGAGGGATGGTAACCTACATCCAGATTCAACTGATGTCCTACCTCCACAATTCCTGTCTGAGGTGAGCCATGATTATCTTTCCCCAAGGTTATTGCAATCGTCTCTCAACTTCTTCCTTTACTTTCAACTTGTCTGTTCTTATCTTGGCAGCCACGGTGATTCTCTTAAAATGAAAGTCGGATTACGTTACTCTTCGTCTGAAACCCATACAGAGCCTTGATGTATCGCTTACGGCGAAATCCCGAGCTCTGGTAATGGTCTACAAGACCCAGAGTGATCTAGCTTCCTAGCTGGCTTCCTCTCCAACCTTGCTTTCCTGTTCACAGACACAGTCGCCTCCCTGCTGTTCCTGGGCTCTTTGAGCTGGTGGGTCCTTGTGTCCCGGGGTCACTTGCCCTAGATATCCACATGATTTCCTTTCACTTCCTTCAGATTTTTTGTTGTCCTCTTATAAATGAGATCTTCCTCGATTGCTAAAAACAAAACATGGCAATCCCCAGTCCTTCTATTTCCCTGTACCTTTCTTAATTTTCTCTAGATTATATGTCACTTCCTAATATTCTACTCACTGGTTTGTTATCTGCCTCCACTCAGAAGTATAAACTTCATAAGGGAATTTTGCTCATACATTCAGCCAATGCATATAACAGCACCTAATGTGGGTTCAATAAATATTTCTTTATTGAATCAATGCAAGACGGGTTATGTGTTAGCATTGGCATATCATTGGCAGTTTATGGTACATAATGAAAATTTTAATTACTATGAGAGAAGGAAGCAGGGCCTCTGGTGGGAGAAGCAGAGAAGAGGATTCTAGGCAGGAAAGTGGAGCACAGCAACGGACGGAGCCAGTCGATAGGCAACAAAGAAGATGCTGAAATCATTTCATTCCATTATGAGAAGCTGGGAGGATAATTCTCAAGAACAATGAATAACACTCTTTGAGGCCTGTTCCTTTTGCTATTGATGCATAGAAGCCGAGGGACACACTTTCCGAGAAAATCCTTACAACCCATCACTTTCCAATCAATGGGAGCTCTTGAGCAGAGAGCAGAGAGGAGGGGCTGGAGCAGTGTGGATTAGGAGCCACCCAGTCAGATGGCCATGTGCTCTGGAAAGGCTGACGGCCACAGCACAGGCACTTATGCCAACGAGCTTCACCATTTCCACATGGGTAGGAGAAGCGTTCTTTTTGAAATTGCCTTATTATTTCTTAGAATTCAGTCAATCGCATCAATTCTCTTTCACTAAATTACATCAGCACACCCTGTCCAATAGAAGTTTTCTAAAAGGTACATCTGACAAGTTAAAGGTTGGAGGTGATTTTTAGGTCAAATACACCCTGCTTAAATATATCTGATGTCGAAGTCCAATTTAAATCCATCAAAACAGCACTTTTTTTTCAAGAGGACCAGGTGTGCTTCTTATGGATTTCATTTTACTGGAAGGCCTTGCTATTTTGGGTGAATTTCATTTTGAGGTGTTGATTATTTGCAGATGCTCAGGAAGAGACAACAGAAAAAGAGTTTTCAGAAGTTCTTAAGAAACTTTAACAAGTGGGAATAAAGGATTTAAGGCAAGCCGAGGACACAGTGTCTAATCACGGGAAAATCTGGAGGAGAGCCATGTTTAGAAAAGTGGAATCTCAACTCTAGTTTGAAAGCTCTTCTAGCAATGTCGTCTTTGGCAAGCGATTAAGTTTCTCTAAGTTTCCGTTTCTTCATCTGTGAAAATAAGAAGTCATTCATCCGCTTCAGAAAGTACTGTGAGTGGGGACCAAGGCCGAGAGCTGGGGAGTCCAAAGTGAACAACGGTACCCCTCACCTTGCCTACTGTCATTGCCCCTTGGAGCCCCTCCTTGCTCACCTACTACAGCTTAGTCCAAAGAATGACAACTGGATCCAAGAAACATTTCACAGCTGGTCACCCAGGCAAACAAAATTTTGGGTTGTTGCTCTTGCAGTCAAAAGACAGCAGCTACTTAGAGAATTGAGTGACCTCTTTAGATGCTACAAACATCTTGCTGTATAGTTTCATATTACCAAGTACTCCTTCATGCTTCCAAAGATGACCATTTTCGGCAAAGTTGCCCTGATCGTGCCTCCTCTATAGAAGCAACCTATCAGGGACTACTGGAACATTTGCCTGTTTTTGTTTTAATTTTTTTCCAGTGCCTCTGAGATGCTCTGAGTACAGACTCTTTTTCAGTTTAGATGAAGCAATGGTGAAACAACATATAGCTTAAAAGAAAAGAAAACACGATCCTGGAACCATTTAACAACATTTTTTTATATGAAACTTAAAACATGAATGATACGTAATTTAACTTAGGCAGGCAAACCAGGCCTGGCCAATAAATAATCATAGCTTAAATAATCATTCTCATTTATTTAAAAAATAGCAAAGTGAGAGCATTATAAAATATAAAATCTTGGTTTGTTTTTCTTCCCAAACTGCGACTGTGATGCAGCTGAGATATGTTCGGATATAAAATTTAAAAACCCAAGCTGTATTAGGGACAAGTCTTTCTTCTTTAAAGACTGACATCCACAAACAGGCATAGCACAGTGCAGGGCCGGCTGGGCTAGGGATCGGGTTGAGTAGACCCACAAACTCTCTGACTGCAGAGGTCAAAGGCTCTGAACACGCACAGTTGCCTCCCCGTTGGCCTCCCGGCTACTTCTCGTCTCCGCATCTTTCATTTTCTTGGCAAACACTGGGAGCACATCACTGAGTCTCTTAAACACTTCTTCATCCCTGAGTATTTCAGTTTCAAGATCATTAATAAAACAGCAGCTGGAGAAGGCAGCACCCCAGGCTATCCACTAGGATAGCAGGTAGGGCATCTGCCGATTGTCACAGCCATTAGCAGAGCTGAAGTGGAATTTCATAAATAGGGTGTAACTTCGTGGAAAGATAAGTGGGAATAAGCACTATTTTGTGTCTTTATTAAATATTAAAGGAAAAGTAAATTTATGAGGGTTTCAACTTCTTCTATTTTCATTAAAGTTTACTTTCCTGGTATAAAAGCCATTATGCTCATATTAGAAACATTAAGAAAATATGGAAAATTATAGAGAAGAAATTAGAATCATTCCTATTTTCCTAAGTACCCTTTCTTCTGTTCTTTTGCCATGCGTGAGTATTTTAAGCTTTTTTATTTAATGCCCTATACACGTTATAATTTTGTAGCTTGTTTTTTTTCTCTCACTTTACGGTACCCACCCCCCAAAATTATACATACTTTGGCTCCGCTTTTCTGTATAGATATGGCAATAATTTTGTGACCCAAAGCAGACTTTCTGAGTTTTTACCCAGAACAAATAACTTGCTCGCCATGCAAGTTTCTTTTGTTTACCCTCAGGTTTTTCTGAGCTGACTCGCGTGCTGTCAGGGGAACCACCCACAGAAGCGGTTACCAGCCCCGGGTGGGTTTAGGCGCCGCTTCAACCTCTGCTGAAACTGACATGTGTGAGAGAATTGAAGACATCAATCCAAACCTTGTCAGTGAGAAGGCATGGCCTCCCTCCAACCCCCTGGCAGTGAAAGGAAGTACTCCCTGACTTTTCAGCCATTCTGGAGTCATTTCCAGATGCGCATATTTGGAAACTCATTCAAGACAGTAGAAGTTCCTGTCACACACCAATATTATCTTTCAACTACAGTACTGAGTAATGTGCAGAAAATTCCAAAGCCATTTAGTTGTAGCAATATTAAAGGGAAGGAAAAGATAAAGATGGAAAGTTAGTTCACATCAGATATTAGCCTAATATGCAATCTGTTAGGTGCCAGGTTTTTAGGTATTAGTAGTTTCAAGCCTTCAACTTCTCCTTTCTACCTACACTCTACAGTGAGAATTGAGAGAAGATTGGGAGACTAGCAGGGTGCTCCTTACCTCCTTGGTGAACCCAATTAGCCCCAAGACTTTCAATGTTTATTATAGAATGACAATTTCAAAGTATAAATGTGTATTTCCAGTCCTCAGCTACAGTTTAGATGTAGCTGCCCAACTGCAAATTGAATGTCTAAATGTCTAATATTTAATAGACTTTTGAATTCACCTGCCCTAGTGGCAGAATTCCTCGTGTCCATCTAGCTAACTCTCTTGCTCTCTCTTCTTTCAGGTCACCACTTGACTCACCAGAAATGTTCTCCCTCTGGGACGCAACACTCTCCAACCCCCACACTCCTTACCACTTTGGTTCTATGCTAACTCTCTATGGTTCGACCCAGTGATCTTCATTAGTGAACACACTATGCACCACTTGTTACCTTGGTATATTTCTTCTTTCTATAATAGAAACCTTTTGAGGGTAGAGATTCTGTCAGTTTTGTTCACAGTTGTATCTTAGAACTTGGAAAAACGTTTGTTCCATGATGGGCACTCAGAGCATATTTTGAATACATAAATGTGCAAATGAACAAGGAAGCAACTGAATGGTGCATTCCAAGGGCAAATAGTTCTACAGAAAGACCAGCTCATCCCAGTGAGGCCAGTGTAACTTAGGTTGGTTTGCATTTTTTGTCACCACTTGGATATGTTTTTTATTAAAACTATTCAAAGGGAGCAAAGATGGACAATTTAAGACCGGAACTCCAGTTTCCTGTCCTCTAATTCATTAGCATTATGGTATTTTATAGTCAAAGTAGAAAATCATCATGAAATATATTTCTGAGGCTCTATGAAGGGGTATGGATTTTCTTCACATAAAAAGCTTACGACACATCTTAGCAAAGTACCAGAATCTCACGGTGTTTCTTTTGTACATCTATTCTTTGAACAAGAATGTAATAAGTAGTTTCTATGTACAATATTTCATAGCTATGATCTTAGTTATAGAAGAAACAAACATTAAGTGAAAACGTCCAAGCTCAAAAACATTGAAGTAAGGACAAGAGCTCATATCTCACATTTTATATGCTGCTAATGCCTTTCGATAATAATATTATTACATCCCCGGGACTTCAATAATAGTGCTTATGCCCAGCACAGTGCGGAGTCCTTGGGCCTGTGTAAATCTAAAACATGATGCCTGTTCTTATTTGAGATTCATAGTCTTACTGGGAAAAAAAATAACAGTGTCAAAAGAATTTGGATTTTTGACCTTGTGCACTGAAAGTTTACAGAAAGGGAAGAGTGGGAATTACAGAAGATTGTGAGCCTAGATGAGTGTTCCTTACTCCTCCTTCCCACAGCACCATCCTGTGTGGCAAGCCCTTGATCGCCATGCCTGAACTTGGGTATTTATGCATCTACTTGGTTCATTTCAGTCACTAGTTTCAAGGTAGGGAAGTAACTCCAAGAGTTTAGGCCAGCTGGAGGAAAATTTGTTCACTGGTTGGGTCTTGGACATTTTTGAATGGAACATGAAATATTTTGCCAGTACTATTTTGCCAACCTGGAACTGTATTACCTAAAATAGGGTCTGTCTGGACTCTTCTCAAATCTGGAGGTAAAGTCATGCTCTAAGAAACAATATGCATAAATGAAAGATGCTTTTGGAAAATATATAAGGTTTTCCTCAGGCAAATATAACAATATTTTTCTATAGCTCTCTCAATGATAAATGGCCCAGTTCATGAAACCAGATCAACCTCGCATATGCATATACTCTAAATTCTAGTGTCATCAGCTATTAAAACACTGTAAAAAAGAAATTGTGTCCATTTACTAAGCATGCACTATGTATGAGATATAATTGTATATAATTTGTTTTAAGCCTCTTTATCCATATGATATATAGTAAAGCAAACTTTCTCCAAAGTTTAGAAATTCTGTCTCCATATGAAAAACTCTGCTAACTCTCACTAGAATCCTATTCATTGAGGCTGTCTTCCAAACACAATGACCTCTAAGAGTTTCAGGGAAATTTTCTAACATTCTTTTTGTAGAGAACATTTTGAATCGCTCGTAACAGCAGAGTGCCTCTAGTCAGCCATTAATTATTCCAAATGCACTAATTTTTAAGCCAGCCGGGTGACGCCTAAGTGCAACATGTGAACTCTGAAATTTCTGTGTCTCTCTTCAACAAATAGGGCATGCTCCAGGGAGAAGACATTTACTGTTCAGTGCATCTAGAAGAAAACTGCCATTTCTTCTGGGAGTGCTTTAGCCCAGGCTGTTATGGTGTGAAATGAGACCACGAATTCATAATTTAACAGTTCTGTTTTCAGCAAAGGTGGTGACACGAGCACGGAGTGTTCACACTCCAGATCATTTGCAGATCCATAAATTGCAGATCCATAAAAAGATGGAGAATAGGATATTCGGAAGGAGTG
The DNA here is from genome assembly GCA_004027205.1 of Ctenodactylus gundi. Taxonomy (NCBI): domain Eukaryota; kingdom Metazoa; phylum Chordata; class Mammalia; order Rodentia; family Ctenodactylidae; genus Ctenodactylus; species Ctenodactylus gundi. The sequence goes on along the minus strand of PVKB01000886.1, from coordinate 482,167 downwards.
GGCCAGGGAAATACAGTTCTGAAGTAGAGAGAGAAAAAAATTAGTACTGAATTAAAAAAAAAAAACTTAGCCACAGTTATTCTTTACAATGAGCATCTCTTGAGCAGGCAATGTTTTCAAGCACATAACAGCTCTAATTTTATGCAGATTACATATTTACACTATAATAAAATGGAGAATGGCTTACTGGGGATACTTACTGCCAGGGACATAATTATTAATCAATATGTCTGTCTAAAGCTGTCAAGTCAGTTACGGGAACCCATGTAGAAATTCAGATTTGCCTGTTGTCATCCAAGTTCTCTTCAGGATTGTATTTTACATTTGAAAGACGGATGAGGGATAGCCAAATTCCAGTAGCTTAAAGAGAGAGGGAGAGAGAGAGCATGTAAGAGGGAGAGAGAGAGACAGCAACAGAAAATAACTCTGTAAGTTTCTTCACAGAGCAGATACACAAACACATGTTCGTTGAGCTATATCTGTCCACACTGTTGTGTAAGCAGTCTGTCTGGCAGCTGAAGCGCTTTTCAGAGGAAGGCATGATGTGTCACCTCTGACCATACCCCAAACAGGCAAATGTGGAGGGATTTTCTTTTATAATCCAGACAACATGAACAAGAATACCAGTTGTGAACTCAACTATTTTGAGACTGATTTGTCTTTTCAGGTTTATCTGTGACATCAATGTCAGGACTTCTCAGTTGCCACTAGACCCCTTTCCTAGCCTTACACCGTCCCTGGGGTTTTTAGGAATTTCAGGGAGGATCAAGTCAGGAAAAGAGAAAGGGAAGACTTGCTCTCCACATTTAAATAGAAAAAGGAAGAGTTGACTTCTAAGTCTCCTTGAAATTCCCAGATTTGGAATCAGGTTCTCTTCAGCTCATCTTTACGGGAACTAGAATTTTTCTATCTTGCACAGGAAGTTGACTCTTTTTACACGTGAGATTTGGCAGATTCATTATCAGTTTCTTTCAGCTATACCTCTTCTCCATGCCCCGGTCCTAATAAGGAAAGACAAACCTCCAAGGAAACTTAAAATATTTAATGACTTTGACTTTTAAACATAACCCAGATTAGGTAATAATGCTAAGTGATAATTCAATATACCAAAATATCAAACTGAACAAACTGTACTCTTTTATAAAGTTTAACTTTAGTAAATTCTCAAAAATTCGGGACATTTGTTGTGAAAAGTCATGGGGATGGCATAAAATTTGAAAGTACCAAAGTCACCCACTGGGTTCAGGTAGAAACAATTACTGAACATAGGATTTTACGTAGTAATACTTTAATACAAGCATACGTATTACTTAAAAAGATTTAAGAAGACATGTTATTTACACATATCATATACATTAGTCAGCTTTTCATCACTGGGACAAAGTATATACTTGACATATACAGCTTCAAGGGGGAAGGGCTTATTCTGGTTCACAGACTCAGAGAGTTCAGTCAATGGTAAGCGTGCTCCAAGACAAATGCATCATGGCGGAAGAGGAAAGCTCCTCAACTCATGGTAGCTAGAAACAGAGAACATGGAAAGAGCTAGAGAAGAAGGGAAAAGGACAAGTTAGACCCATCAAAGGCAAGTTTCTCATAACTTTTCTCATCCAAGTAGACCCAATTCCAGATAAGCCCAGTAAGCTGCACCAATGGATTAATTCAGGCCACACCTACGAATACTTGAGACTTTGGGGGGACATTTTAGATCTAACCATAACATCATGTTAAAGGATTAAAAAGTACACATGTGAAAGAACTAGCCTCAATAATATATGCTGAACAAAAATGATCGTGAGATTCTTTAAAAAATAATCCTTAAAACATTTTTTTGTCTAAACTAAAAGAGTAGAGAGAACAGGAATTTGAACTAAAAGACATAAGAAATATTATGTCTAGAATTTCATTATTTGACATGTCTCTTGTTCACACTGGGTATCACTCCGATGAAGATGATTTTGAACTGTCTTTACGTCTTGGTCACAACTGCTTCCTAAAAGCTCACATTCTCAACAAAGAGTACTTTGACCTCTTTTAAACTCCAGTATAGGTGACAAGGACTTTGTCACCTTGACAAGATACGTAGGTGCACAAAATGCTAAACTTCATCGTAAACCTTAAATTTTGCACATATACATGTCAATAAAATGGGGGGGGGGAGAAATTGAAGTCAATTCCAGTATAACGCCTCTGCTGTCAACACACTGCCTACTCAAAACCACAGCTCCCCTGTCAAAGAGAATATAAGTCAGTTTACTCTGCAGCTAAATTTGAGTGACCGTGGCCCTGGGAACAAGGATTGAAGTTTCCCCAAATGCCACATTCCAACAAGGTAACATTTACACATAGTATTTATGACTGCAGAACATAAGAAAGGAGAAATTAAAGTACTTTTTAAAAACATTGGTGGACGTATCAGGTAAACAGGTTACAGTGACGCAGAGAAACCTCTACTCGGACCTCAGGAGTTATTCTAAGACTTTCTTAGCTCTCGGGTTGACGGAAAATCAGGTCTACTCTTACATTTCAGAAGGGTTACTTAATCACGGGGAAGTTGCGTCAGACAGAGAAGGAGATGATGTGGCCATAAAAGGAGTCTAACAGGCCCAAGATGATTTGGTGGTGAGACATTCCATTCTTCTCGCTAACCTAATCAGTCAGCCCACCTAGCAGGATCCTTGACTCAGGTGGGAACGGTTCTCTGGGATGTTTCTTCCATACTACCAAGACCCACAAGATCAGAATTCTTCAAAAATAGAAATGATAGTAACACTGAGTAAATATAATGAATGCCCTCTACCCGGTGCCTTCTAAGGTGTGCAGTGTGAAGTTTGAGGTTATTTCAAAGAGAGATTTCCTCAAGTTTAAGTTGCAACCATTCACAAGCAGTTTACTTGAACTTACTTTAATAAATGCACCTGTTTACATGGACCATTCAGTGCATGTTCTTCAAACTCATCTCATTTCCAGGCAAAGCCTCCTTCCCCTCCACTTGTGATACTTGATTTGCAAAGCTAATTCTTTCAAGATTTGTAGAAAGCAAAATACAAACAAGCAGAGATGAAATTATTTACTGTGGATTTTAGTGATCTACTCTGCATCAGATAGACAGAATAGCTTTCATTTGAAAAAGAATAAATGTGAATGATAGTTCTCTTTTAATTAACACCAATTAGTTATTTATGCATTGATTGATACAATCTGAATGCCCTAACTATATAATTTTACTATCAGAAAGGTATGGGAATTGTTAGCAATACTAGAGGCATTTTTCTCTTATTTATTCCTGGAGGCTACAGCTTTTGATCCTGATTCAACCCTAAACATCTCACTTGATTGCTTCTCAACATTGAATGGCAATACTTATGTTAACACACTATGTGCAATTGAAATTCTGTAGCAGTGCACAGGGAGAGAGAGGAAAATGAGTCATAATGGTAAGAAAGTAATAGGTGATTGAGGCTGGCAGGTATTTCAATACTTAACGTGGTATCCTTTGGAGAGAGAGAAGGCCTTTTAGATCAGCGAAAAGAATCCAAGATTCTACATCCTAAAGCAACTTACGCTAAAGCACCTTATAATAAAGAACCCCAAAACACTGTTATAATATTGTAACGGACACTTTCTATCAAATATGATCAACATCGCTGTAGTCAAAACTTGGAACAAGATTTATCTTTTTTTTTCTTTCTTCCATTCTTTTTCTCTTTCCACCATAATCTCAGTTAATTTTATTGTTCCCTTTAAGTTCTGGAACCTAGTTCTCTAAAGCATTTCTCTGAGTCCTTATCTAAAATACACACTGACAGGTAAACTTATTCTAAGCAAACAATATGTATCTATGGGACCACGCTTTATTACAAGTGAGCACTCTTAATGAGATAATTTGAGAATTTTTTTCCACATTTTATTGATACGTATATGTGCAAAATTCACGGTTTACAACGAAGTTGAGCATTTTGTGCACATGCGTATCTTGTCAAGGTGACAAGGGCTTTCCCACTCTCCTTTTGTCCCTCCCCCGACCTACCCCGCCCTCCCCCCTTAACTGACCTAGTAAAATACAGGAAATTGAAAAAGAAGATTTGATATGTAGTAAACCACTCAGGCACTTGTTTATATTCACTGCTGTGAATGACTGCTTAAATGCCTTAACGTGTATCCTCAATCTTTTCAAACTTACATCCAGATAGCCATTTATACACATGCAGAAATATGTGGACATCTACATGTAAATATATTTATTTATATAACATCTAGATACACACAGCAATTGTGAAAGTATGGACCTCAAAATCAGGTGTATATCTCTTATACATGAGCTGATTTGATTAGCGATATTATATGGATGTATCATTCAAACATCCAGCAAAATGTCTCATAATCTGACATCCCTTTAGCGCCTCTTGTTTGACACGACATGGTTATCATTTTGCCTGTTTCTTCTCTTAACCAAAAATCAAACCATATGGTTTGCTTTTCTGTTACATTTAATTACAGTCAACAGTCATTTATTGAACACCGACTGCATGCCAATCTTTTGGCAAACGAAGATACATAGTTACAAAAGAAAAATCAAACAAGAGCTGTTCCTTCAAGGGCCAACTAAATGAGGAAACTGCAGAATGTATTTAGATATTATAAATGAATACCTCAAGAGGCTCTGTAGAAGCTTACAGGACAGAATAGCATTGCCTGCAGTGGTCAGCAGAGCAGAAGCTTACAGGAGAGAGTAGCATCAGTGGAGTGGCGAGCAGAGCTCACTAGGACGAGATGACGGCCATGGACACCCTGGAGAAAAGAGCTCTAGAAAGAATTTGCATTTCATCTCACAGCTTGTAAGCCAGATGCTGATAGGGTCAGACTTCAACTTTAGAAATTTTATTCAAGAGAAACCGTGTGAAAGACTAGATTACAAGAGGAGAAGACGGAAGACAAGGGAACCAATTGAAACCGGGGAAACAACTCCAAACACAGTGACCAGTAAGAGACAAGGAGCTGAGACTGACTCCACGATGTATACAGGTTACTGACTGGGGGCGTGAAGGAAGTAAGGAAGAGGGGATGGGACACTTGGGCTCAGGCCTTGCTTCTGCACCTGGATGTGATTTGTGGGTAATCAGTGACGCAAGGTTGGGAGCTGTGCGTAAGTTGAAGAAAACAGAAGTGAAATGAGATCATTCAAGCACACAAAACTATGTTGATCTGCAGGATCAACTATGTTGCTATGTTCCATCTGGTCCTAAGAATGATTATATAAAAAGTAATTATATTACTTGGGGATGAATCATCTCTCCCAAAGTTTATCTTACTGCAGGATGTCAAACCAACAACCCCACATGCTCAGCGGCTAAATCAAACATGGGGACATCTGGCTCTGTACAGCTCCAGCCCAGTCTGAGGGACAACCAGGTTGCTTTTAATTCTTTCTAAAAAATAACTTGTGTATCTCTATTTCAAGTCAATTAAAAGGTACTAAATGTGTACGTGTGACCACCCTTTGGGATAAAGGCAAGAGATACAAATAAAAAGAATAGAAAAAATAAAATAAAATTCAAGTTATTGTGTAGTGACAGCATCTGTGATAGACCCTACACTGACATGTCATAATCTCTGTCTTAAAAGAAGTTAAGACACAAAGAAGAGATAAGAATTTCATTATTTATATTTAAATTAGGCTAATTATAAATAAAAAAGTGTAACTCTTACATTTATAACTGACATCCAATGGACAATAAACTCAAAAGCTCAACCATAGATTAATGTGAATGGCAGGAATCATGATCATTTTATAAGATATATCATCAAGCCAACTGGTCTCTACAAACTTAAATTGAAATGCAAACAGGTTCATACCCCTACAGTAACCAACCAGACTGAGAAATTTTGTGAAAGCGGTGAATTGTTGTCCTTTGTTTTCTCAAGGGAAACTACTTCCTCCCTAAAAACTTGAATGGAGTCTGACACTGAGTAAAGAGGATGGCTTTCCACAAAGCTCTGGGTTGTCCTGTTCCCTCCTCCTGATACTCCTCCTTTGCTAGAGAAGAAGGAAGTGTGTTTCTCGCTCCCTGGCTCGTCCAGTGACAAGCCTTGGTTTGCCATTACACTTGAGTCTCACTTGTCCACTGTTTGAGGAAACATCAGATATTCTTGAAACAATCCTGAGCACCAAAGGGAGCTTTTGGAAGTTAACTCAGTAGTAAATTGCACACAGCATATTGTTCCCACTTTACAGAAGAAAAAAAAAAAGGAAGCCAGCAAAATTTCTCCTCACTGATGGAAAATTGGAACTTCTGGTTACAGTTTTGTAATAACCATCCCACAGCTGATTCATAGTGTCCTAGTGATCCATCCATACTCATGCCGTTAATTCAAAAATTACTCCACCCAAAGAAGCAGAGAATTGCAGCAATCTAGGTGCTGATCAATCTGTATTTATTTTTTCCACATTGAAGCAAACTTTTTATGTATTTTTATCCTCACTGCTCAGAGTTTTGTTTGGTAAATACTGGGGAAGTGTGTGTAGAATCAATATACCTATAAAGGCATGAAATACAATTTAAGGAAGGTCAGTAGGCAGAATGAGTCTAAGGGAAAAATCCTTCCTTCAAAGATGTAACAACATTTAGTCACATATTCTCCTGAAATAACAAATTCCACAGCTATTCCTCTAGGAAATGAGTTTATGTAAACGCGAACACTCTGCCTTGTGCTTCTGAAGTCACAGACTACAGCAGGTGTTCACAATCCCAAGGCTCAGTTGCCTGATGTTGGCGAGTTTTTCATAAACCCGAATACCAGGAAGATTCAGAAGCACTCATTCTGTGTTTATTTCCCCTTTCTGGAAAAAAATATATATTTCACTGCACCAATTTTATATTTAAAATCTAGCTGTCTTTAGTTAAATGCCACAATTTATCTTATAATGGTATTTAAGGGGCTTTTGTGGCACTATGCCAGATTTATATTATTAGAACCTAGGCGTTTGCAAATGAACCTCTTTCAATTAGTGTTTCAGGAAGCAATTAAACTGTCTAAAGTGTATTAATGAATACACTGGAATTGGGAAGCCAGTCCTCCTAATATCCCATTATTAATGCACCATCTGCTTTGCTGCCTTAGGAGCAACCAGGATCTCTAACCCCCAGTCCACAAAACTCAATCATTTATTCAAAAAGGTCACAGAAGCATAAGTTTGTAATCAAGCTCAATAGTCTATACGGTATGTGAATATTGTCTGTGTAGATTAGGGATATATTTTTATGAAATTTTTACAGATGCAAATAAAGACACATAGGAGTTCTTTTTCTATTTCTTTTTCATTTTATATTATGTGTCAAAACACTAATAGCTCTGTGAATATATTCTTGGGCCTAATATTCCTACTAAAAGCTTGAGTGCTGTATGTGATTTTCAAGGATTTCATTAGGATCTCTGATGGGTCGTCTTTTTTCATTAGAGAAGGATGTAATTTGTTCTGTGCTATAGCTTTCTCACAAGGAGTGGTCCAGGTGTTGGAATTTCAGTGTCTCTTTCCAATCTTCTGCTCCGAGTCTCTACCACAGGACAGGCTTCTAGAGAGCCTATCATTTCCTAGAGTTCCCCCTGTTGACTTTATGACCAAGAGATACTCGAAAATTGCAAGATGCAGACTCAGTGAGAGATTAGAGGGGAGAGGAGAGAGGAAAGACTCTGCCTTTGGTATCACTCTGCTCCAGGCTGAAGCCCCCTAAGTCACCAGAGTTCAATAATCATGCTGGCTTTGCTGATTAACATCTACTGAGGAAATCAAGATGGAAGTAGACATTACGTCTTCGTTTACAGAATTTAGAATCTAGTAGAGGAAAGAAGACACAGACACAAGGCAGAGCTATGGAGTAATTTGAGGGGGCGACTGTGCAATGGAAACTGCTGGATTAGAGTTTGGAGAAGGAAAGCCCCACAGAATGCAGAGAAATCAGGAAGAGAGAGAGCAAAAAAATAATCCCCAGAGAACCCTAAACCCCCATTCCCTTCATTTTTCTTAAGGAGTGATATAAGTTGAATTGTAGTCCCTCCAAATGTGTATGTTGACCGAATCTTAACCCTCAGTATATCAGAATGTAACTGGATTTGGAAATAGATTCATCACAGATACAAATATATGACAGGGTGGGATCTGCGTAGAGACAAAACACCACGGGACATAAAAGCCAAGATGAGGCATGCCACAGAAGCCTGGGACATCCAAGATTCTCAGCAAACCACAGAAGCCCAGAGAGAGACCTGAGAAAGGGGCTTTCCTCCTCTCCCCAGAGGAAGAAGGACTCTGCCAACACAGCAAGACAGCCAGCCCATTGTTCGTATTACACAGCTTATGACGTTTTGTTATGACAGTCCTAGTAAACGAATGTAAGAGCCATCGTAAAGAATTGTGAAATCCTTGGCTTTCTGCCTAGATTATAAACTCTTAGAAAACCAGAACAACTTTGGTTTTGTTCACCTTTTCGTCACATAGCTCTTGTACAAGACGGGGCTTAGAATGGATGCCTCACAATTTTGAGTAGAATAACAACATTAGGGTGAGCAAGTCATGGAGGAATTTACGAGGTTCAAATAATGGAAGCACAGTTGGCTTGAGGTAGAAGGAAAATGCTGGCAACCTCAGACTGAGCTGGAGGAGCCTTTAAAGGAATATGCAGATTCTGGGATCTCCACATGTGTTATCCCCGCAGGGAAGAGGGAGGGTATAGGGGCTAACAGGTCACAGACCTACCCTATCCACAGTGGCGGAGTCTTTAGACTTGCTGGGTTTCTTGACGCAGCACAGGTGCTTCCAGACCTCCTGCACAGGTACAGTAAACACAGTGGGTAGCGTGCGTGCTTGAGTGCACGCACGTGTGCGCACACACAGGCACGTTTTGACCGTTGTTAACAGAGGACAGCCAGTGCCATGCGAGCGCCCACTGAGGGCCTTGCAAGGAAAGCGTAAGGCAACGGGGCGTTCCCTCAGTGAGCGCAATCTGCTCGTTGTTCACCTGCGATCGTGAACTTTACATTGGAGGCAGAAGATATATTAAAGAGAAGCCAAGAATAGCTAGCGAGGTGAGGAAGCGAGAGCAGAGACGTGAGGAGAGAAGCAGGCTAATGTTTGCTAAGCTGAAATCTCATTACGTGATGGGCTCCTTGCTGAGGACTCCAACCACGCAAGCGCCCCCAGGGGCACAGCATGAACCCGGGTGTGCAGGAGAGGAGGAAGGCGGGAGAGGCCGAATCTCTTAGAGAGAGCCACACAGCTAGCAAGCAGGGAGCTGAGGCTTGACCCATGGGTGTTTGGCTCCAAAGCCCGTGTCACCTTTCCACTTCACCCAGTGCTATCGTTCCTGGAAACAACATAAAGTCAGCATCCCCTTCGCGTTTACGTGTGTTCTCCTGTTCTTGCCTGTGCCGTACCAAAGCCCTTTAAATGCGCTGGCCTCCTCTTCCACCTGGCAGCTGGCACATAAAAGCTAACTTCAAACAACAATGGTTTGCCAAGCCATTTCCCGGGTTGGCTCGGTCTTGCGTATTATCTATTCATCTTATTACTGCTCCCTGGCCTCTCAGATTCTCGGCTTTCTCTCATTGGCTCTGCAGTATTGGAACTCTTTCACTGGCCATGGCATCCTCACTCTGCCCTCGGCTCTCTCTCGTTGTTAAAGCACTTGCAACCATGGCACAGAGATCCCCTTCCTCCACTCTACCTTATTGGACGACTCTTAGAACAACGGATGCAGGACAGTAGAAGGAACCCAGAATAGGTTAAGAGACACAGGATTTGGGCAAACTCCCGTTAATAGTAGCTGGTGCTGTCTGAATGTGTCCCCCACATGCCATGCACTGGGAACTGGATTCTCAGTGCAGTAGTGTTGGGTAGTGAGATCTTTGGGAGGTGACTGCGTCTTGAGCGCTCTGCCCTCATGAATGGAATAGCCAATTCATGAGTTAATGAATAAGAACTCATCAGGGGAGTGGCTTTGTTATGGAAGCAAGCTTTCTCTAGTTCCTGCTCTGCCCCATAATATGATGCCTTCTGCTAGTCTATGTTGTACCAATAAGACCCCCCACACACATACTTCAGGTGCCAGGACCATGCTCTTGGACTTTTTAGCCCAAGAAGTATTAGTTGCCTTTGTAAGTTACTCAGTCTGAGATTTTCAGCTACAGCAATAGAAAATGGACTAAGGCCCTGGCTAGCCAGACATGTAATTTGAAAGAAAACACTCATTTCCCGTAGTTATAAAGACAACACAAGGTATTTCTGAGGTTCCATCAGGAGTTATTAATCTATAATTCTTACTTAAAACAAATGCACCATACATAGCACTGCCACCGCAATAATACTGTTCGCTATCTTTTTTTAAAGATATTGATGACTAACTAAAGAATAGTAGGTTTTTCATATACTTGTTTGCATTTTCAGAAATCAACTCCAGAGAAATAAATCATACTGCTCTGATTATACAAGAGTGAACATCAGGAATAAAAGTCAGTCTAGCCTGGAAGCATTAAGAGAAAAAGTAAGATAGAAAAGAAACTTCAACTGGCATAGTGAAATTCTGGGTGTACACTGGATGGGTGCATCTTCTGTTTCCACGTTTATGCAGGCTGCCTGTCAGTGCACCTTGTCTTGGAATACACAGCATCTCCATATCTGTTTTTTTGGCAAGTGTTTATTGTCAGTACTTACACCACACTTGCATAGAAAATAAACCAAGATAAGAACTCAAGGACATTAATCTTAAGGGTGCCAGAGTTCCTCTCCTGCAGGCTTCATAATTGATCTGGAGGATACCATACTTACTCATAAGCAAATAAATCATTCCTTAGTATAACCTATAACTAATTAATTATATTTTGTCTTGCCAGTAGTCAGCTTACAGAAACTGTGCAAAAAAAAAAAAATAGGTTCTTGTTAAAGAAAAAAAGGACTGGTCTTGGGAAAAGGCAAAGAAGGAATAGCTGAAAAATGATTTCACTTATACAACTTCCTCAAAACTAATTCTGTAAGCCACCAGGTAAGAAATTCCCATGGGAATATCTGAAGCATATAGCGTAACACTTCAGCCATTGTCTTGCAAGGCCTTGGGAAAAGAGCACCATTGCTCTAGATTTATACCTAATGACATCTCACTAATTAGTATTCCTGGTAATTTCACTGGTAACTTGGTTCATTTCTCTTTTCTCAGTTCAACCCATTCTTGGTTGTCCTCTATTCTTTAAGCAATCCTTGAAATTCTACCTCTTCCCGAAAGTTTTTTCTAAATAAATGAAAAAAAAAGTTTTCCCTCTCTCTGAAATGACCAACCACTCTTATCTTCCATAGAGCTCTCATTTTAATACCAAAAGGTTCATGTTCCAGGAAACCCTCAGTCTCAGGCTCAGAGTGATTGTCAGCCTGAGTCACCCTATTCCCTTTTCCTCTCTATAAACACATAATTCTCAAGAAATGCTTCTTTCGGTGTTCCTTTCTATTACCTCAGATGCACTTGGCCTCACATTGGGTGTGTTCGTGAAGGCTAGAGAGATTGTGAATCCTTTTAAACAGCAATAGATCGCAAATCCACCTGCTATTTGTGGTCTGGCGTACTCTGTGTGACTCCATTTGGGACAAAACTTGTAAAGTACAAGGCTTACTTCACAGCTAGTCTTCGGGAAAAAATTGAAATCACTAGCTTTGGATTTATTTGGCACCAATCAGTTAACAAATAAGTAACTATCTCATTGAGTTGATTTTTTTAGAGCAGGAGCTCAAGGTAGATGTTTGAAGAGGAGAGAAATCTGTGTTCTCATACAGCTTTGGCACTTCCTACTTGTTTGAATTGAGTATTTCCTACGTCTGTGTCTCTAAAATAGAAACAACTGTATCTGCTGTACAAAAGTCAAGAAAATTAAACAAAGGTTGCTAAGGACTAATGCAGTGTCTTGTAAATATTAATGGAATTAATGGGTAATCTAGATTTGTGCTCAGTGTTATGAAGGGCACGACAGAGAATAAAATGTAATTTACCAAGGTTGCGTGAGTCCTACAAGCTCTTAACTCCCCTCCCTACGAAACACTACCACACCCAGAGCTTCACCCTACCAGCTGCACATCTGGGCTTCCGACACTCTCGCCCAGATGTCTCGTTTGAGCTTCCAAACTATAGGTTGAGGCACACTGAGAGGCCTAAAAAATACTTTAAATTCAACAGCATTGAGATCCCATTCATAATCTTGCTCCTCTCCAACACAATTTCTTTGCAATCCTGTCTCTGACATCACCTTTCAATTAGTCACACATACCAGAAATGGTGACAATCATCAGCATCTTCCTCTTCAAGTTCACACCTGTGTTCTGCCTCTACCACCTTCACCTGACCTACACTGCCAGAAGTTCTTCCTTGAATTACTACAATACCTCCTACATGGTGCTCCCCATCATTCCCCAGTTTTTCTTGTGCATTCTTTCTTTAGATAGCTCCAGTGCAAAATCCACAAAACAAAGAGAAAGACTATGTGTGCTGGCCCTGCTGCAAAGCCCTCACTGGTTTAGTGCTCACAGAATAAAGATGAGAATTGTTCACAAGGACTGCCTACTATCGGCATAAACTCTGCCACCCTTTTGGAGCCTTCTCCCATGGCACAAACGTCGAGTTGACCTTCTGCTTCCCACCATGGACCTTTATGTATGTGCTATTCCTCCTGACAAGAACACTCCACCTTTCCTGAGAAATTGCCTTGTAAAAGGAACATCTCATAATCCACCAAAGCACCTATACCCGGGATTTCAAGCTTAGTTAGAATAGTTTTTTAGTTTATACTCTTTGCAATTACTTCACAGTTGTGCTCTTTACCACACTGTAAGTTTTGTGAGTGTAAAGTCCACATCCTTTTTGCCGACCATTGTGCCAGGGATCCTAATACAATCCTTAGCGTAGAGCAGGTATGCAGTTGAAAGGTGTATGTGGAGGCAAGGACTGGAGAATGCAGCCAATGTTACAAGGCCAAATCTAGATGGTCAGTAAGTGTCGAAGTTTGGCAAGAAAGAGTCAGAAGGAAACTGGAGGATGCAGAAGGTCTCCCTGAGGAGGCAATAACAAGACTCAGGAGCCAGGGGGAGAATGTAGATCAGCCAAAAGGCAGGAGGGAGGGTTTGACATCAGCAGATAGAGGGCCTCAAAAGCTGGGGTAAGCATTTCACGTGTAGAGAATAGTGCAGAGATGTATAATCCGCCATAGGAGCATGAAATTAAAGCTCACCGTGTGTAGTCAGTCAGTAAATAGCAGAAAAGGCAGGGTGGTCATTGCCACGTCTAGATGGATGCACACAGTTTGAATTTATTCCCAGCTGTGATTGTCATTGCAAATGGGTGGTTTACACTCAAGGAAAAACTGAGCGTTATCTGGATGGACAACGATGAACCAAAGTTCTTTTGCAGGAGAGGGACTGTCATCTGTTTGTTTGGGTTGATGGAGGCTTCTGTTTCCCTCTATGGAGACAAATGACTCTGTGTCTCTCCGCCAGTCACATTATTAACTGTGCTGGCATTTTATTTCTAAGTCGGGGGTAATCTGAGGCCAAGCAAAGAGGAAGCGTGGAGGAGAGGCCTTGCCACAGGCTGCTGACTACCTGACATTTCAGAATGAAGAATCATTGCTTGGGAAATATCTCGGGCTCTTCTCATACTCCCCGCCAGAGAACCCGTTTCAGTAAAACTTCAAAGTCCATGCTTTCAATCCATTAGCCTGCCATGAGCGTAGGGAGTCATATTTCCAACATTTAAAAATAATTAAAGCCATCTTCTGTCTTGGTCATTGACAAAAGTGCCTTGGTACTTTTATTAACATCACAAAAGCATTGTGTGCTGTGTCCGAGATGAACTGCAATGACAGAGTTTTATGAAATGAAGACTGTAAGAGCTTAAACTGAGGAGGAGGATGGTTACAGCAGGAATAGTTATAGCTAAAAATCACAAGACGTCAAGAGAACGACACAGACCTCAGCCTAAGTCACCTCTACCAAAACTCAATGAAAATGAGTCTGACACGGTGGTGTAAACTTGTAATACTAGCCACGGGAGAGGCTGAGACAGGGAGATTGTAAGTTTGAGGCTAGAGTGGGTGATTTACAGAAAGCCTGTCTCAAAATATGATCTTAAAAATTGCCTGTGGGTGCCTGTCAGTGGAAGAGAATTTGCCTCGCCTGCATGAGACCCTATGTTTGATGTCTTATCCCCAGATTGAAAAAAGGAGAGTAAAATGAATAAAAATAACAAACAGTAAAAAGAGTGATTGAAAACAAACCATATGTTGAAAGAGCAGAGAAATTGGGGACTGGTTGGTAACAATTCTAATGACATTTGAAGTTATTTGTATACATAAAATCCCCTGAGCTTGATGTCTTGATTCTCATAAGACAGTGCAGTTTCACTTGTCAGGAAACAATTTAATGTTATTTGAGTAATAACGTTTATTGTAAACACCTATTCCTCTGTTCCAGTGTGTGATAGGACTCAATATCATTATTGCCAATTCAATAACTTTATTGGTGACTGAGACAAAGAAATAGACAACGTGCTCCCTAAATTTGTAGCCTATCCAAAGTTAGGCAGATTTGCTCATATGCCAAAAATCAGAAATAAAATTCTAACTCACCTTGACCAAATAAAGTGACACTTCTTTGAATCGTGTTAGGATAAATGAGCAAGGATTCCATACCATACTATTCACAACCCAAAGGTACACAGCCTAGACACAGAAGTCGAATTTCTCCTCAGTCTTTCTCTTTCACCACCTTCATTAAAGTTCCAGACTACATTTTAGACACTGAAGTTAAAAGAATAAACTAAAACAAGAAAGAATTCAGAAAATGCCATGTACACACAGTTAGGAAAATGACATCACATTCTAGCATGAAGAAGATGCTTAACAATCTATTTATTTAAAAAAGGAGAAGGGAAATAATGAAGGAGAAAAGGAAGGATCCATGGATGAAAAGAAGGAATGAATGAAAATATATATAGTGGGACCGAACAAACGACTCTATCATATTTAAAAACACATATGACCTTTAAGAGAAGAATCATTACTCAGCGTTCAAAAGAGTAGATACCATCGAATGAAGAGAGAGATTACAGCCAAGGCTTTCCCGGTGCCTCTCGGCTTTGCAATTGTGCCTGACCTCCTTCCTGGTGTTTCCTGCCGTTTAGAGGAAAGGAAAGCCACACGGCACACGCGCCCTGGTTACACAGAAGCATGGAGATGGCGCGTCATCTTCCTGTGCTTCTCTCTGCACCTTAGTTCTTTCTGTGGTTGTTGTTCTCCTCAGTCTTTCTTACTAGTATTCCCACTCTGCCTACCTTTTATTTAGATTCTGAGAATGATTCCACGTTTATTCCATATTGCCATCAAGAAGACCGCTAGAGAGACCTTCCAACGATTCACCCCAGAACTGACTGAATCACAAGTAGACAACCATATTCTACGTTCCACAGAAGTTCCCGGGCTTGGATGCAAGTTACATTCATTTATAAAAGTTGGACTCAGGACAGATCATAACTCGGGTGGATTAAATCTTCCTAGCAGGGACTGGATACCAGCCATTAGGTTTCTCTTAAAGTTCTAGGCAATTCCAATGTGCAGCTTACATCAAGAAACACTTTCTTATAGATTATTTGGTTATTTCTTCAGTTTAGGACTCTTCACAAGAATCCACCCCTAAAGCGGCCTGTGATGGATCCTGATACATTTTTGTTTTTACTTCATTAAGGAAACAGACCAGGCATTTCTATTCAAATGGAGCTATAGCAGCACTTCTAGCATTTCAATGTACCTACAAATCACTTGACAATCTTGGGAAAAGCGGTTTTAATTTGGTAAAGGAGAGGTGGGCTTGAGATTCTGCATTGCTAGCAATCTCCCCCATGTAGTGTGGGCACTGCTGGCACTCTGCAGACTCCGTGAAAAGTTGCAGCTGTAAGTTCAAGCTTTTATTACCTAATCCATATCTTCCCACCAACTTTAACACTCCATCACTCCGGCCAGATCCTCAGTTTTAAATTAATGGGGACGGATATCTTCTTGTCCTTGTTTTGCGAGTTCAAGGATGTAATTTTCCACTCAGAGGCTACAATCAGGTACCCTAAGACTATCTAGGAAAATAATTTCTTAAAATGCAATGTGCATGTTAATCACCTGGGGACATTCTTTAAATACAAATTCTCTTCCAGTCTAGTAATGTGGAGCAATCTTAACTAGTTTTAACAAGCCAATGCTGCTGGCCCAAGAACCACCCTTTGAGAGAAAGAGGATCCACAGAGGAGAAGTTCTATAGACTTCAAATATTGTGACACCTGAAATTTGAAGATCCCAACTCAAGAACCTTTTTCTGCTCAGTTCATCCTGATTAAGTCCCAAAATTCTGACTCCTCGTTTCATTTAGGAAATAAATAATCCCCAGGCACATAATCACTTCCAATCACAATTTCTTTGCATTGCTAGGAGCCAAATTTTGAGTATACCTGAAATTACATGAGAAAAGGTAATCAGCTCATTTCAAGTGATAAAACATCTGATCTTAAAGAGGACACTCTATGTGTGTTTGGGAACCAGTCATATTTAAGGTTTTCAGAACAGAATTCTATGGGAAGTGTGTACTTTCAGCCTGTGACTACGGAGCTCTAGCATAGATTAGCACTTCCGTGATTTCAGATTGCCAGAGGAAGTAAATTGCCAGGGGAGGATGGTAAGAATGTGAAAACGTGCTTCAACTGTTTAATATGAACCTGTTTGGCACTACCATCATTATTTTTATTTCCACAAGTCCCTCTTTTTAAGAAGGTAACTAGGTACTTAAAGAAACATTTGTGCTTTTTCATGATGTTCAAAGACCAGTCGGAGGACATCAAATAAGGTCAAGCACACTGCACCACAAACTTTAAGACTCACTTCCGGCTCCAATGTACCCCTCACTTGGGCTATGAACTTGGAATAGTCTCATCCACTTGAAATCAAGTTCACGGTGCAGAATGAGGGTATTTATCAAGGTAATGTAGGTCAAATGAGAAAACCGATATGAAAGAACTTAGGAAAACAAAGAATCATGCACACGGTGAGAGCTTCCTCAGGTTTGCAGGGCATATGTCACCAAGGTTGGATCCTTCTGTCTGATTTAACAAACATCCATTGTCAATCGAGAGACAGAAAACATGACAAGGACGACTCCTCTAGATTCTCAAGAAACACATTGATAGCCATAGAACATTAGTCCTTATGCCACATGTCAGTCTCAAGTCACACAGAAAAGGCTCTCTATCTGACAGTCTCAGTTGCTGCCTCGGCCGTGGTGACCGTAGAGAGTGGCCTGCTCTGTGCAGTTTATGCGTATACAGCATGACTTTGTGAGATAATGAAGCAGGAAAGAAAGTTCTGTTTCTCGTTGGGACATTGCCGACTTTGAGCCTCTATTCTGCGCCATGACAGACTATCGTCCTGTACAGAGTAAGGGCTTTGACATCAGACTGGCGTGGGTCTCAAGCATGCCTTTGCTTCTATTAAACTGCTGAATTACTAGATTGTCCCTGATGATCATTAAGCTTCGGTTTCTTCATTTGTAATATTTCTATTTTCTATCATTAAAAAATGAAGACCAAGGCTTCCTAAAAGATGGTTCCCTAAGGAAAATTTCCAGAGGAGTTTAAGGAACAGCAACCTCATTGCTGGCTTCGAGATTCACCATCACCTTCTTTCTTAAAGGCACTGCTCTGATTACCTGTGCTTCAAGAGTAGAAAGTTTCTACTATGAAAATCTAGCTCACTGGGACAGACAAAATACTTCCACTAATGCCCTTTTGTGTAATTGAAGAACAAATTATAAAATTGATGGTACATTTTTGACGAGAATCTCAACTTGTAAGAGAAAGATGGAAGTCAGACATGAAAAATCCCCATAACTCACATACCCCGGTGATCCTCACAACATGAGACTTGCTTTCGACGATGCCAGAAACCTGAGCCCCATTCTGCCTGTGAAAAGGAAATCTTGAACATCTATCTCCCCATTTCCAAAGTCTAAAGAGAATCTGTGTCTTTCAATACAGTTATCTCGCCTCTACTTTCTAAGACCTGATTTTCCTGACAAAATTCACCTTTTAAAACAGATGATATCCAACTTCTTCAATAGATACCCTGATTAGTTATGGTGTTTTAATTGCATAACCCAGTTTTCAAAGAAGAAGCTTCTATGCACAGTGTCAGGGGAATCATTTATTCATAATCACATAATTAATAAATAGCAATTAGTGCTATTGGTTTTACAGCCATTAGTATGAGCTGGACACTTTAATTGCCAGGTTAAAATATTCACAGAGAGAATGTAAGAGATGACAGATGAGTCATAATGAGTTGCTCTGATCTTGATACTCCTCAATATTCATTCTTGGTCAAGAGAAGGATTCTTGATGACATCTGTGAAGCCAATAAAGGACCAAGAGCCATGATACTATCAGAAAAAAATATATCTGCTGTTCAGCACACCTCAGGGCATACACAATCACAAGAATTCAGAATCCAAGGGATAGTCAAAAAGCACTCACACAGAAGAAGGTACCATCTTGGGGTGGAAATTACATTAGCTGACCCTTGTGCCTCATTGATTGATGCATCGAAAACTAATACTTTATCTGCAATACTTCAACTCAGAAGAATATCAGAAACAGCAAAGTTTAGGAATAGGGAGTTTCTGTGACATATAGTAAGTTATCGGTGGCTGAGATTTAAAGTGACAACTCTAAACAAAGGCAGAAAATATCAAAGTTGGGTCAATAGTATGGATTACTCCCTTTTCAACATTGTCTTAATGATCACAAAGAAGAATGTTCTGTTTTGATATCTTTTGGTTACACTCCAGCTGGTGTTTCATGTTGACCTCAAAACAATTTACTTCGAAGGAACAGCTCTAGAAGTGCTGCTAATGAGTGCAGAGGATGATGTTCCCCCCAGCTGTCTACTTCCAAAGGAGATGGAGGGGGTGTGGAAAGAAGGGATGGCCTCTCAGCTTCCTTAGGAAAACAACCATTGACTTTGGCTTAAGTCAAATCAACATAATCGTGTTTCAAAATGTTCTTGAAAATGCTTTGCAACCACACAGAAAAGAGAACAAATGTCCCTTTGTTCCAATTTTGGAACACAAGCTGTGTGCTTAGGCTCTGTCGCACACTGTGTAGCAGAAACACACGAGGCTTCCGTTGGGTTTTCCACTGACTGGTTTGGCATAAGGTGCTGGATGGCAGGTTCCTGGCAGAACCCTGAAGTATCGCGGGAGGTCAAATGTCACAGAGAAGCCTCCTACTATCCTGCTGGCCAGGTGTAGCCAAGAAGCCTAAGGGAATTCTCCACCTATCTCATCTCAAAACTACTGCTCTCAAATCTTACCAGAGAATATCACGTTGAGAGGACTGGTAAAACAAAAAGCCTCAGCCACGTTGTCAGCCACACGCTTAATTACGAAGCTCTCGTTTTTGTTCTGCGAACGGGGGAAGCAAAACATCATTTACAAGAAGAACCCCTGCAAAAGGTCAGTCCTGAGAGGTGATGAATGCTTTCCCACAAGGAGAAGACTCTCACTCCAAGCCTGGCCTTTGATAAACATACTTATCTCTCTCCCTGTGGAGGATGTATGCTGCTTTCTAGAGTCAGTGAAGTGGCACAAGCCAGGTGTCAGATTCCCTGGGGACAGCGGGCCAGACTAACAGTGAGGTGGTGTGGCAGCTGCTGGACAGAAGATGGGCTCCAGGCAGTGCTGCGGCCATCGCACGCACATTAGGAAGCTCATCGCTCCTGTGACAGGCATGCTTCATACGCCCAGCCAGGAGGTGACATGCTGGCAGAGCCTTGGAACAACCAGGAAACCTCAAGCCATCTTCCAGACCCAACACAAAGCGGTGCACTGAGACTCTGGCCACACAAGAGGGGGCTTTTCCCTCTGCACCCTTGTTTTCAGACTCTGAAACTAAGGGAAGCTCTCATCTGCAGATTTCTTGGCAAGGTCAGGACCTGGAAATAGGGAGAAATCCCTGTAATAGAGAGAAAGCCTGTAATAGGAAGAAATCATGAAGTGCCACTCTCTCTCTCTCTCCTCTGTGCCTATATCCCCGGGACTAATAATATCAGCTCCTCCAAGCCACATTGTGACAATGACTAACCTACTCCATTAGTCCCTCCTCCTGTAACTTCAATCCTTTGATGCAACTCCAGTTTTCTGAAAATTTCACACTGTGGTGGCTCACAGCCTTGGGACTCATACCCCAGCCGAACACAGCAACCCTGCAAAAGTTACACAGGTGACACATGAACCCACAGAGTGCTGAAAATCCATTCTGAGATCCTATATTCAGAACAAAAAAAGGGGGGCGGGGGGGAATGATTCTGAAGCCTGGTCCAGAGCATCACACCCTATAATTTAATGTGACAGTTGAGTTAATGAAATAATTTGTCCTGACAATCACCCACCGGCTCTCACACATGTGATATCCAGCATGATCTAAATAATTTACCAAACACTGATTAGGCACATACTGCATACATGGTAATTAATGAGAATAAAAATATCCTTCCTCCATCAGTCAGGGTCCTTGGATAGGAACAACAGAAATGAAACTCAAGGCAGTTTGTCAGAAGTGCACTCAGTGGCTGGTAACTGCAAGCTGCTAGCCAGGCATCAGCCTAGAACAGGAGGCCAGATTGCAACGCAGAGATGGTCGAGATAGGACTCGACTGATGCTCTCGTACATTTGTTGTAGAGCAATTCCTCGAGGGCTCCTAGAGGGAGAGGATTCTCACAGGTACACACACAGGAGGAGCGAGGTGGCACCCTCAGGGCTAGGAACACATCCCCACACACCTGGGAGTGCACTTACATGGTTGTCACCCGTAGGCGCGGCCCCAATACAAGACATGTGCCCTTCTGCACATGATGCGTGCCTGGGGCCTGCATAGGGCTGCTGCGTCTGGAGACATTTAAGGGCATGGGAGTCACTAGGCTTGCATGAATCTGGGAGAGCGAGTGGGAATGGGAGGCTAGAGAGAGCGTGGGGAGCTGGACAGCTAGGGGGAGCAATGAGGGAAGAGAGAGCCCGGGGCATGGACAACTCAGAGAAGAATGGATGTAAGAGCAAACCTGAAACAGCCCTAAGAGAACTTGTTTTGTTTTGTTTTGTTTTGTTTTGTTTTGTTTTGTTTTCTGAGTCTTTTTATTTTTGAGACCGGGTGTCACTCTGTAGTTCAAGCTGTTCTTGACTTCACAATGTAGCCCGGGCTGATCTCAAACACAGAGCAATCCTCCTGCCTCAGCCTCTCGAGTGCTGGGATTACAGACGTGCACCACCACAACAAGCTTATGTGGTGATAGGGAATAGATTCCAGGGCCTTCCTCTTGCTAGGGAAGTACTCTAACCACTGAGATATGCGCCCAGCCCCTAAGAGAAGTTTTGAGAGAAAATTGCTGAAGGTAATTCCTGGAGGCCGTATGCATTCTCCATGAGTGCCGCTAGTTAGTTTTTCTTTGCAAGGACAGAATACCCAATATCCACAACTTAAGGGAGAAAAGATTTATTTTACTTCACAGTTTCAGAAGATCTCAGTCCATTCACGGGTTGTTGGCAATGGTGGAAACACATGGGAAAGGCCCAGAAAGAGGAAAAGTTGTTCACGGCCTTCGTGGCACTGCAGACAGGAAGCCAAGTGAGCAAGGAAGGGCAGACTTAGCACATATCTTTCCAGATCATGTCCCAGGGCTCTGCCTTTTCGTGTCAAGCCCCAGTGATCCATCCCGACCATCCAGGCCCCATCTCTTAATAGCACATGTTCCATAGGTATTCTCCAACACGAGACATTCCAGATTCAAACCGTAATGTTGAGTCACATCTATGTTAAAGTGGACTTCTCTGCAATGTGGATGCTCGTTGACTCCCACATAAGCCTCTAAGTGACCCTTTACCCATTCATCTGTCAAGAACCTACATCTATGCTTCTGTAGGTAATTGTTCATCCAAACTCCTATTAGTAGCCTCCGTAAACTCACTGGTTAATTGAATTGTATGTTGGTAATCATTACTCGGGCTGCCCGCTGTGCCCTATCTGGGGTGAAGAGATGAGGTTGTTTATGTCTTACCAGGAAAAGTCTTCATGCAATGATATTCCAAAGGATGCCCCCCAATAGCTCTTGCGACCCCCATGACTGAAATCTCTCCCCAACAACCTTCAGTATTGAGACTGTGCTCCAATCTAAGGTTTTGGGTAGGACTGTTTCTTTAGCTGACTACACTATGTGCTCATACCCTACTGCTATGACCAGAAGAAGACTGTTTTCCAGACCTTTTGCTCTCCATAGTCAGAAGAGTCTCTTACTGTAATTCACATGACCATAAATTCTACCAGAGGGAGCTACGTAGATATTGGACAATCAAGAAGAGACGACAAAACGTCTGTCAGGAACTTGAATATGGAGTTGACATTACAAATGGCAGTCTGATAAGTGCCCATGCCCATGGCTGTAATACCTGTAAATGGAACTAGTAAAATGGTAGTGAGATAGTTGGTGACAGATCTTGGCACTCAAATAAGGAAAATAAAACTCTGGCTGGGGGCTAAGGAAATTATATTAAAATAATGGTCTCTCTGATACGAGAGACCCAGCTCACAACTCCTATGGAACTTAAAATGAAAAACAAAGTGAAACAGGTGGGTAGGGCGGGGAGGGCGGGAAGGGTGGGTAGGGGGAGGGACAAAAGGAGAATGGGAAAATTCTTGTCACCTTGACAAGATATGTACGCGCACAAAATGCTAAACTTCATTGTAAATCTTAAATTTTGCACTTATACATATCAATAAAATGGGGGAAAATAAGAATTTTAGCAGAACCTTGAGTGATAGATGAGCCGTCAAAAGGTTTAAAAAGAAGTTCTAAGGAGAAAGAAAAAAAAATCTTGTAATGTTAGAAGACCTTTCCAAGTTATAAAATGAAACTTTGTTGAGTAGAGGATCATATGAATGGATGGTTGGTTTGCACAGAGCTTCAGACCTTCTACTCGTTTTTCAGTGAACCAGGGTCTCTCAAAAGCAGAACAAACTTACATGGCACTCAAGGAAAACAATGCTTATCACCTAATTTTTAAGGATCCTCCTGGGCAAAGATACACCAGGAAAGTTCCACCTCATCAAATTTCCCTTGATTTCATTCTCTAATGAATAGGCAGACAACCTAAGGCTAATACCCAGTTCTCTTTTCATTTGCAATATCCGGGACACTCGCTGTGGCCATAGAGAGGGTGTGGGGTATAAACCCAGATGGAATCAAATGGGAATATGCCTAATAAGAGCGTTTGGTTTCTAGGACTTTGGACAGTTACAGAAACAGTGTACCATCAATTCACTTGAAATAACTCATCAATCTCACTAGGGCTGTAAGATCCAATATAGTTTTTTGTTCTGTGAGGGAGTATACAATGCCAAAATACTTAACATGATTTCCAATATGGATACCTAAATGATCATATTCTGGCCTGAAGTTATGGTTGGGGTTCTACTTGTGAGAAAAGAAATGAAAATCTAAATTCAAGACTGAGTTCTTCCTCCATAGAAACATAGCTATTACAACATCTTTGTATAAAAGAAGACAGACTAAGTGTCAGGGAATCTGCAAGGCTCTAGACAAGGCTATGTATTCCAGAAAAATCTAGAATGTAAGTCAGGCCACTGAGAATATGACCCAGGGGAATGTGGTCATTGTTTTTGAATATAAAATAAAATTGACAAAAAATTAAAGTAATTCAATAATAAAATCAGCTACAAAAAAGAAGGGTAGCATTAGTAGAATCATTCTCTCAGAAGTTAGATTATGACCTGTTGTTGTGGTAATGACTGCCAAAGTACTTCAAATTTCTAAAATGATATGATCGCTGGAATGACTACACTTTGATTCATCTGAATCTCCTTGATGTCAGCATAAGAACATTTATATGAATAAGTTTGGGGAAATAAATATTTTTGACTCAGTAAATAAATGACTCCTGCATAAATATTAGATTAAAAGACAGCAAGATTGTGGGTCCCTTGAACTCTAAGTGGCTGTTCCTGAAGTCTTCACAAAGCATAAAAGAACCCGTGCTATTAGAATCAGTTAATTACTCCTGAAATGGCCGAATAAAGCCATTTCTATAAATACTGTCTGAAAAATAGTCCTTGAATGAACAATTCTTTTGTGAAGATCAGATGAAAGTAATTCAAGAGCTCGGGTTCCCTTGCTAGCGCTTGAGTGGCACTTGCTGTGACCGGCCCATTTTCTCTCGGATGCTCTTTTCAGCCTCCTCCCCTGAGTCTCTGGCCCTGCTAGTCACATGTGTTAAGTACATCACCTCACAGCTTTCTACCTAGATGGTCCCTTTGCCTAGAAGATCTCCCCTAGCCCCCCAAAAAATCCTTTTGTCTTTCAATATAACTTCAAATCTTATCATTTCAGGAAGGCTTTCTCTAAAGGTTTGATTTAAAACTATCTCAGCAACTCCCTACCACCACACATACAAGACATCATGCACACAAGCACATGCGCACACCCCATTTATTACACACAGCAGAGACAAGCTTCATTATTTTTTGCTTTTTAAATTTACGCATCCATCACCACCCTCCTCCAACTCCTAAGTGTAATCTCCAAAGAGCTATGATCTAACATTAGCAAATTAACTATAAAGCACACTGATACAAAAAAAATGATAATAAAACATCAAGATTAAGCCGGTCATGGAGGTGTATGTTTGTAATGTCAGCACTGAGGAAGGATGATGCAGGAAAATCACAAGTTTGAGTCCTGTCTGGGCCAGTTGGCAAGATCCTGTCTCAAACTTTTTTAAAAATTTTTTAAAGGGCTGAGGACATAGGAGAGATGTGGAAGCCCTAACTTCAATGTCCAGCACCAAATATAAATAAATAAATAAATAAATAAGAATAAAAGAAAAAAACTAAAAGAAAAAATTATGATGTATGCATTATAAATTATACACCAAAAGAAAAGATTGAGAATTAATGGATTAAATGTCTACTGTAAGAAAAGAAGTTAACATAATGAAATAATCTCAGTAACTAAAGAGAAAGAAAATAGCGATAGAACTAATAAAAATACAATATAAATGTAAAAAGACTTTCAACACTAGCAAGCTAGGTTCATGGCAAATAGAAAAGTAAAGAAAAAAGAAAAAGAAAAATATGTGAAACATCATCTGAAACCAAAGGAAGAGATAGCAATATACAGCATTCAATAAAAAAATAAAATAAAATTCCACCTGCAAGAAACAAAAAAAGATAACATTTAGGAAACCAGTTAATTTGTCTCATGAAGTCAAAGTCAGACAAAGTAAATGTTTCCTTGGAAAATATAAATTACCAAGAAAAATAGATATCTTTAGTACATAATAATAATTCACTCAGTTTTATTAAGGCAAAATTTGCATGCTGTGAAATTCGCTTGTATTATGTTTACCTGTTTATTAATTCTGACACCTAAAGAAATTGAGATACATGGGGTAGCACCACGGAAGCTGAGATACAGAAGCTTTCCATCTCCTCCCTTCACAGGAGCTCTCCATCCCCAAATACCGACTCCAGACAAGCAGTGACAACGCCTTCTGTAATTGTAGTTTTGACCTTCTCAACGTTGATGTAAACAGGATCGTATATCCCTCCAAAGTCTACATCTCTCTCGTCTGTCATCTCTCTTTTATTTTGCTCTTTGGGTTATTTGATGGGAGGGTGGGGAGTAAAAGTAAAGGGATATAGGCAATGTGCGTACGCACCGATTCCCCAAGTTGAATGTAACTGTACAAAATATGGCAAACACATAAACACTAATAAAACAATGAGAACAATAAAATAAGCAGGATCATTCAGCATGTTTGAATCTTGCGTTTTATTTCTTTTAGTTATCATTGTTTTTGGAAAATAAGTTACATATCACAGGTTTTTGCTGAGTAATATTCTGTGGCGCCGTTGTACAATTTACAACCGTTTAAGAAGTAGTCCAGTTGTTCCCGGTTGCAGCTATGATGAACGGGCTGTAAACATTCTCGTACACGGAAGTGATTGTGCAGATATCTTAGTCACTTTCTTATATCTGAAACACAACGCCCGACACCCAGCACTCAAGGGAGGAGAGCTTTATTTTGGCTCACAGTTCACGGGTCTCTGTCCATTCGTGATTGACCTTTAAAGGCAATGGAGGAGTCTGGTTCTGGGAGAAGCAACCTACAGCATGGTAGAAAGGTAGCAGAGAGATGGGGAAGGAACCCAGGTAGTAAACTCTCCTTCCCAGCCACGCCCCCAGTCATCAACCCGTCTCACCTGGGCTCCGCCTCTTAACAGCTCAGGAAGGCATCAATGGGCTGATCCACAGGATCTAATTAACTTTCATAATCCAATCACCTTCCAAACACATGATGTTTTTGAGGGACATTCCAGATTTAAATCATAATATTAGGTGTGTTTTTGCTATGTCTGCAGTAAATGTATACCTAAAGTTATTTTTTTAAAAACTGGCCAATTAATTTTCAGGGAAGCTTGTCATTTGGCATTCATACCAGAGGTGGGTGAGAGGCCCAATTGCTCCACATTTCTCTTGTCATCTGATATCATCTGTCTTTAATCTTAACCATTTTGATAAAACCGTGCTGTTATTTTTTTGTGGTTTTAAATTTCTTTTTCTGCCAATTAGTTATGTCGATCATTCCTCTATGTATTTATATTCCTTCTTTGATAAAAGAATAATTTAAATCTTTCATCAATTATCATTTTTATTATTGCGTTAAGAGTGCGTAGTATACTGTAGAATACAAGCCCTTTACCACACAATGATTTACAAATAATTTCTCTTAGTTAAGACTTGCCTTTTCATTTTTTTAACTGTACCTTTTGAAGATGATTTTTTAAAAAATTTTGATGAGAGCCATGTGATGAAATGTTTGCTTCATGATTCACATCCTGTTGATGCTATTACTATCAACTGATTGTCACAAGGACTTATTATGCCTGAATCTATGATTTATTCAGAAATTAATGATGGTGTAAGATGGGTCAAGTTTCATTTTTCCACACAGATACCCAGTTATTCCAACACACCTTGTTAAAAATCACATAATCACACACCCATCAACAAACAAGCTAAATCTATGGGACAGTATACAACAAAGCATCAGCGAAATCTTAGCAACAAAAGGAATGAGCTTGAAATGCGAATAAAGTTCAAAAATCATACTAAGGCCTGGGGAGTGTCGAGGCCTTGGGTTCCAACTCCGGTACCACAAAAAAATCATGCTAAATAAGATAAATAAATAAATACCAAAGAATGCATATTATATGACTGTACTTATATAAACATTTAGAAAATTAAAGTTTAATATAAAGTGACAGAAATGAAACTGGGAATACAGAAAAGCAAAGATGCATGAGAAAATATTTTGGAGAGTGACAGAACCTCTCTGTATCCAGACAATCATGGTAGCTTTATGCTGCCTCTGTCAAAACTCATCAAATTATAGACTTTAAATGGATGCAGCTCGTTGAACATGAATTATTCTTCAATAAAAGTTCTTTAAGAAAACAAAAACTAGGCACCGAGCCAAAAGTTGTAAATATCAACTTTTCTCTGCTGAACATACCAGAAGATTATTTTATCAGTACAGAAATAGTCTAAGGGAGAAGCCATGGGAAAAGTGTCAATTGCAAAACTGGGTCCAGATAATGCTCCTGTTCTCGTTCCATAAAAGAAAATACGAACAAATAGAAAACATAAAACTCTGAAGGCTACTGAGTGTAATATCTTGAAGATGGTTTTACAAAATGGCCAGGCATCAGCATAAAGTGAAATAATAAATTGCCTATAAGTAACAGGAGCTGGGAGAGGGGTGTAGTTCAGTGGTAGAGCACACGATTAGACTGCACGAGGCTCTAGGTTCAACACACATCATCACAACAAGGAAAGGAAAGAAAGAGAGAAAGATAAAGAAAGAACCTAAGAGAGTAAAAGAGCCTAGCAAGCACAAGGCCCTGAGTTCGATTCTCCAGCACCACATAAGCTGGACATAGTGGCACATGTCTATAATCCCAGCACTCGGGAGGCTGAGGCAGAAGGATTGCCATTGAGTCCAAAGCTAGCCAAGGCTACATAGTGAGTACAAGACCTTGGCTACAGAGTGAGACCCTGTCTCAAAATTTTTTAAATAAATAAATATAGTAAGTAAAGGCAACAGCAGAAAAATAATATAGATCAAAATTCAAAGGTAAAAGAATATAGGTAAAGGAAAGAAATAATGCAAATAAAATCAAAATGGAAAAAGAATTAAAATCCACAAAGAATGCACCAATGGGTAGGTTCAATTCTAAAAATAAAATCAAATCATACATTTACAATAATCTTGAGATATTTCTTGAGAATGGGACAGAAAATGGAAAGGAGACAGTAAATATCAACAGAGAAAATGGCAACTGTAAAGATTTAAGGCAAGAATAATACACAGTTTCAATTTTTAAGAAAATAATGTTTAGTAATGGATTGGCAACCAAAATGATTTTTCAAGTGTTGGGTTCAAGCACAGACAGGCTGTAAGTGGGTAAACACGGATTGGTACAACCTTAGTAAAATCAGTGAGGGAAAAGGCCATATCTAGACCCCTGTCAGAAACTTCCTCAGATTGCCAGTTTAGAAAATACCATTTCTAAGCAAAGATGTAAGAAACTATGTTCATTTAGGAGCAGGAGAACCAAGAAGGAGTTAAGATTCCCAGAGATTTGAATATACGGCATTAAGATGCTTATATTTTTTAAAAAGTTATTTACAATACACCAGGTGACTCAGAGAAAAATCAAAATTTATTTTGATTACAAAACTTAAGATAAAAATGTATGAAGGCCTTTCAAATGCTCAACTGAATTATGCAGAGAATCAGATTATATGTGTGCTGAAATGAGTGTTGCGTGTCTCACACACAAAATTGGACCTGCTAAGCTCTGCGTAACTTCTCCTCAGAAACCTCCAGCCTTTGCCGAGGATGAGGCCATCCTCTTGAGACATCCTCACCCCACTGTTGAACGGGAAGAGAAAACAATGTATGAGTCACCAAGACCACAAACAATGATTGTAGCATTAACAAGCTTTTAGTTTACTAGTCAGAGTATTACCAAATAAAATCATTTCTGTCCACAAAAGCAGGCTTCACTGAGCGGATTTAAAGGCAGTTTTAATATCAAAATAACTGAGTAACTGATTTTTATAATTTAGGCTCCTTATAATAGCTAAAATATTTTCCTTTACATAAGACAGAGCAATAAAAACCAACAGTAGTTGACATTATTCAAAGCCTCTCTTCACTTACTTTGCCCGATGAATTGTGACTGATTCACCATGCTTTAAAATTACCATGGAATATAAAATAGGAACTATAGCAAAATCCAGAGAAAGCAAGGCTTTAAGAAGAGATAGCAAAATTTTCCCAAGCTTATCTTTAAATGATAGAATTTTTGATTTAGATGTTCTTTGCACTTCCTCTAAATCACAAATTTTCTACAAAATGTCTTTTTTCTATTAAAAATATTTGATGTTTTGAATCTTTAAAGGATTTTATAATGACACTAATAAAAAATAAAGCCTTGATATAAATTCATCAAAATGAATGACAAGCCAGTAGTATCATGGCTAAGAGTGGCTATTTTTCTTCCTTGTTCTTTTTTATGTTCTTTACGGTTTATAATATTTTATTGATTTATTTTCATCCAATCTAATTAACTTCCTCATTTAATATTTATTTCATCCTGAAAAAAATAATTCTATGCATGTTAGTCAGGGTCTCTGAAAGAAATTGAGGGCACCCTCAGAAAGTTCACAAGAAGAGCTAAACGAAGAATTTATTTAAGGGGGCTTTGGCAGCATTCGTGGGGCTAAGGAGGAACAGTGGGACTTGCAGTGACAGGCAACAGAAGAAAGCTCCTGTCCTCATCCTGAGAGAGCAAGGTGGGGACAGGAAGCGGTGCTTTCAAAGCCCAGAGAGGGCTGCTGCTACAAGAAGGACAACTTGACACGCACTGCATCTGGAGGAGCAGCCACGTCCAGATGTGGGGCAGGGGTAGAGAGGATGGATCAATACCGTTTCCATTTGCTTCTCCTCTGAGATCCTGCCCATCTCTCCCATGGCTTAAACCCAAACAGAGCAGACTGCAGGAGAGCCTAGGTGATGCCGACCTATCAAAAATCAGGAGTCTGATGTACAGAGCATGACACAAAATGTGCAGCCTGGATCCGAGGCCCTCAGGTAGGGAGAGAGTCAGATGCACCGCCGCAGTCCTCTGTGTGCATCTGCCCTGCCAGGACCACATCCTCCAACAACACTTGGACGTGCTTGTTCTGTTCTTTGGGGAACGATCCAGATGCATAATGACTTGACTAGAGTGGCACCTGGTGTGGCGGAAGTGTCCTAATGCTGGGTACATTTAACAAGTAGAGTCAATAGACGTGCTAATGGAGAGAAGAACACCATGAGACACAAGAGTCAAGGATGCCAACAGGAGGGATGGTCTTGTCACTTAATATGAAGAGGAAGATTGATAAGGAGCCAGATTTGGTGAGCAAGTCTAGACTGGGATCACAGATTGGGAAATCGCATTTCGCGCACAATGTGTGCAACTACATCAGTGGATGAGATCATGGGATAAAGAGTATAAAGAATGAATGAAAAGTTCCACAGGCTGAGCAATGGAACACTCTCATTAAGAAGTCAGAGAGACAAGTGGAGCCAGCGATGAAGACCGAGAAAGAGCAGCTGGGAAGGCGGGAGGAAATCTAGAAGAAAGAGTTTCACCTGGAAGCCAAATTAAGAAACTCTGTCCAATGGGAAAAGGTCAATGACTGCATCAGATGCGGTTAATAGTCCAGAAAGGCAGGGAAGAAGAAAGAATTATCTGATCTAACACCGACTCTTCTTAGTGATCTTGTCAACTCCATTTTTATTGGAGTGGTGGAAGTGAAAATCTAATTTGAGTGGATTCCAGAGAAAACGGGAAGAGAAAACGTGGGCTCGGTGTGGACCACAGACAATTCTTTTAATGCAAAAGACCAAAATCAGGTGGTTACTGAAGTGGAAAATGAGATCAAATATATATATGTTTATGTTTTAAAGGTAGGAAAAATAATGGGATGTTTGTATGCTCATTGAAAACACAGCATTCTCCACTGCCAGGGGTTCCTTAGAGTATCAAAATATCTGACAGCATTGTCTGAGGAAAAAAAATAAACACAACCTACATCTATTCATAAATTCCCTTAAGATTTTGAGAGCTGGTCTCGAGGGAGCTGGTTTTTAATCTCTGCCATCTCCAAATTAGACAACTTCAGAGTGTAGGGAGATAAATAACATGTCTGATGTCTGACTTACAGCATCAATTGATGTTGGCCAGCATGACAGTTCCTAGTAATTGAAGAACCCATGATTGACTTAGCTCTGCCTCCTCTCCACTCCGTCTCTGAAACGTGAAGGACTCCTTGAGTGCGGGAGGCTGTGCGGAGAGGGAGGGAGGGGAAGCCACGTATGATTCCAGACAATTCCCACTAAATGTCAAGTTGACTGCGTTTGGTGCTTTTGATTTAATCACTTCTGTGCTTCCCAGTTTACTTCTCTCAGTTTTTCCTCACGCCGTGACACAAAAAGGAAATAAACCAAGACATCAGCAACGTGGATTGTATTTTTTCTGGATATTTTCATTTCTCTCTCAGAGATCAGGAAGAGCAGAGGCAGAATCTTCCATTCTGACCCAATGTCCCACCTCTCTTGTCTCAAGTAGGCTCTCCCTTCTTCTCTTTCTTCCCTCTAAATAAACCCTTTCTGTCCCTACGCGGCTACGGTTCCTGGCAACACACAAACTGAATCGGGGGTGAAATTACAAGGGAGACGTGGAGCTCGGTTTGGACAATGATTAAACTGAGATGTAATAACAGGGGACCACGTAAGCCACGGGCAGGCCGCTGATACCAAGGAAACGAAGAGTTGATTAGTGTGGTCCCAGGGTTAACAACCAGGGGAAATGAGAAAAATGATTAACAACAAGAAAGCAGGGAGCAGCGCACTCCCTGCTGAGTCCTGGCGGCCAAGTAGCTGAGGGGTCCGCTGGATCCCGTTCCGCCCCTTGCGTTCCTCTCTCTCCAACTGCTGGGGCTAACAATTTCTGATGATGTTTGAAAGGCTCCTGGATATCTGCGATCTGAGGTAAGCACTAGACCTCCTGCCTGACGAGCGCAATGCTTATCTCCACTCTAGATGATGCTTGACAAATGGTTGCTCCCAAAGAAGTTTATGCACCGCAGCAGGAAGGCGCGTTTGTAATTCCCTCTCTTTCGAAGTCACTCCAGAATCGAAGTTAGAATTTTGAGCTTTCGGAGCTTCTGTCACTCCCATTCCTATCACCAAATTGCCTTCTAAGACTCTGTTCTGTCTCCTCGGTGCTCGTCTCCTCTCCTCCTCTGGGCCTCGCTTCAGAGCTGACTGCCTCCACCTGGACTATCCAGTGTGCTTTCAGAAGTCAGGTACTCTCCCGACCGCCGTTTATGTGATTCTGCAATAACATTTTAATAACCCCACCAATAAATACAGTACACGGTAAGTAGACAGCAAGCCCTCCAGAAGAAAACAATCCATACAGTTCGTCGTTGCAGCAAATTAATAGGTAGAACATATGGAACAGGTCTTCCCTAGGCAAGAGCGTGCCTTTGTAAGCCTTACCTCGACAGCATGCTGGGCTAAACCTTTCAGTCTTTAGGAAAACGAACTCTATTTCTTTCTGCACAGAACAAACAAGTCCTTATCAATGAGAAAAACCATAGTGTAAATATCTACAGAAGTGGCCGATGGACTCTGGAAGGGCTGTTGTAAAGCACTTACTTCTCTACCTACACTTCTGGAAAGCTTAGAACAAGCGTAGGAGGCTCTTCTCAATGCGACTCCAGTCTCCCTTCAGCCTTCCACAGTTCCTGCACACCATGGGTCCCCAGCTCCCAAGCCAAAGACCAGTACCAGTTTGTATTCTTGAGAGGACAGGGCCACCAGGACAGATGAGCAGGAAGTGAGCTGGGTGTGAAAGTCCGCCTCCTGTCAGCTTGCTTCTGTCAGGTTCCCGTGCCACTGCTGACCTGGCAGGAGGTAGAGCTTTGCTCCCCGCTCCCTTCCTGCTGCTTGATGCCTTCTCAAAACTATCCTCCAACAATCTGCTACATACAAGTACCACCCACCCCTACCCCCACACCCTTTCCTCAACCCCCATCCTTGGGAGAATGATCTTCAACAAAACTGGTCTCTAGTGTCAAAAAATGTTGGGGACCACTGCCTCACCTGCTCCCCACATTCATCCCAGGTTTCATTACCTTTCTCTAAATCGGTCTTAAATTCTCTACTCCTGGTTGTCCCTTGCCAGTTGACAAACACCTGTGTAATTTTCAAGGATCGACACAAATATCTTCTCCACTGCACGCTATCCATGAGGGCCAAGGACCTGCAACAGGTACAGCAAGTTGGCACGTGGAATGATTATATCTCAGAATCTCTCTGATATTTTATTTCTAAATATTCTAACCAGAAAGGTGTCTCTGGACCTCATTTAATAGTAAACACAAGCTCAAACCCCAAACCAAACACACAGCAACAGTGGATCAGAAGGGTTTGGGGCCTGCTCCATCTTCTCACTGTGGACAGTGAGCTACTACGAAAGTATAGTTCAAATAGAGCGTAGTTCTATTTCTAAAACATTAAATCATTCTTGAAACACACTGCTGTAGGTTCCTACTTGCTTAAGACAATCAACGAAAAACTTTCTACTATGAAGGATTACTTTGCAATGTATGAGTTTATAAATTTAAATTTTGGCAAGGCTACCTTTATCATCCCAAGTTTAATCATCACTACTGATTACCATTCAGAATAGAAATCCAAGTATACGAACGTACAAAAGGTGTTAAGTGTAATAGCTGCAAGAAGATGCAGCCACAGGCATGACATTTTTATCTATTCTCCCTTAAAATATGAAAAAGTAAACAAAATAAAGCATCTTACTTTGCATTTAATTCTACAAAATCACTACCAAGTAGCCAAAGAAATTATATCTGTTTCACAGATGAAGCAAGTGATGCTTAGAGAGACAAACTAACCGATTATCCAAACAAATTTTTAAAAACCTAGGTGACAACATGGCAAAGCTAAGAGGAAGCCACACCTTGGGATATTTTTTCCAGTGTTCTGTGGAATTGTTCGTCTCTAGAGAGGAAAGCCAGTCCAAATTACAACAATAGCATTCACAACTTGAGAGCTGTTTTCTGAAACTCCATCTCAGTGAGCTTGGGAGAGCAGAAGTTTAATCTATCATTGACAGAGAGACGTTTACACGAACAACCTGGTAAGAATGACACGTGAGCCATTGAAAAGAGTGGACTTCACTTTCAAAAATCATGTAAAATATCTGAAAAGGAATATTAAGTAACTAAAATTCTCAACATAAAAAGTCAATGTAGTCAAAAAAATGTATCCTTATTTCCAACTTCGTGACAACCTACAAGGTAAGTAATAGCATTCATATTTATAGATGAGCGATGAGGGCTGAGAAAATTGCTGAATTACTTAGGTTGGCACAGAAAATTCACCAACGTCATCTCCCTTGTTCTTGGCATCCTGCCTGGAGCACTGGATGTTCTCAGGAAAAATTGTTCGATGGGTGGATGAGTGAATGAATGGCTGAATCAATGATTGCATGAAGTGGTGACGCCGGGGTGAGATTCAGATGTATCTGCTTCCGAAGGTCTGCTATTTTTCCCTGTGTCTTGTTTTTCACTTTATAAGAAACAGTGGAATGGTACTGCTGGATTTTCTCAAAGAAAAAAAATTGTCCCCTACGAGCATCTGGGGGAAAAAATTAGGTTCCTTTAAATTTTTTAGAACAGGATCTGCTGTGTAAAGTAAGAGAAGCTTACCTTATAAAATGTGCTTCACAGTGAGAGTGCTTAAACTGCTCAAATTTGAGATCCACTCCCACCTGTCTTTAGCCGCTTGCTTTGGCTAGGCCTGGTGAAAGTAGAGGCTAGCCTACTCAGGTGTCCCTACAGGAACCCTGCCCCTTGGCTCTCCTGACTCTACCGCCACTCTGGGATTTTTCCTCACTCCTCAACTTTCTACTTAAACTATTCTAACATACCCCAGTAAGTGTTCCCTCTCTAGATATCTAAGTAGGGACTGTGGACAACTTCCAGAAGACTTATATCCAATAAGGCGAGATGACCAGTGTAAGGTAAATGCAACTCATTCTGTCAAATGAAGGACACAAAAGGATGTTTATTTGGTATAAATGGAACAAAGACCAGAATAAAAGGCCCTCACCACAAGGAACCCATGGATCCCCAAAGAGAAATCAGAATAAGTTAAGCAGCATTGCATTATAAATGCAGGACTTCGTCTTTCATACCCTGGTGCCCCTTGCAACAGTAAAATTCTCAGTAAGCAGTCAAAGACAGGTTTACAAACCAACAGACAATAGAGAAAGGAAGGCAGACCACTGCAGGGAACAGTCCACCCTCCGCAAGCCTGCCCAGCAGGTAACCCTGCTTCCTCTCGATTTTTGCTAAGGCTCTTCAAATCTATTATTGCAAAGTACAATAATCCCACGGAGACTTTGACTTCATCTCCTAACCCCCATATTGCCAGGGCGCAAAGAACCCAGCATGGTGGAAAGGCTCGCTGGAGAGGAAATCACCACAAAAGACCTCAAAGGGCGCATGGGGCCACAGGGTCGCAGGAAGAAGTAGAGAAAAAGAGATATTCTTGTAGAACACAAGCCTAATGGAAGAGAAGCCACACACAACAGGTCAGGAGTAGATGAAGTCACAGTACAAAAAAGAAAACCTGGCGCTTTAGGAGCCATTTTGGCCTACCACTCTTCACTAGAAAACCTTTGCATCCTCGCTCATCTTCATCAGCCTGAAAGCACAACTTAACCCTCACGGTTGTGAGCTGGGTTCTCTCCAGAAGGAAGGCAGCAGCAGGGCAATGTGGTGTTTGCATAGAAAGCACAACAGCAGAGAGGGGAAGGTACAATAGGAACACCTGCTCAGGAACACCACCTGAGACACCGTGGAGCTTGGAAACAGCGCGGAAGCACCTGTGCACAGCTCCACATTCCAGGAGCCTCGAGTTGAGGTGGGGAAAACCAGAGGGAGGAGTAAGATGAAGAGGGAATCAACGTACACGGAGGCTGCAGGTCCAGTGGTTCAGACCCTCGTTGGCGGAAGAAGGCCTTGAGGGCATGGACACTGAAAGAAAAGGGGCTCTGGACACACTGGTTTGTGTAGGCTTTAGCACAGGGAAAGATACAGCTGTTCTGCAAAAAGAATTGGCTCCTTGTGCTCTAAGAAACAAGTAGAGTGAGCCCAAAGAAAGATTCAGGGTCCACAGCCAAGTGGTTAGAGGACTTGCCGAAAGTCACAGGTTGGCAACAGGAATTGGGAGAACACCCAGGTCTCTGGCCAGACGTGCACACCACAGTCTGTGTTCACAAACACTTAAATGGTACAGCCACTGCATACCTAGGCTTGCCGTCCGTGGATGTGTGCAAGTGTGCATACACTATGCATGCATGTGTGTACACATGTTATATATATTGTGCATGCATAGCACATGTATTATAGCATATGCTACACGTGTGCAACATGTACAATGTATATAACACATAGTAAATATGTAGTAGGGTATATAATGTATTATAGTATATAGTATTGTGTAATACACACACGCATGCGCACACAGGGTGTGG
Organism: Ctenodactylus gundi; assembly: GCA_004027205.1. NCBI lineage: Eukaryota > Metazoa > Chordata > Mammalia > Rodentia > Ctenodactylidae > Ctenodactylus > Ctenodactylus gundi. The sequence goes on along the minus strand of PVKB01000886.1, from coordinate 445,294 downwards.
CCTATTGCTCTCTGGCTCATGATGAACTAGGCAACCTGAGATTGAATCAGACAAAGAAGCAATGATGCAGGTAAGACATGAAGAGAACTTTGAGATGTGTGAGACCACTTGACATACTGCTTTACGATAAGCTTTTCTTTACAAGTCTAAGCCTAGTCTAAACTAATGATAAAATGGACAGTATAGTCAATACCAGAAAGCAGTAACACCAAGTATTGTGTGTTGTACTCCACCACATGTCCTGTGTGACTGAGCAGCACAGTAGGTTTGTTTACACAGCATCGCCAAACATGTGGGCATGGCATCATGCTATAAGATCATCACAGCTACATCAGCAAGTGATAGGAATTATTCAGTTCCATTAGAATCTTAGGGGGTCACAGACCTGTAGACAATTCATCCCTGGCTGACATGTGCTTATGCACTACGTGATTATGCCTGTATGTTGACAACTCCTAAACTCCTGAATTAAACCCTCTAGGTCCAGATCTGTATAACTAATGTCTTAATCAGCGTCATTTCCCACATCTCCGCTGTAGCCACAGTCGGTACTTGACCAAGGCAGCTCACACAGTGGTGGGAGGAGGAGGTGTCAATCTCCATTTCCAGAGGCTGCCTTCCCCCCATTGCACCCAAGCTACGTGGGAGAGGCGTTTCAGCCCTCATAACCACTGACGCATAAACGTATTAGAATTCTTAATACAGCACATTCTAGTTGTTTACTGCTCTTCCCCAAAGGACTGTGAGCTGTTCAAGGACTGTAACTGTCTTATTCATATAAATACAACTATATGGTAGACAGCTAATATTGCTTGAATGAATAAATACAGAATGTAGTCCAGTTAGAAGCACCATCACAGAACGTCCCACCAGCCACAGGCCACTCAAAGGCTTCCTTTCTCCCCCTCTCTATTTATTTATGTATTTATTTACTTATTTACTCATTGTACTGATGGCTCAGGACCTTTGTCACTGTGTTAAGTTGCTAGCTATATTTTTTTTAACTTTGAGACAGTCTTACTAAATCACCCACGATGGGCTCACACTTGTAATTCTCCTGCCTCGGCCTACCAGCATGTAACAATCACAAAGACATACCACCATAAATTCTCAGCTTAAATTTAAGACCAAGCCATACACGTCTTTACTGACTACATAACTCTTGAACACTTGGTATGTGACTTTCGCACATTTTCATTTTAACACGTTTCTGTCACTTTTTGTTCCCCTCACTTCCCGCTGCTCTAATCCCAGAAAACCCAGTGGCAACTTAATAGATACAGAAAAAATAAAAAATTTTCAGAGATGAATGCAGGAATAAACAAGTGAACCTCTTTTTTTAAACATAGACCTAGGACTCAAAAAAAGTTTTCATGCGAGGGAAAAAAGAACCATGAACTTTCAGTGTGCGTAGGGTTTGATCATTAGGGAGGGGTTGTTCTAATTACTGAACTAAGACTGGGAGCGTCCATAGGATCACTGCAGAACCTTGTGTTTCCAAAGAGTGGCAGAAAAACCATGAGAATTTCTTATATTTTACCTAAAAACAGTGAAAGAACTACTCTGGAGAATAGCTGTGAAGGCAGAGAGGAGGCAGAGGTACACTTGGTACGTGACTACAGAATTGTGCTCTGTAAGTCTTGCTTATTCGCATAACATTTGCCTAATGTAGATAAAGCTAAAACCATTCATTCTATCTGTAGCTATATAGTTCACATGATTCCTTAGTTTATATGCATTTACTTGAAATAATGTCAATTTTTGTTTATCAGATTCTCAATGACAAAGCCCGTATTTATCTTCCCTCATGTCTCAAACAACATGTGTGTCATTGTGGGCCCTTGTAAAGTTTGTGGGCCCCGGGCACTGGGCTCATACATCTTAAACCAGGAGGTTTCGTAGAGTCTTCACACTTTCCAGCCAAGATGCCCACATTGGGTTTTTGTCTTTGTTTTAGTCTTTTAGTTCTAATGATTAAACCTAGACCCTTTGTGCTTAGCTCTTTTTTTTTCTTTTTTTTTCTTATTTTGAGACATAGTCTCCCTAAGCCACAAAGTTGCCCAGTTTGGGTTTGAACTCACAATCCTTGTGCATCAGCCTCTGAGAGTGCTGGAAATATAGACATGTGCCATAATACCCAGCCTCCAAATGCAAATCTGGGTCTAGTGATATTGCTCACGTAGTTGCAGCTCGGTGATAGAGTGCTTATACAGTATGCGTGAGGCCTTAGGTTTGATCCTACACACACACACACACACACACACACACACACACACACACACACAAGAAAAAAGGCAAATCTTACCATGTGTTACCTCTATTCAAAGCCCTTCTCCTAATACTAATCACCTACAGGGTGAAATACAAAATCTTAAACAGAAGGACAAGCGTGACAGCGTGGTATCACAACCTGGCCCCAGTCCCCACCTCCTGCCTCTTCTTTTGCCATTCCGTGCCACTGTGATCTACCAGCCCTTCTGCTGCCACAGCTTTTGTCACAAGCGGCTGCCAAGATATTTGTTACAAGTCAGCCTCAACTTCTGCACTGGGAGCTTCTTGAGGGTATGAACTAAATTTTGTTCAAGCTTCTTTCTCAAGCATTTGATCGAAAACTTGACGCATAGACTCCTCACACTTTTTCTCTCCTCAAGTAACTTTTATTGAATGTACAAATATAAACATGTAATTACCTATGATAAAAACATAATTTAAATGATCTTTGAAATTGCACTTCAGTAACTCTTTGCTAGGACACACTACCCAACAGACTCAATTTAAGGGTAGAAAGGTTCACTTTATCCCACAGTTCAGAGGTCTCAGCTTATTCATGGTTGACTGTAAATGGCCAAGGCCTAGAAGGGCCTAGGCACAGAAAACTGCTGACCTCATGGAAACACAGGAGCAGAGAGTGCAAAGAAGCCACACACAGAAATATATACCCTCCCATCTTATGCCCATTGCCTGCCTCTCCAGGCAACCTCCCAACAGTGCATGAAATCATTAATGGATAAAGCCACTTGACTTAATTAACCCCCTGAGACTTTCAGATGTGTGAGACTATGGGGCACTCCAAGTCCAAACCCTAGCTTGTTCCTCAAGCACTTGACCCAAAAGTTGACACATAAAAGGTACTAAGTAACTTCAATGGGTAAATTTTAAATATATAATTATCTATGTAAAAAAATGTGATTTTGACCATCTTTGAGAGTAAAGAATGTAGATACTAAAATAAGGAGGGTTAGGTTAAATTATAAATTGTAAGAAATAAAGAAATTCAAATGCATTGTTACATCACCTTAAATTCCACAGGACGTGAGAAATATCTGAAAAATTATAGAATAATAAATATTAATCAGGGTTAAAGAAGAAATAGCATATTTATGGAACCCAGGGAGAGCTTCTCTTCACCTGGACCTATAGCAATATTCCATAAAATGTGATTGGATCGATTATGTACAGTTTAACAGAATGTATCAAGGAAACTACTAGCTTTGAACTACTCTAAGTCTCTAAAAAAAAATCATGCCCAAAGTCATCTTTCGTTTTTTTGCTTTCTTAGTTACTAGCTTGACAGCTCAAGGTAATGAATCCAATATAAATAAAAATTTGGATCATCATACCTTTCTAAGCAAGAAATAAAAGTAGTGCAATATGAGTTAACACAGGCACTGCTACATAGGGGAGCCCCCTCTCTCTTCCCCAGTTCTTAACTACCATGGAACGGGACAAGAGGAAGATGAAATTCCCTCTGTGACACACGCACAGTTAGAGTATTGAAAGCTAAGGATAAGGCTGGGACATGGTGAAAAAGATTTTCGCATCATTTTCTATTCAAAGTACAAGTTAAAAGCAGCTGGCTAGCAGAGGACTTTGAAGGGAATGTTACACTAAAAGTCAGCACCTCCCAATAGTCCAGCTGAAAGATTGAGCAAATTGGTCAAATCCTCTTTCTCAATGATCTCACAGAAGAGGATGTCCCCATTTCCTTTTGTAGATAACACATACTTCTATGTTTTCTGTTCTTCAGGATACACATGTATGCTGACAGTTAATTTTAAAAATTATTATACAAGCTACCAAAGCAAGGAGGATAACCTATGGTGAAGAGATAAAAGAGTTAGTATAACCAGACTCAGAGATGAGTAGAAATATCAAAAAAAGAAATTAAAATCATAAAAATTGCCACTTTAAACGATGTAAAGAATAATTAAAAGAGTGGCCCATGGGTCAGATATAGCTTACTGCTTATTACTATAAACACAGTGTTTTTGAACACAGCCACACCATTTTTATGATTACTTATTACAGTATTTTTACTGAAAAGGCAGACGTTCATGGTTCTGAGAGAGACCATAATGCCTGTAAAGCCTAATACATTTACTATCCTGACCTTTACAAAATAAAATATACCGACCTCAGGTCTAATGGAAATGTGTGTCAATATGCACAAATAAATACAACAACTCATCAGAAAGAAGGAATGGTGAGAAAGAGTCAGATGAAAATTGCTACAAATAGAACTCGATTGGCTAGATTCCTTCAATGGGATCGTCAGTCCAGAAGAGATAGCACAGGAGTAAATCAGTGAACTAGAAAATGAATGTCAGTGTCAACGGAAATGATCCAAACCAAAGCACAGAAAGACAGAAAGGGAGATTAAAGAAATAGTAAAAAATAGCAAAATACTAAAAACTAATAGCAAAAAAACTAAAGAAATCCAAGAAATGTTCTTGATTTGCTAGCTCAGACCTTTCCCATGAATTCCAGACAACATGACACCAGGAGCCTCAGGGAAAGAAAAAAAAAAAGATCAGAGGGAACTGTTCAAAGGGCAGTGAAGGAGAAACTCTGTCACTGAGACCTATACTTAAATGGCTCTTCCCTGCAAACTGGACAGGCTGTGGGGCATGAGGAATGAAGAGGATGGCGTAAGTTGGATAGAGTCTTCAGTGCACTAAACACTTCTGACTTTCCTCTTCTTTTACATGTTCTCATAACACATGCTTATGATTGAGAATTACTAATCAATTTTTAGATGACATAATGTCAGGCACAAAGAAATCACAGTGAGTGAAAGCATCAGAAACTGTGATGTTTAGACAGGTTTACTAAGGCAATGGGCCCAACTATAGATAGAACTTCTGAACGAATATTATCAAAGGACCAGTGGAACATAGCTTAATTAATAGCTAAAATACTACAGATTTACATAAAAATGAATTCAACACTTGTGTTCAGTAAACGGATATGATACAGTCATCTGCTATGCAATGTACACAATTCAGACAACCTAGCTTAGATTCCCATTCGTGCCTGAGACTTCACTCCCATAGCTGGTGATCCATTAGATAACCACATTTTAGAAAGCAACCAAACTATTTCAAATGTCCAAGGCAAGAATGAGTGAGAAAATGGGAAAACACGTCAGTGGAACGAGAGATGTGTGACTTGCAGGGGGAAAATCTGTGCAACCAATGTATTCAGTAATTCCTTTGAGTAGAGATGGAATTATTTTGTTTTATATGGCTTCAAAAGACAGAACTAAATCCTGAGTAGATGTTCTTAGTCCAATTCTAGTTCGATACAATCCAGAAAGCTCTAGCAAGAAAATTACCCAAAATCAGAGTAGGCTGGACTGCTCTCCAAGGAAGTAAGCTCCCCAGTAAACTGTATGGTGAACAGACTCACGTATCATACCTAGGGTTGGTGGCTGGGCATGTGGACTGCGCCATTTGGATATTCTACATCTCTGAATTCTGGAAAGACTTGGTTCTATGGAGGGAGACAAAAATAAAATTAACTGTGGAACCAGTCACTGAAATAGATTTGAAAACATTTCAAATTTGGGGGTTTTGTTTGTTCATTTGTCTGTTTGTTTGTTTTAGTATGAATGTCTGCCACATACCTTAGACTTAGAAAGTTTAAGGTAAGAGTCCGTCACATGTCTGGAGCTCATAGGAAATATCTGAGCTATAGATAAGTTTGTGTGTATTTGTTGTGTAGATCAATACTGTCTAAAAATTACAAAATTATACTCCTATATTTTGTTCAATCATATGTATTCAAACTATCATTTAATATATAATCAATATAAATAAAATGAGATAATTTCATTCATTTTGCTGGTTTTGGTAGTAAGTTTTCAACCTCTACTGTATGTTTTATACTGACAGCCGATTATTCAGACAACCCGCACTGTATGCATTCAACAGACACATCTGTGTAGTGATCGCTGCAAAGGAGAACAGAGGCACAGATGATCACTGATTTATTTTAAGTAGGTAAATATGGAAAGAAGTTTTTGGAGTAAGCACTGAAAATAAAACAACAAAAGAAACTAAGCCAATGGAGAGGAAAGATCTAGGAAAGTTTATTGACACTAGAAGGAAGTAAGAGAATGCACGCATGGCTGATTATGTTAAACTCTGCTGAAGGTTCAGGAGTAAAAAAAAAAAAAACAAAGTCAATTGGATTTAGTAGAAAACTGGGAGTCTTACCAGGACAGCTACCCTGTGACAATGGAGAGAAAATTGACTGTTGGAACTCTACTCTTCTCCGTTTGAGGAGTAATGTTCTTTGCCCAGTCAGCCATGGGCTTTGGATCTCTGTTAGATAACACATTACAGGAAGAAAAGACAGTTGGCAAGCTGCGGGGTGCCATCTCAGGAAACTCCTGTGCAGGGCTCAAAAATCAAACAGCCTTGCACTACAGCCCTTCCATGCACATGATATTCTTTTGTAGTAGAACCTTCCAGAAAAAGTAAGCTTTCTTACATTCATAAAGTTATTTCATCCTTTACAAAAAAAAAAAAAAAAAAACCCTGGTCATACCTGGGCAGGAAGTAGATGGGAAAGTATCTTTGTGCCTGGGGCTCTTCAGGACTGATGGGTAAGCACAGGTGAACAAACCTGGGTGCCCCAAGAGAAGTAAGCCACATGTGTGTAAGACCTGATCTCAGCTCCCCTAAGGAAGGATTTTTTTCTCGATTAGAAGGAATGCTCAGCCCTGTCTTTTGGCGTAAGTATTTAGAAAACATAGGCATGTTTTACCAGCCACAGCAAGAGCAAAGGTCCTATTCAGGGACCCTTTGCAAAGGGTCTTTTCACTATCTGCAAAGACGCCTCCATCACCTAAGGCCATTCCCCAACCACGAACAATCACGACCCCTAGAAAAGAAACTCAGAACTCAATGAGGGTGTGATTTTTCAAACACAAATTATTTTGGGTCCAAACACCATCTTGGTCCTGAATCCTCCGATTCTCAAAATAAAACGTTGTTCAGGCTGCTAGAGTCAAATAAAAAACACAAGCTGGACCCCGTGGCGCAGATCTGTAAGCCTGGTTCTCTGAGAGGTCAAGGCAGGAGGGGTGCGAGTTCAAGCCCAGGTAGGGCCACTTAACAACTTAGTGAGACCCTGCCTTGAAATCAAACGTTAAAAAAAAATGGCAAGGTATGTATTTCACTGGGAAGACTTTAGGCTTCGGACTCAATACAGGAAGAATGTCAGCCCCTGTGACCACATCCCACCTCCATCAGCTCAATGTTCTCTGGTGTCGCTGCTCCCCGTGGCCCCCCTACGATCTCTGTTCTCTTGAAAGCTATTTTCTCTCGCCAGCTCACTCAGAGGACTCATGATGACTGCGGTTGCCATAGGGATGAGTCATCTATCATAAAGGTGGCTGCATGATATCACAAATACTCCAAAGAGGGCCAGGAAGGAGGGGAGGAATGATATTCAAAACAAGAGAAAGATCCGCACCGAAAGCGGATGGCAGCCTAATGAGAGGGGGAGAAAGTGCGTGCATTTTCTACAGTTCTCTTGTGTGGTGCGTGTACTTCTCTGACAGATCTACTGTCAAATGCATCTGCCATGATCTTTCCCTTGCCTGTGGGACTTCCTCTGCCAAAAGAGAACGCAATATTTAGGGTGTAAGGCCACAATCCCTTCCTCAGTCCCTGGTGAAAATGGAAGGCCAGGATACCCTGGTGATCCTGGACACTGGGCTCTCAGCATTTTCTACCAGTTGTTTACGGGTGATAATTCACTTGTCATTTATAAGGAATGGCTGGAGAAAATGTTCTATAGATTTTGCTCTCAATATTGTTTGCTACTTAAACTCACCATTTTTACTCTTGAAGAGAACATTTTTATTACCATGTAATTCAACTACCAATACTCCAACGGTTGTAGTCTTTTTGTTTTTTTCTCCTTTTAATGAGACTCAACAGTATCCTATATCCAAAATCCAACTCCAGACTCAGTATCGAAGCTCAGTTGTCAGCTGAATATTCTATGAGTCATAAACGGAGAGCCCCCAGTCCAGCCACAGATAGCCACCATGCCAAACCCAGCTCTGGGCAGAACCAAAGTACAGTCCACGGATAGCCTCGTGCGTGCGTGTGTGGTCTGACCCCTGTGGACCAGAGCCAAATATCTCTCCTTGGCCACCGAAGTGAAGTGGCGAACACGGGGTGGGCAGGCCATTCAGACCTTTCCAACTCAGAACACAAGTCTTCCTGGGGACAGGTCAGAGAGGGGTTTGTCATGAAATACGATACATTCATTTCCCAGTTTCCTAGCAACAGGATGCCAATCAGCCAACTGTAACTCAAGGATTCATTGTCTTCGTTATGGAGAGGCTAGAGGCAGGGAGAGTAGGAGGACTTCCCAGCAGGAGCAGAGCCCACAGCATGGTCTGTGTGGTCTGCTGCGTGGTCTGAAGATGTGGAGACCAAGCCTGCAGAAGGAGGGCCCTCAGCCATCCTGCCTCTCTCCCTTCAGGCTCTTTGAAGCTGAGATCCATCCCACTGTCTCCGCAGCTGCCGCTGCCGCGCTGGCTTCTTGCTTCTGCATTAATTACTACTGTCGATGGGTCCAATTCCAAATCATATGGCATGTTTTTGAATCACACACAGCGCTTGCTTCATGCTCAAAATATTGGCAGAGGAACACAAATCAGGACAGAAACAATGAACCTTTTCAGGCTACCTCCCCTTGCGTGTTGGCTGGCTTTGAAAACGCTGTCATGGCTAAGTCAGGTGCTCAGGTCGCTGAGACACTATTCCCTAGCCTCACTCTTTTTTTAGCACCTGCAAATTTATTACATAAGATATTATTTTGTACTCAATCTAATTAGCTAGAACTATTTGTAGTCATTTGAAATACACTCCATGTTGATTAAAATAATTAGTGTAGGGCTACTAAATATTTACCTAAGATATGAATCCAGAGGGAATTTGATAAATTTAATTAGCAAGAACTAATTATTGTTATGATAGGAGTTAAGGTTTAATAAATATAATTACAGAGCACAAATGACGGTTTCTTAATTAATAGATACTAGTTGCAAACACAAGAGCCATTATCATATTTTCATGCAGGACATGCTATCCAGCACACCTTCCAGGTGACAATGGCAGCCGCAATGTCAGCTTATAAGGCGGGGAGCCAACGTTTGTGCGGTGTTTCTGCTGCAAGGTACCGGTCTGAGTGCCGTTAGCATATGAGCTCATTGAATTCTTAAAACTGCCCTACTCTCATGCACATTTAACAAATACCGAATCAGAGGCACAGAAAGGTCAAGAAACTTGCCCATAATTACACACCTAGGAAGAAGCGGAGATGCAAGTTGATGGCGGGCAAGTGAGTCCAACGTTCTCCTGCCCTGAACCACTTTCTACGGGGCCTAACACAGGACAACAGCAGACATGAAGATGGGCGGGAGGGGTGTTCAGAATGCCGGCAACTGAAATTCATTCTTCCGCTTCTGATGCCCAAGTGTGATCAACGTTTGATACTTGCGTACGTGCTCTTTGTGATATAGGAGACTCTGAAGATAGAACTATTCACAACATCAGTGTGAGGCGAGACGTTCAACACAAGCAAAGCTTTCTAGAGGTTTTTCCTAGCAACCTGGCAAGAACAGCTTGCCAGGCTCTTGTCATCGGCGTCTTTCCCCAGATCCCAGCTCACTGTCCTTTTCAGCAAAACTCCTCAGGCTTTCCCTTGTGATTTTAGGACACTGGAGAGTGCTCGAGTTTCATTTATGAGGAAAATGGGCAATTATAACCAATAATAGGAACAGATTGTACCAAGGATAGGTAGTAAAAAGGCAGATTGTCTCAGGCCCAGAGCTTTCTATTCAAAGTGGATTGTGGAGTCTGGGTTGGCGCCAAAGAACAGAACAAGCCTACAGACCGCCTCCCTCGGGCCCAGCCCTATTTATAAGAAATGGCATTTCTCTCCCTGCTCAATCCTGAGCCACAGTTTAATCTAAAGGGAACAACATGGGAGGGGAAAAAAAGAAAATGCGAAAAACCAATAAATAGTAGAAACAGGAAGGAGGAAAAGACAGGCCTGGATGCACAATTCTCTTTGTGCCTGTTAAATGAACTCTGGTGGGGATGAGGAAAGAGAATTATCCTATTTATATATTGAAAGGAATTTTAAATATGCATAGGCAGGGAGAGAGGATCCGCAGAGATTGAAATGCAAAACACAGCGTGGTCTGTGCATCTCCCCTTCTATCCGTCAGTACCATTAGCAAGTTCCTTGCACCAATTTCTGGAAGGCCTCTTCTAAAACTCAGAGCCATCCTTCCACTTACTCAGCATTTCTGTTTTAGAAAAGCAATTCTATTTTTAAAAAGGAAAGGGCCTTCACTTGCTAAACACCTTGCAAATATATTCGCGTAAGAGCACAGCTCACACCTTTACAACGGCGTACACACGTATCCAACCAACCTATGCACGCACAGAGACACAACCACCAGCCACCTTTACTAACGAGCCACAACTTTCCGGCACTGGGATTCCAGACATACCTTGCAGCTTCACAACGTGCACGTGAGAGAAAATCTGCAGTCATGTGCACGAGTTAGATGGGAACATTGTCACCATCATTTGGGTGACAAGTAAGGGACAGAATGCTGACCACATTTTCTCAGGAATGTACTTCATCTACATTTAAAAGGCAACGCTCCATCCCACACAGATCTTTACTTCCTTACTCCACTCATCATCCTCCCCTAAACTAGCGGATAGTATCGCCCTCGTGACCTCATGAGAGGGAAAGACACAGGACAGCTGCTGACGGTTTCTCTGAAGACGGTGAACATAGCCCATATCCTAAACAAAGGTCTTAGAAGAGAAGGAAGTGTTTAAACTAAAAGAAGGTCCTTGTAAATCATCTCACTCATTCCTGTCCTCAGTATCCCCTTTATTCTCTCACAGGGACGCTGAAAGCCCCGGTGCTTTCTAAGGAGGCCTCGTGGTCCACAGGATTTTGTTGCTGATACAGTTATTGGTTGGGGAAATTTATCATTCCCGGTTAGTTATAAGGAGTTTGCTTTCTAAATTATGCAGCTTGATAGTACTCAAGTGTCGTGGTTTGGATCTGGAGTGTCCCCTATAAAGCCTCATGTTCCTATGGGTACTGTGTGGAATTAGGAGGTGGAGCCTGGCTGGAAAGGGCAGAATCTTGAGGCTTGACCTGGAGGGCCATGTGCTGGTTCTGCCCTTCGTCCCGGTCTTGTCTGTGTTCCATCATGCTGTAAGGATTTCTGTCTCCTAGTGCACTAGCTCTGGCTCTGGCTCCAGCTCCAGCCCTATCGTGTGATTCCACCGTTTTCCAGCTGCCCACCTGTGAATGGACTGTGACTTTCTGAAACTGTGAGCTACAATAATCCTTCCTCCCTACAGTTATGCATGTTGGGTAGTGAGTCGCAGCAATGAGAAAGTAACTAAGACATCAAAACTCAGACTTTCATAAGCTTGCATTTAAGAACAAAAAAATACGGAAGAAAAGGAAGAGAAGGAAAGAGGGGTTATGAAAGCCCGTACAATGACCCAGTTTTAGCACACTGTTAGGTTATACATTGTTTCTTCAAATATGAAGGAACCTTGGAACAATTTAAGTACTTATTCACCCTCCCGTTACAGAACCAGGAAGAGGTCCTTTTCCAAAAAGTGTAACCACACTCTGAAGTTTGCCTGGCTAATGAGTATGCATTCAGTTTAGCGTCCTTTCTTCTAGACATCCGTCTCAAATGCCTCCCATCTGACATCTGAGTGATTGGAGGGAGAGGAAGGGGGAGGATCGGAAAGATGATTAATTCCATAATGGACATGTGGGATTTGTGGCTTCTGTATAAAAATCCAAACGGATTAAGGCAATTACAGCCATGATGATTCACACTGTCCTCGTCTTGCAAATTCAGGTATACAGAAAACCATCCGCAGAGAGCCCTGAATTAATCACTTTCTTCTACCCACAGTGTCCTCTTTGGGCCTGGATATCAGGCACAGAAGATGGGGCTGAGAAGCAAGTGGAAGTCCCCAGCCTGCGATCCATCTTCAAAGCCTTGTTAGTGAGGAGGTCCCAGACACCCACCAGGTAGAAAAAGGAAGGCCATACGTGGAAGAAAGATCAATCCACCACTCTGTTTGGATAGGTTTTTTTGTAAACCCAAATTCATGATAACAGGATCATATGAATCGCCATAGCTGTAATGACCTCAATTGGCATTTCTCACTGAGAACCCAGAGTAGTGCTTACGTTTATGTCAGTTCTCTGGCCATCAAACACCGGAGGGTGGGGAGAAGCCTAAAAATGGTATTCATGTGTAAAACACACTTAAAAGTAAAAAAACACTTAGCTTGAGAACAACTGAGAAGAAAGTTTCACCAGGCTGTCTCCAGTCACAGCTCCAGACTGACCTTGGACGTGTGAGGATGCATACCGAGAGGCTTCGAAGCTGTAGATCAACTGCCCCGCATCTAAGTCATCTGCTAGCTTTCAGTCTTTGCATCACTACAGTGATGCCTTTCATTCCACATGCCATGAGATACTCATGTTCACTTGGTGATGGTTTGCAGATGAGAGGCTAAGAGACCCCAGTGCCAAAGCCTTCGTGTAAGCCTGTTTATTGCTAACCAACCATCGAATGCAGCGTGGACCTGATGTGAACTGGAACTGCAACCTCTCTGAATGCCTTTATGTCCACTGCACTCATGTCCCCTGTCACCTACTGAGTAATTCAGGCCAGGGTCATGGTGCTAGGGCATTTCTTCTGTAAGGATTGCAGCTTGGTTCAAAAGAATGAATACACAAGACTTACCTTAAGCCCCTAACCTTTCCAAAACACTGTGGAGTCTCCCAGGTACCTTATTCTGAGGTCTGTTTCTGCTGGTGCCCTCAGAACCTGTCTTCATGCAGTTGACCCAACCCTGGATTTCAGTATTGCTCACTGAGGACCACCTCTCACAACCGCTGACAGTAGATTGTCACCATCCACACATGAATGTCACACGGGTCAGTTAGTCCCCTTGACTTCCTTCACCTCATGTCTAGGTACTATATTGCAGGGGGTAACATCCTGGTACACCACATAGAACACCTCAGCCAAGCTCAGAGTCCCACTCTTTCTTAGCTAAATATGTCATTTTTTATCCTTAGCTCATTCTTCTTCTAATCTTTTTGCTTTACAGAAAGCAGAGGAATCTTTTGACAAGGCATACTTGACTTTATCATTCTATCATTAAAAAACCACTTCAGCACCATCATTGGTGTCCCACGTCTACAGGACAGATCCCATACTCTTGCCTGTGGCTTACAGGGCCACCACACCTTCCACATCTGACCTACTTCTCCTTCATCAGATATAGACCTTGTGCAGGACAGAACCCATGCCTCCCAAACCCATGCTGAAATCATAACCTCCCACGTGATGGTATTAAGAAGTAGAAACTTTGGTGAATAATTTAGTCATGAGGACAGAGCCCTTATAAATGGAATTTGTGCTCTTATAATGGAGGACCCAGGGCTTTCTAGCCTTCTTCCCATCATGCAAGGACACAGAAAGAAGATAGCAGTCTGAAGACTGGATGAGGGACCTCACCAGGACCCAGTTATGCTAATCTCCTATTGACAGCCTCCAGAAATATGAGAAATAAATATATTTGTACTGAGTATAGGCAGCCTTGTCTATCGTATGTTGTTAAATCAGCCTCAAATGCTTAGCACAGTACTGGGTCGTTTAGAAGGTGGTATAGTATGTGCGATAGGGAGAACAACCCCTAATGAGGAGCTTTTGGGGGACAAGCATGCGTGGCAAAGTTTGCATCTCTTAGAGACAAGTAACCAAGAAGGTTATTTACAATGTCTTGGAAGTCAGAAAGAGGAAGAGAGATCTAACACCACGTATGTACATGTAGGTGATCCTCACGATAAACTTTCCCTGGAGCATGAAAGGGTAGGAAACTTCCTGCGAGACACATTTCTGAGCCTGCAGGGTGCTACTAAGGTTCGGTACCATTGTCACGTCTCACTTGTGCACTTGTCACTGTTCTCTACCCACGGACACCTTCACGCAAGGAGTTCCCCACCCCTTGGGAAGAGCCCATTCAGCTCTCTAGGAATGGGAAGTCTTTCTCTGCTTTCTGCGTGTGGCCAACTTTCCAAGGTTCAGCACAGAGTTCAGTCACCTTCTCCAAAAAAACATAATCAGGACCTGCTCAGCCCAGTTGCTATAAAGATTAGCCAATGCAAATTAACATGGCTGCCTGGCACCTGGTGAGGCGTACAGGTTTACAAATGTCTATCCTGGCTGAGCCTTGCAGATGTGTGGCTGTTCTGTGCGAGACACAGACACCCACCTGAGACTTCAGGACTCGGTTACTGCCATTTTTATCTTCTCCTCATGCTGTTTACTCATTCTTTCAACAAACACTCATTACTCCTCACCAGGGCTGCACCGTGAACAAGACAGTCCCGCTGCCAGCCCTTATGGAGAGAGAACAGCCCAATGGGACTCAGTATGAGGAAATAAATGAGAGCACTGCAGAGAGAGGCACTCAGCAACGGGCCACGTACGAACGCTCTGATAACATAACGTAGACATCTGACCCAGACCTAGGGGGTCACGTGGGAAGGTTTCTTTGGAAGGCAATTCAAAAAAAAAAAAAGAAAGAAAGAAGTAATTTATAAAAGTACTAGGAGCTAAGAAGGAAAGGGGAAGGAACGGGGAAATGTCCCAGGGCAAAAGAATTCGTCTTTGCATTACCAGTTTCCAAGTACACACACAAACACACGCATGCACTACTCTCTCAGGCACATTCTTCGTGGCTTATCTTTGTTCAGCCTATAAACATCAAGGTATAAGGAATGATCCACTTATCCTACGTTTTGGATGGATAATCTGTGTCTGAATTTTGTCAGTGGGCTGATAGGAATCTATGTCATTAACCTCACTAAGCACTCTTTTAATTTTTTTTTTTCCTTAGCAGGTAAGTGAGACTAAACCTTCACTCAGCGGGAGAGCCAGGAAGAGAATAAGGAGGTCACATGATAAGCACTGAATAAATATCTTCTAGCTTTGCAGCTGAACCAAACCTTTCAGGCTATGAGTAGAATGAGAGTCGCAAGCGGTGTGAATCACAACATCAGCTACTGTCAGAAAGAGACTAATGCTTCCAAAAGATTGTCCAGGTATGAGACACAAGGGCAAGTTCCTGAGTCTCAGAAGGAGTGGGGGCTATTGGTGAGGGAGGTGGAGAGCAGAACCAAAGAGTGGGTGAGCAGCAGTCAGCAACGGCCCAGGGTCCTCTCTAGGAGACAGAATTCATTAACTCTGACTTGTCCCTGAATCCACAACCATCTCCTGCATAGAGGGATTGCTGACACACTGTTAGATGTGTGCACCCATTCATGTCAAGAATGGATCACTTTGTGATAGAACTCTGAGGTCACCTGGAGGCTGTGGCTGCTCCTAGGAGGTGGTCACCAGCTCACACGGCAGCCACCTTTGGCCAGTAGAGCTCTCTGTGCACTCTGGTACTCAGCACACCTGCCAACATCGCTCTCTAGACACACCTGGGGCCACATCACCAGTCCGCAAATGACTCGGCCATCACAGTGTTCAGGTCAGGTCACCACACTCTCCCCACTGCAGAGAATGCTCAGGAAGTTGCTAAGGACTCTAAGAAAGCTGTAAACACACACACACACACACACACACACACGCGCGCGCGCGCGCGCACATGCAAACACACACACACACACAGCATAATAACAGAACAACTGGAAAGACCCAAGGAAGGCAAGGTCAGCTTTTTATTTTGCACAGTTTAGTAAAAATAAAATGTGTGACTGACTCCTTGTTTAAAACGTGTTAATTTACTTAATGATGGTGACAAAAGAGCTTGCAACCAAACCTCTGACTGGCGTCTCATTAGACTGTGCAGATTGAACCCAGAGCCACAAAGCTAACCCTGCCTAGAGAATAGAGCATCCAAAACCCATGCGTAACAAAACCAAAGCCCAGAAACAGCAGCTGTTCCCTGATTCCTGTGCCGTCTCATGCCCTGGAAGCCTCCACAGTAGAGTTCTGAAGCCATGCCTGTGACTGAGAGGCCAGATCTTAGCACCACACTGGCCACACACCTCAATTCTTTGTGCCTTGATAACAGAACCCAGTCAAGACATAGAGGTCAGCACACAGAGTAAGTAGCCTCAGAGTTTATTGCAATTTGTTGCAAAATGGTAGATTTTCAGAAAGAGAGAGAGCGAGTGAGAGAGAATCCACCTTCATGAGAGAAAATATCAAGCAGGGACAAGTCAGTCTGCTTGAACAGTCTCATTTATACATGTATTCCAAGGAATATTCTTTCTTTCCTGAGATTATTGTTCTTTTACAAATAAAATGGGCTGTATTCACCCACTTCAGAGAGAATTGGGTCCCTGTTTACTCTTTATGCAGATATTTTTGTGTGGTTTATTTTGAGACCTTGAGGATTTTTCAAGCACTGCCTCCTGGTCTAGACTTTGTGCAGGGCCTGGGCCTTACCAGTGTGCTTAGAAAATGTTACCTTTTCTTGAGCTAAAATTTGATGTCACAAGTCTATGTGGGTCTCATCTATGGCTAATCATTAAGAATATAAAAGGACAAAAATTATGTCTTTTTTTTTTTGTAGTCACAGCTGTCTGTCTCCAGGCTTGCTAATGTCTGACTTTCCGCCCAACAAAGATCTGTATTTTCACCAAAAAAAGAAAAAATCATGTAGCTTTTTTCTTCCTAAGTTTCCTCATCTGTGAAATAAGAGTCATAACAGTACAGATCACGGGGGCTGTTCAGGAAATTAAGTGAGGCTATGAGACAAAGAACTGAGAAGCTTACATGACAGAGTGACTTTCGGTGCATTAGCCCAACTTGGAAGATTAGGAGTGGTAATATTTTCAGAAATTCAGAAAATATCCCCCTCTGTCTCCTTATCTATAACCTTCACTTTTAGCTGATGTCGACAGACCTACTGCCTGGACCTGCACCATGAAGTCCCACCAAAGACTGGGTTGAGCTGTGAAAGCCTGGTCTTTTTAAACTTAGATTATCTACAGTAGAATGACCTAGAAAGCTTTCTAGAAAGTCAAATTTCTCTATCACCAACCGACAGCCAACAAATCAGAATTTCCTAAGGGATGATCCAGGAATCCATTGTAATAAGCACCCTTGGTAAAAAAGATTTCCCACCAAGGTGAATTCTCCCTGTCCCAGGGCCAGGAGCAGGTACAAACTCACCAGGTCATAATGCCTGAATCAGGACTTCCTTGTCTATGGCTCTCTTCAGACTGGCCCAGCCCTGCAGCAATCTCGTGTGGGCAGGGCACCCAGCAGGCACCAATTAAAGCATGTTGGTTGGTTGTCGGATGGTTCACTGCACCCGTCTCACATGTAACACACAATAAAGGCCGACTGCTATGCCAGCTGGTCAGGCCGCTCCATCTGGGCCTTATCCAGGACTCTGTCTGTGGTCTAGAAAGGAACCCAGAGAGTCAGAGCACATATCACAGAAAATGTCTTGCTCTCCCGCAGCTGCGGGACAGCTCTTCAAACGCTGATGTTTCAGTGAGCTGCACACTAAAATTTCTTTCTTAAAATCTTTGAGACACATAAAAATACCAAGAGACATTCTAGGCCTCACTTTGAATTTTTTCTGTACTAGATGCACAGGTTCATAAACTGCTTTAAAATGGTAAGTTATTCTGATGGGAGCTTTTTGGCTGTTGTTTTTTACAAACTCTATCCAGCAAATGGCACATACGTTTCACTAGCCTCCTGGCCCTTTCTGTCCCTTCCTCTGGGAAAGGAAGAGAAACTCCGTCTTGGTCATCTTCAGCATGACTTATCACCCACATTACATCTTCTGCTCTCCAGCATCCAAACACCCCATCTTTCAAAGCATCATTTAGATTGCACCTTTTTAGACAATTGTCAGAAATTAATTAAAGTCAGCTTTGCTTACTCTTCCCAGTCAGAGTCTCTCACAGACCCCCACTCAGGCCAGGGTGCTGGCTTTATGAAGGGAAAGCCAGGGGCATATGGACATTTCCCAGCCACCACTGCAGGAACAGGAACCAGACTCTGAGGGAGTAAGCCTCCTATCTCTGTGTAACCCTCTCTAGCCCCATGTGTCTGCTTCAGAGCACCTTTGAGCATTGAGACCAACCCAGGAAGTCTCTCCAGGAGCAGATTCTAGCCTATGCCCAGCACCCGCTCCCAACACAGTCCCTGTGGGACTCAGAGTCTCTCCTGCAAGGTCGGGCATCACATCTATCAGCATCCAACGTGCCCTGTAGGATGAGGAGGGGACCAACATGGGTATTTCCAAAAACAAGTGCAGGATAAGAGCAGAGAAACAGAGATTCACCACCGCTAAATGCTTGTTTGTTTCATTATTTTGATTCATAGTACTCCAGGTCTTTTTGTTTTACTTTTTTGTATATTTGTTTAAATAATGTAAGCTCTGTGAAAGGGAGGACGGTGGCTTATTTCATGTATATTGCAGGCATCAAAAAACATATAGGTGCTTAAAATTACTTATTAAATAAAAGAATGAAGGAATGAGCTCACTTAATTCAATCTTGATAACCCCTCCCTCATCTGTGAGCCCATACATCTCCAGAATACCTGAGACTATATAATTTATAAGAACAAAAATTCATTATTTATAGCTCTGGAGGCTGGAGGTTCCAGATCAAGGAGCGAAGCAGACTGTCGTGTGAAGGTCCGGTATTCAGATGGCAACTTCTATGTGTCCTCACATATAGAAATGCTACATGGACCCCTTACTACCTTCAAGCAATAAAGTGGTCTCTTCCTAAGCACCTCACCTCTTGGTCCTATCAACTTTTCATCAACATATGAATTGGAGGTAAGGTTACAAATATTCAAACCATAGTGGTTAGTATTTAAGTTATTAATTGAAAAGAAAACCTCTCTCTCTCTTTCTCTCTCTCTGTTCTTGTGGTACTGGAAATCAAACTCAAAAGGTCTTCACACTAAGCTACATCCCCAGCCCATTTCTTAGTTTAGATTTTGAAACAGGGTCTTGCTAAGTCATTAAATTATCCAGCCTGGAACCAAATTTGCAATCCTTCTTCCTCGGCCTCTCGGAATGCTGGGGTCCTAGGCCTGTGCCACCAAGCCTAGTGAACTCTCTGTTCTGAGGAGACCCCCCCTGACATCACAGGCAAGCCTGAGTGTTCCCACAGTCTGGAACACAGTTCTAACTTCGACGTCGCATACGTGGTACACCATACCCATGCGGCCCTGGAGTCCCTGAAACACCCGTGAACTCTTGGGCTCTGGCATCTGATAGAACCTCACCAAATATTTCTGAGCAAATGTCTGAACAGCGGCCACTAGTCTCTATTCCACGTAGGGATAACGGAGTGAGCAAAGTCATGGTGCCAAAAGACAGAGCAGGTCTTCAGTAGTTGCTGTTAGATCCTGAGTAATTCGAATTCATGGTGAGAGGTGTGCCTTGAGTCAATTGTCTAGGCAAAAAGCTGCTTTGGAAACCACGCCCTCCGGCCAGAAAGCACTTTTGCTACTTCCCTCAGAGCAGACAGCCAGGGAATCGGGTTATTTTCTCCTTACCCGTTTTCTCATTCCTCAGTCTTCCTTTGTTTACCCTCTCACTGGGCTTTCCGTGCAGGTTCTTCCAGGGAGAAGAAGGATCATGCTTGGGACCATGAGATTCTAGGGCACACGCATAAACCCCAGGCAAGCAAGAAATACTACGGAATTACCAGGTCAGGGATCATGAGATGTAGCATCCATCCTTTCCCCGACACCATCCACCTTCTAGAATTTCCAAAAGAAACAAACTCCTGTGCTTTCTAATAATAATATAAACCAGAGGCATCTACTTTCATCTCTCTCGGCTGAAAGGCCTTTTAAGCTCCCCACTGTTTGTTTTGGTTTATTACCGAAAGGCTAAAACCGTAAAAAACAAAAAATAAAAAAAAAAAATCATTGTTGTGGGTATTTTCCAGTTGAGATGAAATATTTAACAAGGGTGAGGTGGGGAGGGGAAGTTTGCTGAAAATACCACTTTTAAAGGTCAAAAAATGCATAAACCCATTACTTTAATATTGTTTGTTCCCACGGGACACAAAGTGTTCAGAGCTTCCCCCCTCCCAATTGTGGCACGCAAAGGCACAGACTCATCGGTCCGTCCCTGAGCTCCAGCTACGACCCTCCGACAGCCCCACTCAGAATTTTCCGTGTCGCCACCCAGCCCCGAAAACAAGACACATGGCCCTGAGCCTAGTAGGAAAATCTTCCCTTAATCCAGTGGCTCATCTTCACTGCCCATGGGGGCCTCAGACACCCAAACCTCCACATCTGCCTGTTATAAAATGCATCCTTGCAGAGATTTCCAATGTATAGTTTTAGTTCTCTGTCACATAACAGTGCTGGTCTCTCTGCTTGAAATAACCTCTCCACCTCTCTCTTCCTATCATGATGGCGTGTCAACATCCTTCCCAGGCCTTCCAAGTCAGTGGGATTTCCCCTCCTCTAAGATGTGTCTTCCGGAGCCCAGTCAGTCCTTCTCCGGGACATGTGGCCACTGTGTTATGTGCTCAACACCGTCTTCCCTGCTCAGGCTGCTTGGATGACAGGAGAAGCCTTGGCCTGTGTAACCTTGTGCCCCCCACCGAACACAATGCTCCCACATAGCGTTGCAGTCTTTTTTGAATAACTGAATTAATAAAGATACAAAGGGCCTTCTCTCTGCAGCATTTGCTCTTCTGTTTGTACAAAGATTAAATCGTTAGAACATGCCAAAGCACTCTACATAATGGATGCATCTTCTGATTGGATTATAATTAAAATAAGATTTTTTTTCCCCAGTAATAACGTAGTTACCTCAACTGGCAGAAGGGAGATGGCAGATGTAATGGGTAGCTGATGAACAGGCTGAATGTGGCCATAATGTATATCCCATTATGATTCCTGTTTCCAAAAAAAAGAGCTTTAACAGAACATTGCAAGAACTGCTGTTGAATGCCACTGTCATGATAGATTTAAGGCGCAGGATAAGAAAGTGGGGAAGTGAAGAGGCTGGCAGAGGAGGAGGTGGCAGAGCAGGAAGGCTGTCGGTGGAAAGAATGCGGCAGGTCCTTGGCGGGCTGCACAGTGTCCAGAGCCTGGTCCTGAGCCATTCGAGGGAGGGATGGAAGTTGCTTTGTTCACATTCTAAACCAGCCCGCTGCACGGCACCAGCCACTGACCTATGTGGCTTGCCACTGGAAATGCAGTGTGGATTAAAATGTGCCTAGTGCAGCACTGGATTTGGAAGATTTAGTATTAAGAAAAGAATGCAAACTGCCTCGTAAATGACTTTCATATAGATTATATAATGACTTTCACATTGATTGCATGTTAAAATGATAAGACATTATATTGAGTTAAGTAAAGTATGCTATTACTGTTAATTTAAAATTTTTTAGTACTTTGTACATGGCTATTAGAAAATTTAAATTTTCATTTGAGGTTACCATCTGTGGGTTACAATATATCTTTGTTAAACCAGGCTGGTCTAGCTTCAGTTTTTTAACCTAAATAAGACGGCAGTTTCCTAACCTCCTAGACACAGAAAGAGCAATACTCATACCCTAAGAAAATCAGGTGCTACATCAAGCTAGCCTCGCTGTGGCATGAGAGCTGTTTTCTGGCCAGATGTTTGCAGTCATTTTCTCAGAGCTTAAAGGCCTGGGGCTGCCACGAGTCTATGACCAATAAGCAATGGGACTATTACGGCCTCAGGATCACCGAAGGTCTTAAGCCCCATGCAGAAAAAATGCTAAGATATTTTTCATAGTTGAATGCAGTAGCTAATTTTTTTAAAAAATATATTCTTTAAGCAGGAAATGCTGTATTTTCACTTCTACTTTTTAGTGTCATTACAGGGATCATTATTAATGGTTTACTTAGAATTTCTAAAGGGGATGATACACACGACTGAAGTGATTATTAACTTTGAGTGCTATTTGCTGTGAACACCTCTGCCTAATTCTTTACCAAACCAAAAAGAATTTACAAAAGATCACGTAACTCAAGGGGTCTTTGAAATCAAGTTTAAGAATACCTTCACTTCTCATCTTCAACCTGAGAAAACTGAGTTTAGCATAGAAATTGGTCATATCATTTGCAGGGCAGCTAGGGGATGGAGATGAGGGATGTAGTGCAGTGTGCATTTACCTAGTATCAACAGAAATCTCTTTGCTGTAATTGACTTAACCTGTAGCTTAAAGGATGTTTATCAAAAATATTTTTGTGAAAAGGTGATGTGTTGGTTATCAATTGCTGCGCAACAAATGACACTATACTTTAGAAGCTTAAAACAATACCTCAAAACAATTTCCTCACTGTCCCT
Organism: Ctenodactylus gundi; assembly: GCA_004027205.1. Taxonomy (NCBI): domain Eukaryota; kingdom Metazoa; phylum Chordata; class Mammalia; order Rodentia; family Ctenodactylidae; genus Ctenodactylus; species Ctenodactylus gundi. Next base: position 422,573 of record PVKB01000886.1, on the reverse strand, counting down.
TCCTGCTTTGTATACACACAGGCCTTTAATCACAGAATAAATTTGTTTCACAAAAGGCTAAGTCAGCAGCTTATGTTGAACCCAGCCGCCTTGTACAGCAAGTGGGTTCTACCAAAAAATGGCTTGTAATGCAATTCTTCGTGAGTTTTCACTTGCAATTGTACTAACGGATTAAAGACCAAAGAGGGAGCAGCCCCGTGCACAGCAGAATGCCAATGGCTTCCCGAAACCAGGCCATCAATCTCGCGACAAACAGGTGTCCACCTTTGTGCCAATGAATTCATTCCATCCAAGAGGCCGCCTGAAAAGCAACCAGACTGCATGTGAAGTGCAGGATTTGAAATAACAAGAGAAGACAACATCATTTTAGGGACAGGTGTGTTTCATTTCCTCCCCTAGTCCTTTCTGTTTGTTGAGGCTCATCAAAGCCCCCATCTCCACCAGCAAAAGGACCATGGAGGGGAGCTTTGGGATTGTGAGGGAGAAAAGCAACCAGTGGGCACAGTGCCATCCAGGGCAGATTCTGCGGGCCAGCATCTCCCAGACAAGATGTAGCAGGAGGTAGCCTCATGGGGCCCTGCACGGAAACCCATCACCCCACTCTCCCCACACCAACCTGGTCCTCAACATTGTCTCCCACCGACGTCTACACTCGCTTGCCAGTAGCTGTAACACCACCATCAGTCATGTATTACTTTCACTATAAAACTTTTATTATTTGATTATTTCTAGAATCTAACCATTCTTTCCTTGCCTAATTAGATAGTAGATCTGAGCATCGTGGATAAGGATAATCTTCTATGGACCACTCAGTCATGAAACACTGACAGTCTCAAGACCAGCGATTGTGTTTGTTTGTCCATCACCAAAATGACCTTGAATTTCTGTACTTCTAGGTTCAGGTATCTGTTTTCTACAGATCTATCTTTTCACCAAAAAGTAGTCTTTTTTAAAAATTTATGTGATGCTGATGATTGACTCCAGGAAATCCTGTAGGCTAGGCAAGCATTGAACCACTAAGCCACATCCCCAGACCCACACAGATATTGTTTCAACAGTTATTCTACACATGATTAATCCTTATAACTAAAACCACCTCTGATATAAAAAACAAGGCACATACGCTCTTACTCTCCTCTTACGTGTGCCTTTCATTCACTATGGCTTCATTAAAAAAAAAATCCCCCAGAAGGTATCTACATAAAATGTACTAAAAGGCTCTGTTTAAAGGTTTCAATGTCTCCACATAGGTTTAGCGAATCATCTTCACTCTTATTACTGAGTTTATATAGTTCCTTGCTTATAGTTTTGTAGCTGTGTTCCAAATAGCTGTGAAGAATTGTGATCTGTAGGTAAATGATTAAAAGTTCAATACCCTCTGTTACTTTATTCCTATCTAACAGAAGCGGTGTGTGTATGTGTGCGTGCATGTGTGTGTGTGTGTGTGTGTGTGTGCACGCATGCACACATGTGTTGTATTGTGTTGGGTCACATCATTGAGGATAGGATATTGTGGTACTGTTGACTCAACATATTTCTTTATGCCTCACATCTGAACAGTCACCCAGTCTTTAAAACATTTCTCAAGTCAGTCTCCTTTTACACATCCATTGGCTATCTCAGTGTATATTTATTTGCTAGGATTGCTGTGATGTCTTGCATAGCTACTCGACTGGGCCATGGGGTGCCCTGGAACACGGTGCATTAGTCTGTGTACATCTGTGATGATGTTTTTGGATGAGATTAACATTTTAATTGGGAGATGATTAATGTAGCTTACCCTCCCCCACATATGTGGGCTGATCCTCCCAAATATGAGGACGAGTTCCCACCGCCTGAATCTTGAGCTGAGACTTTAGTTTTTTTTCCCTGCTTTTGTGCTTGAACTAAAATAAAAGCTCTTCTTGAATCTCAAGCCTGTGAGCCGTGGGGTGTGTGTGTGTGTGCGTGTGTGTGCGTGCGTGTGTGTGTGTGGGTGTGTGTGCGTGTGTGTGTGTGTGGTGTACATATTATCTATTTGTTCTGTTTCTCTGGAAAACCCTATAGCTACTATTACAAAATACCACAAATTAAGTATATTGAAAAACTGAAATTCATTTTTCTTACAGTTCTAGAGGCTAGAATTCCAAGATCGAGCTGTCAGTAGGGTTGATTTCTTCTGAGGTCTCTCCCCTCGAGTTTGTGGATGGCTGTTGTTTTGCTGCTCTCTCTCTTTCTCTCCCCCTTTCCTCCCTCCCAACCTCCTTACCTTCCTCTCCCTCCTCATCCTTGATGTGCCTCTTGTGCCTTAAGACTTTCACCTTAAAAAAGACATCATCCTGATTGGATCAAGGTCTACCCAAATGACCTTGTTTAAAGTTACTACCTTTCTAAAGACCCAATCTCCCATCCCGAGGTACTGGAGAAGGTTTCAATGTAAAATTTTTGGTAATTGATGGGGCGGGTACACTTTGGTCTCGAACACCATGGCTATTATCTTGGTTTGGGTATGTTGTCTTCTGTCATTTTCCCAGCTCCATATTGCCACCCTTCCATCCATCTGTGGTTGCTACATAATCTTTCTAAGATCCAAGCCTGATTGAGAAGTATCTACTCAATTTGGTCTCATAGATTCTTGATGCCTCATTGCTTATAAGACAGAGCTGAATGTCTTTAATCAGAAACTACCAGGGTTTTCTGGGCCCATCCACTAAACACACTTGTCTAGATTCAACTCTTATCATTCTTCCTAACATGCCCCCCAAACTACTTAAAGCCATTCTGAGAAGCTCTCTGCAGAATCCCATCATCTTTTTGCTCAATTCAGAGGCCTTTTCCATTTACTCCCTGAGATTAGTAGCCTCCCTCAACACATATCTTTCTGCCATCAGTGCATCATTTCAGTGAGTCCAAATCTTAGAATATAACTTCCCATGTACAAGTAAAACATCAAATTAATTACTTGCTGGGCACCAACCGTAGAGTCAGCCCTTTCCCAGAGAACAAACTGCTGCATGGTTTATCACAGAAAAAGGAAAATATATGTGACATAAAAAATAACCACCCAAGTCATACCTCCTGGCTTTCTCACTAAGATGGCCATGAGAGATGTCCACATCTATGGTAAAGATTTAGTGGAATCAGTGGCTTAAAAATATATGCAAGAAAACAGTACCAGTTCTTTCAGTCTAAGATTAGCTACCTAAGATTAGCCACGTCTAGGTAAAATATAAGTATGTCGCTCCAAAGATCCAAACCATCTACCTGGACAATGATTTCAGAAGCTTGGTACAGGCAGATAAACCAATAAGCCACAACTGGCATATTCTGACTATATCCATAGTTATATAAATATAACTCTCAAAGAAGTCTAAGGGCTGATGACATTATGGACCTAGGGTGATGGGAGAACAGGTGGTAAGTTGAGGGGTTTCTCATTAGCTGAAGTCTCCACATGTACACCTTCAATAAGGATTTCACACCTCAATTTAGGCAGTTAGATGCCCTCAGTTAATTTCTCTTTCCCTGTCAAAACCATATCACTGTTGTTAATTATCTGAAGAGGCTGTTTGCATGGAGAAATACTACCACCACAGAAGAGTTCACCAATGCCTCTCTTGATTTTCAGTGTAAATTCTTTCATGATGTGAAAGTCAGATGAGTTACATTTCACCAAAAAGAAACTGCTTTTAGGTCTTAAGTAATCATTTGCAAGCACAAGGAAAGGGTTCTATGGAGGGAAACTCACAAGCGCATTTGAAGACACGTGTCCAGTTTGCCAAACATTACCGCTGTAAAGTTCTAGGACGAGCCAACGAAGTCTCGATAGAAGCATCTTACTAATATTTCCCAAGCTGTCAGCACAGAGACCATCGCTACTATATGCAGACAAAGTATGCAGGCGTGGTGTATTCATTTCTGGATAAAAGAACAGATTACCCATCTCCAGGTGTTCTAAAATGTGTGGCGATTGTTGCCATAGCATTTCTGGAGTGATTACTCATGTAATGCTGCCCTGTTCAAGTGATGTCAACAGGGACTGAAACAGGAATAAAGTCTCCAAATAGTCCCCTGTGGTCCGAACGACAGCAGTGCCTGTGCATTTTTCTGGTTAGTGGCTCAGCTATGGGGCCACTGTATTGAACCTTCTGTTTCGAATGCATCCAACCTTGAATTTGAAATGATGGATCTCCTTGGGTTCTAAGCCACCGACGCTATTCCATTAATAAATATTCATTTTCCTTTTCTCCCTCCTCTAGCATTTTCTCATCAATCACCACTGAAGTCACAGATGTGAAAGTCCTTGATCCGTTCCTGCTCATCTCTGTATGATTATGTGAATTCTTACAAAGTTATGAAATCGGTGGAGATTGGGTGCAAATCTTTTGTTTGGTGTGAGGTTTTTTTTTTTCTTAAATCACCATCAAGTCTGTGTTTATTTCCAGAATAAAACCACTTTGTTATTTTTTTCCTCCATCTTCTTCCAGTATATTTATAAATCACTCCATTGGATTCTACTGCCTTGTAAAAATAAGAACGATCCCCCAAATGTTCGAGAATTACTCAGGGACTATTCGGTGTTCAATATGTCAAAGCAGCCAAGACAGACAGTTACAAAGAAGATTAGAATCAATGAAGAAAAATCCACCCCGGGCACAAGCTGCCCTGCCGCCAGCACTGTCGGGGAAGGGCCTGCTCACTCAGCACTCTCATTACCCACAGAAAAAGTCTTCAAGCATGAGAATTGGGATGTGGCTGCAATCTCAGCTGCCTCAGTTCTTAGGACAAATCCACAGTTTATTTTGTCAAAATAGATACTCTCGTGGAGTGGCCGTCCGCTGAGCAGTTTTAAGATCCCCTTTCCCTCTCACTTGCCTCCAGATGGGGAATGGAGCCACCGGAGCCCCAGCTGGAAGCTCAACAATAACTTGAAAAGATGGGAAGCTGAGAAGTCCAGTGATGCCTGCTGGGCGTTTTGGACTCTGTGCCTGGTGCCTGCTTTCAGATCAGCCAGACTCTCTTCTCCTCAATCTTCTACCCAGTGCTGCATCTATCTGGTCTCTTTCAGATCAATTCAAACCTATGCCACAGCTAAGGGACTTTATAAGACTAATATCTGCCTGTGTGTTAAGTACAAAACCCAGGCAGGGATAGAGTTGATGATCACACAGTGAGGCTGCAGGAAGGGAATCCAGGAGCACATCACAAACCGATGTTTTGGGAGCACCTTCTGTGGGCAAAGGCCCCGTGCCAGGAACATACGTGCAAAATCAGCCCAGGAATGGGTGACTCCAACAGGAGAAGGTAAGAATGGGAGGCAAAGAAATCAGTGCAGCTGTGCTCTGGAGAAAGTGAACACAGCAGACAAATGAGCTTCAATTTCCCTATCTGTGAAAATTCCACAAATGTCCTGAAAAAAGATACATATGGCTTCCAATGTCTTGCTAAACTCATTAACGGTGAAAGGAATTCCAGCTTTGGCATCACCAAGCTTGTGTCTAAAATTCCTTCTAAACTTTTGAGGAGACATTCCATTCTCAAAAAAAACTAAATTCCGTTCCCCTGGGTGAAAGAGACTTTGGAAATGTCTCCTATGATCCCCAAATCCCAAACTTGTGAGGGCTCAGGCTGTGTCAAGCTAGTTTCCTGATTCTGAGTCTTCAAAAAGACGGGACATTAGCTTACCATGATGCATCTCAGCGACCACATGACCAAGGCTGGAAGCCAGGTCACTGGATTCCTATTCTCAATTTCTTCTCGCCATAAATTCTAAGCAATGGGTGGTAGAGGCAACAAATTGCTCCTCGCTTCCGAAGGCTAAAAGTTGAATACAACATCCATCAAGATTCTGGATCTATCCTGAAAAATAGACCCAAGGATGGCTGCATGACCAAGCCAGGACATGACGCAGTAGGTGCTGCCGAAGGACGGGATTTTTGACAAACCTCTTCCATGTGTCTTAGGACGTGCCATCAATAACAATAGTGGCTTTGAGTGTGTGTCTTCTGCTTTATCCTATTTCCTGTATTTGCAAAGTAAAAGAAAGACCTGACTGCCTTCACAGGAATGCTGGAAGATCAAATTAATGATTATTTATAGGCACAGATAATTTCATGGGGATTATTCCTATATTTGACACTATAATTTTTTAACAAACCTGTTGTTATATTTTTGGGTGCAACAAATAAGACTAAGCTTTGGAAGATTTCTTTTTAACTTAAAAGATGACAAATGAAATCTGAAGAAAAAATTTATTATAATAGAAGCACTCATTATATGGCCCACAATTACAGTTGACACGCACAGATCACCAGCACCAGATGCTCACTGTGACAGGCCTCTGACTGGCTTCCAGCTCTGCACATCATGGCCATAGAGCCCAGGCTGCTGGCTCCCTCACCAATCAACTATGAAGATTCCAGAAGAAGGGGTACGCTATAGAAAAGCTCATGGGCTTTAATGGCGTACCCCCAAACTGAGGAAAATTGTGTGAAGTTTCTGGGAGTTTGAGTTTTGGTGGTCAAGGTCAGGCAGACATTAAAGATGGGGTAAGTCAGCTGTCTGAAGATAGTTGAGGGCATTCTGTTCTGAAACGGACATTTTCTCTCATTCTTCCACAAGATACGAGTGACGTTTTTTGCATCCTTTCAACCATTCCACACACAACAACACCAGGGAGGATTTAGGAACTTCTCAGGGAACAGACACAAAGTACCACTGAAAATATACAATACGAGAGGCTCTGCACCCCACCCCCTCAAATTCACCATGAAGCATCGTCTTGGACCTGAGGTTTGACTTTCTATCCAAATGGCCAAGTCAGCTGATGATCTCTAAGGTATAAAAAATGGCCTCTTAGCATAATTGAGGTGGCTCAAGAGAGCATGCAATTTTTTATTGCATTAACTGTTTGTTGTTGTTCTGATGGTAGTTTTTTGTTTTGATTGTGGTGCTGGGGCTCAATCTCAAGGCCTCACACATGCTAGGAAGCACTCTAGCCCTGAGCTATGTCCCCAGCCACCAAACTTGGTTTTGAAAAACAACAAAAACACATTAAAAGAAAACTAATCACAAAAGAAAGAATATATTTCGGTAGCAACAGTATGATCTTTGATGCACTTGGATTTTACTTTCTTATAATTTGTCCATGTATGAGGTGCTTGTTCCTAAATATTTACTAAATGACCTATTCATTCTTCCACTAATCTTCAATACTGTCAAATACCAACCCCAGTTTTATATATATGGATTTAAAAGCAAGAATGTAGAAGGCAATATTACTAAACTGACAGAGGAAATTTAGTAGAATATATATTTACCTCTTACTGGAAAGTGTCTACCTTATAGTAGAGAAGGTCTTATTAAACAAAACTCAAAATACATAAACCATGAGGAAAAATTAAACAGAAAAAGATTCCTGTTCCTCAAATGTCACTGTGTGCCAAGATAACAGTGAGAAAAGCCTGAAAAAGATATTAACAGGGAATTACTATCTAGATACATGAAAAATTTCTGTTGATCAGCAAGAAAGAGATAATAGGAGAAGCACAATGTAGTTAATAATAAGTAGACAGACCTCAGGGTGGGGGGATTGAACAGGCTAATAATAGACACTCGCAGTCTCCAGTCATCAGTGGGTACCAAAATTGGCGAGTAAGCAGTGCCCAGTGTTGAGAATTCATACTCTGTTTCTTAAATTCTGGAGAAAATCTGGCAGAATTTAGAAACACAACACATACACATATTCCATGATCTAGTCATCATCTCATCCCCCAGTAGATATCCCACGGATACCCTCTCCTGAGTGCACAGGGAGGTATTTATGAGAATGCCCACGTTCCCATTATTTTGGGACAACAGGAAGTTGGCAATCTACATGCCGGCGACTAAGGACACGTTCAATGCAGCATCAGTTCACCAGGAATCACTCTGTACCCATCATGCATCACCAAAGAGCTTCGCATGGAATAGCATGGGATTGGGAAGTACATTAAAATGGGTGTAACAGTTTTTTTTTAATATACACAGAAAACTGACTGAATTTCAAAAGTTGAATTTCAAAGACATACATTAAACACACAGAACCGAGAGTGCTTGTGCAAGAGGGGGGAGGGGGAACGGGATCAGAAGAGGAAGTCATAAGGTTAAAAGAAAGATGGAAAACAAGCATTTTGCATGGAACAGCAATGACCTCACACTATCCATGATGCGTGCTCTCCCTCACTCATCCGGAACAGGCACGTGGGCTACCCCTTTGAGTTGTAGGCACACTGAGACTGGAAGGGGTTGGATGGGCAGGGTTCTGGTCTCACGCGACACCACGCTAGTGGATAGAGGAGCAGAACTCGGGATTTCTGAGTGAATCAACTGGGCTGCATGAGTCTAAGGGAAATTGGGACGATGACAATGAAGATGATAATAATGACATTATATCTGAAGGGACTAGGAATCCAGGTTTAATTATTTCCAAGTCTTGCTCACTGTTGTGCATACGTGTGTGTGTGTGTGTGTGTGTGTGTGTGTGTGTGTGCGCGCGCGCGTGAACACGCACATGCGTGTGCAAGTGACATGGATTCTGGAGCTTGGTGGATTTCCTCTGGAGGACATTTTAGACAACCACACCAGAGCAAAGAAATCTTCCCCACGGTATCTGTAACCCAGAGCATTTTTCATGCCCTGCTCTGTTCACCAGGTACCCACAGCTCTCCTAGAGCAAGAGACGTAGAAAGGAAACATAATAACACCTGATTGGCTACTATTTTCTAACGCTATTCCTCATTAGGCTTCTGCCCTGGAGCCCAAACACAGCTCCGGCCTCCAATGCTGTGCCGGATTCTGTTGCCTGCGAATGGAACCATCCAGGGAGTCACAAATAAAAGATGAATTTCCTCTAAAGAGGCTGATGCAAAGCAGGCACTCCACTGAGCCATGAGACACTTTAGTGTCCATCTTCAAAACTCCTCCGAAAAAAATGAGTTTTCATGAATGCCATCCATATACTGTGTTTATGGTTTTCAAATCTCAGAAGGTGGCTGTATGCATGTGCATGCATGCATGTGTGTGTGACTGTGTGTGTGTGACTGTGTGTGTATGACTGTGTGTGTGTGCTATTGCATATAATAGACATGGTAGTTGGGAAGAGGAGGAGAAGAGAATGTCTGAATCCCATTCAGGGGAAGCCCCTTACCTCAAGAATCTTTAAGAATATTTAATTTCTGAGATTAGGGGTTTACCACTTGGAAGATCTCATCACTTGCTCTTCCTACTCTCTTGGACACTCACTATCCTGCATCCTTCCCTCTTCCAGTAGGCCCCCCTCCCACCTCCCAAGGCATTTGTCTGATTTTCCTGCATGGGAGACACAACATAATTCAGTCTGTGGGTAACAATTGAGTCCTGTGGTGGGCAGAGACTTCCAGAAGAAGAAAGTGCGCTCTTTCAGGGTCAGTATGCAGCACAGGGATTTTTAAGACATTCCAACCCACTCCCGTGTTGGCAAGGGTACAGGCAAATGAAAACTGTCACTGGCCTTGGCAGCACATTTCAAGTGCTTGATACATGTCCACAACCTCTGACCATTAATTGCTTTTATGGGAATTTATACATGGGAAATTATCAGAAATATGAGCAAAAATTGACATTTAGAAATACTTAATGCAGCATTTTGCATGTGACCTACATGTCACGTAAGGAACTTCCTGTCCTTTGGAAATTAAATAAAGTCATTCTAAGACCCTTTGCTATATCTTATGGAAACCCAATGTCTTCCTTGAGAATTCTCACAATTCTTAGGGCTTCACTTTAAAATTTCTAAATCTCCCCAACATCAACCTGAACTCATTCTTTGCACCAACAAAAGTCAGAGGATACACATACACAAGCTAATGAGCTTTGGAGGGAGGTATGTTCAAGGAACGACAGCCAATGGCAAGCAAAGCAGTGCTATTAACTCAGAGTACATCCCCCGACAATGCTGAGCCCCTTCCAAGTCGGACCGCAAAATGATTCTGATTTAAGGCCAAAATAATATCTCCTGTTTCTTTCTTTCCAATAGTCTAAAGCATAAACTTGGCCTCTTACCACCATCATATGAGCTACAGAAAGAGAGGCTTGCCAAGCGCACCGAATACTGCAGAGGAGAGAAACACACAAGCCATCTCCTTCCCAAGAATTTGCTCTCCTTGGGGCGACCATAACTGGAAAGCTGGAAGCAACAGTGGACGTGGTTAAACATACTGGCAAGTTTTCTTTTGACATTTCTTATAAAGAGGGAAGACTTGACAACTACATTTCCCAGTAGCACACGTATCACTTAATTTTAATTATATTATATATGTGTTTGCTCCTAGTGGAAAGCAATATTAATATTCAAAAGTATTTCTCCACTGGCCCAGCACACTTCTACTGTGGCCATGTGACCTTTCTTTGGCAGTTGAATCAAGAGCTTCTAGCCAGATGACAAAAATTCTGGTTAGAAGCTTTGAAATCCAGCACTTGTGTAACCAGCAATAGCCCAGAAAGTAGTTGTTCCATCATCCTGGATCCTGGGGAGATGACACAGAGGCTCCCGTCAGTCATCAATAGGTAAACAGTGTGTCTGAATAATGCGATTCGTGCTTTTGCTGTGACCAAGGAGTTCAAGATGTTTGTTGCAACAGCACAGCTTCGCCAGTCCTGGGTCTAGTGGAAGACATCTATCATTCCACCACTGGGTCCTGGCACTAAGCCTGGTACACACTCAAGTTCAACGGATCTGCTGAAAAAACTAATGAACATTATGAGTTAAGACTCATATTCTGTTTACTGAGAGACTGCACATAGTGAAAGACATTAGAATTATGAGTCAGAGGGACTCACTTTAAATCCCACTTCTCCACTTTTCAGCTATGAAAATTTCAGCAGTTCAACTTTCTAAGTCTGGTTTCCTCATTTAAAGAAGCACATTGTTTGTCCTGCCTTCCTTCCCAGGGTCCCAGAGGAGGTTAAATGAGATGACATAGACAGCAAATCTGGTTTGTCAGGCTTCACTCACTAAATTTTCTGTTAAGGATATTGTCCAATTTGTACCTTATTTAAAAAGTGCACACAAATAATAGCAGTAGAGATAAAAGAATTCCCTGCTGAATAGGAATTACAAGTTGCTGATATTTCTGTGGTGCGATCAATAGTACTAAATAATTGATTGGTTGCACAGGATTGAGAAAAAAGAAGGAAGAAATAAAATAGAAGGTAATTACAAGATTTTACCAAGGAGATGGCCTGGGCCCTGCTCTCTGATCTAGAGAGAGTCGGTGGGTCCTATCGAATGTAACCTGGCATGGCTGTTGGACAAGAGTGTGGGATTATAAATTCAATTACAGGTATCTTAGGTTCCACAGCGCTGTGGGCCATCCATGTGGAATTGCTGAGTTGATAAATGAATACACAGGCCTGGAATTTAAGAAAGGTGCATGTCTGGGAATATAAATGTTTGTTGATCAAGCAAATGATTAAATGAGTGATTGAATATGAGCCAAGAGAGATAAATTAACATTAAATTAGTTCTTGGGAAAGCATATTTCATATTTAATATGGACAGTTTTTACATAAATAATGCTAGTCTATGGGTAAAGAGACTCGCCTATTTTAACCAGATCGGTGTGTCCTCCTTTGAGGGGGAAATTGTGTAACATTTTTGAAACTTCAAATGGGATTAAACAGGACTGCACATACTTAACCAAATCGTCACCAAAGATAAACTACTTAGGATGTGTGTAAGCCCTAGCCTCATTAAACAACATTTTCAGAAGCTAATTATTTCACACCAATTTTTGGTTTTGTACATTTTAGCTAGAAGTATCTTCATTAGTATTGGTTATTAAACCACAGATGGAGATGGTAGTTAAAAGAAGATAGAATGACCTTCTTAAAAGTATTAATTGAACAACTTTTTTTCAAAAGCATCAACTCCGAGAAAGGCGTTGCCCTGGCCATATTGCAGGGTGATAAATTTAAATTTTCACCGCTAAGGAGGCTATAGCTTCAGATGGGCAATGAGGCCCAACCAGCTAAGGGCTAAGCAGGAAGGCCAGGTTACACAGAGTGGGAGTGAATATTTCCAACTGAGGAGGTCAGGTGGATTTGGTGGTGATTGTGACATTTTAACTGCTTCCTGAAAATTAAGTATTATCTGTATATGCAGAAAAAGTGTGGCTGGAGGGTGGAACCGCAGGAGCAAAAGCATAAAGGTGGGAAAGAGGCAGGCACTTTAGCAAAAGAGTAAAAACTCAATTTGATTATCAGAAAGTATAAAGCGCCAAGCAATGGAACAGAACATGCAGATTAGAGTGAGGTTGTGAGGGATTTTTGAATTCCGGCTAAGAAATGTGATCTTCATTCTGTAATACATAATAGGACTCCATTAAAAGAACTTGAGCAGAAGAGAGATGGACTCTTAGGGGGAATTTCAAAAGAATGATATTTGGGGCTTTCCTGGGGATAGGTTTTCTCATCATAACGTCGGGAAAATAACATTTACGGCATGAGGATGGTTTTAAATGAGATAACCTACATAATGCCTTGGTGGGTAATAGATTCCCTTCCCCTCCTATTTCCTGAAAGTGACCTGATAATACCCACCTGTTCCTCATTAAGACCCCAAAGGCAGCAACTGCAAAAAAACCATGGAGATATTAACAAGGGCAGGTGCTATAAAGGCAGCTGGAGACCCACAAGCAGGGATTTAGCAGATAAAGTGGAGGCACGCAGTAAAGAGGGATGGGGACAGGGGGGATGTTTGCCAAGGGCTGTTGAAAAGAAATAAATTGGAAACCTGTTATGCATGTATCTGGGACAGTGCTGTTAACTCAGGAAGGAAGGCGCTGCTTACGAAGAGAGCTTTGGTGGGTTCTATAACACCCAGGAAATCGAACCCTGGGGCTGTATGTGTGTGTGTGTGTGTGTGAGGGGGCAGTGCGGCGCAACCCAGCTGTACTGGCTGGCAAAAGAGAGCTGGAGCTCATCACCACGATTGTCTCATTTGGGAAAATTGCTCTCATCAAATCGCAATTATGACACCATAGCAGCATCTACGAGCAAATTGACACATACGAAGTTCCAGCAGGAAAGAGCTGCAGAGATGGGAGCAGGAACCCTCAAGGGACCACTGAGGACTGAATCCATAGAGCAGAAACTGCTGAAAATTAACCTCCACCGGTGCATGGGTTAGTTCCTTACCTGCACAGAAAACCTCACCAAGTTAACTTCAAAGTCAGCTCTACCACAGGCCTGAAGTCCCATGAGGTCATCAGAGTCCATGGAATGAGGCGCTCCGCCCTTGAGAAAAGGACAGCAGGAACAGCGCCTACTGCTGGCTCGCTGAGCTGGCATAGAGAGAGTGGCGCCTATGAACTACGCAGCCCCCGAGGCCTCTATGAGATGCACAAAGAGATTGTGAGAAAGCAGGTGCTCAGCGGGCACGAGTCTAGTTGAGGGAAGAGGAGGCCCACACTCTAAGGGAAACAACATAGGTTAGGGTTGACAACACAAGGCAAACACATATAACGGTGAGTAATTAATTAGTAACGGCAAACTTAACTCCTAGATAGTAACTGCTCCTTCTGCTTAGTGCTTACACAGGTGCACAGCTATGACCTCCTTCAAAACACTTAAGGAAATGTTCTCATGAGTCACAAATTGCTTCCCTTCTTTCTAACAGATCCCCTCAAAGCCAGCTATGACCACCCACTGCTTCCGGAGGACCAGCCTTTCACCTGTCTCATAACGAAGACGCAGCTCAAGTTGTTTCCTAAGCAGCCGCACATCAGTTCATATCCACACCAGAGATCCGAGGCAAATATTACTGAATGAATGATAAATGAACAGAGTGGATCAATCTTCCAAAAGAATTTATGAGGCTAGAGGCCTCATGCATAACCCAGCAACACAAATTGGCAACTGTTTGCATCCATGGATATGTACTGAATGACTAAAGAAAATAATGTAAAAATTAAATATAAGTGATTGAATAAATGAACTAAGGAATATACTAGTTACAAAACTATGAACATTCAATCCCTTAGAGAAAATTCTTCCTGAGGGCATGCATTAGACAGACCTTGTGGACACAGTCACAGTCGCCTGAGTAGCAGAGTTGATGCTTCCCTTTCCCACCTTAGAGTCCTGAGGGACACCTAAGCCCATTCAGAGCTTCACTTCAACTTCATGCACATACACACAGCCCACCCGGCACAATGCCATAAGCTTGCATGACCACAAAGCCCAATGAGTTACCTACACATCCCTCGGGGACATCAAGATCAGCCTACTTTGTAGATGAAAAGATACTCATCCAGACCAAGGAATCACATTGTTGAGTATGAGTTGAAACAATTTTAGGACGCTATGATTTACATAAACTATGCGTCCTTTGTGGGTGAAGACACTGGAACCCAGACAAGGGGCAAGAGTAATGCTGTTGCTTCTCAATCCCCTTAGCTTTGCCCAAGGGTGATCTCCTTCCCGCACAACCCTAATGGTCTTTATCCTACTGTCCTTGAAAGTCGCCATGTCTTCCTCGGCCAAACCCAGAACCAAGGCGTCACGGTCCCTGCCCTAGAGAACTCATGCACACAATCCTTGACAGACTTCAGTAATGGTTGCCCTTTATAATTGTGAGCAGAGCTCTTTGGGAGATACGAACAGTTGCGAAGTTTTCTATGTAAACATTCATGTCCTGAGCACATACAAGTAATCCCTACGAGGCACAAGCCGTAGATAGAAGCTCCTACCAGAATTTCAACTCTGAGACCCAGAATGGATGAAGGCTATTTGCTCATCACCAGAATGATGCTCACTGCTGCCCCTTCTGCACAAATCTTTAGGCTGTGGCCTGCACCTCAAGCACCGGCCACCAGAATGACTCATCCAAGACCAAGCTGACGCAGCCTTTCATTTTGCTGACTTACACAAAGCTCTAGCTGACTTGGGTTCCCTGGAGTAGGCAGTTATCCTCCCCACTATGGCAAGCTGAGGAGCCATACCGCTTTTCCCATCCTTTGGTTCCTTGCTTGCATGACAGTTTTATGCAGATCACAACGCTCAATCTGCAGTCTTTGTTTTCCAAATACGGACAGATCCTTTGCCTTTGGAAACTTATATTCTGTCTGAGAACTAAGTGCAGCTACATGCTAGGAAGCAGTACAGAGGTGAATTTCATTTTGGCAGAGAAAGATACGAGAGACCATCTGCATCTTGGTCTTGGCCACAGGCAGAGTAGGAGACAAGCAGACTGCCATCTGCCATTGAGGTCCACGACGAGACATGGTGGCCGTGACCAGGAGATGATCCCGGTGAGCAGAGGGTGGCAGGAGAGCTGGTGTCTGGAGCACTCAGGCATAATTTCCTCTATCTCCTTGCTGTCACTCACAGCGATTTTTATAGCACCAATGTCACGGCACATCAGCTGCACCTGTGCCCTGTGTGATGACTTTCAGACTCAGATAAATGCCATCAATGGCCTTCAGGATGACGGGCACAATGGAACACCCTCGCAATTGATCTGTTTGTTTCCATCCAGGGGCTGAGGGTCTATTAAATAAACAGTGGTATTTGGAAAGAAAAGCTAGAGAAATGACTGTTGGGTGGACATTTTATTTCTTGTTTGGTTTGAGAAGAGGTAGTTTTTGTTTGCTCTTTGGATTTTTTTTAAGTGGGATGATTTTTTTTTCAGACAAATAGATCTGGATAGAGCAACAGGACTTTACCTGCCAGCTCCAATCCTCACTGAATATGCTCCTTGATGCTCAAGATGACAACGATTAGCTGACTTCTCTGCTCTAGTGCAAAGTCCTGCTCTGAAGCCAGAGCAGACACGAGGAGTAGGGCTACCCCTCTGAACACCCCCAGGCATTCCCCTACGGGAAGGCTGGGCTAGATCATACTCTTTCACCTATTTTTGATACTCACTGTTGCTGCAAAAATTCATTGCATTTTGGATGACTTGGTTTTAGAGGGAAATTAGCTATCTAAACCATTTACATCTAAAATATTTACTATCTAAAACGTTTAAAGTTCAGATTATTAAGAAATCTGGGTCATAAAGAGTCAATGTCCTTATTTTCAAATTTTCTGGTTTTGAATATCCTAGAAAGATATTCAAAATTCACACGCCCCTTCTCTCACTTCTCTGCAGACCTTAGCTAAAATGTTATCTCTACCTGCAAAATCCAGATGACATCAATGAGCATTTTATGAGTGTAGTAATTTGAACCTATTTGTAAAATCACTTTCTTCCTTCTATGTACCAGAGAACAAGACACATTAGAGTTGTTCGTTTGAATATGGGTACAGAGGGTCCTGGATACAACACATTAACTCCCCACCAGGTCCAAATTGAGTGACCCTGAGAACAATGTGAAAGTGACCTAAGGGTTCTTGCGGTCATTGGTGGGTTTTAAGAGATGAGGTGGCGACTCTCGCCTTCTGCTCATTATTTCTCCTGTAATCAGCCTAGAATTAAAGAATAAGTCATTGGAACATAAAATATAGTCTGTGTGAATTGGGAAGAAATTGTTTCCAATTTTCTCATTTTTTTGTTAAAGTAGTTATGAAGGAGGGCAACTGACGGTAGGACATCATCTACACCACTTTCTTAGAATGCGTCAGTCAGTAGCATCCACGTGCGGGGGCCAGAGTGCCAGCTGTCAGGAATGAGGCAAATGTAGAAAGTAAAGTTCAACTTGCGTTTGGCAACCTAATATCACCACACCAGCCAATGAAGTAATCTGTGGACTCATTAAACTGGGCTGAGTGTTATTAAACTTTGTAGTGAGTTGCATTGGGTCTACTTGTATTCTAATAGTCTGATAGAAAGGATATACCCACGACAGATGGGTGTCAATGATGTGTTTGGCATCCTTCCTATTAAATTGCATGTAAGCTCCGTGAGGGCACACACTGTGCTTTCTCCTTCACCAAAACCTAGGACAATTCTTGGTTTGATAAAAGAGTACATAAGACTGCTTAGAGATCTTTCCCCCTCGAATTAGTCAGCCATTAAGCATCAAGAGAAAGAGATCACAGTAGCAGATACCTTCATCAATTCAAGACACAGATCACTCGTGAGGCCTCCCTCTCCCTCTCGTTTGGTCTTCAATGTCAAGGAGGAGAGAGCAAAGTCAAGAATGCATCTCCAAATTGATAGGGCATGCTTCCAGAGAAATATGACGTTCTCTGTAGAATTCTTTTTATCACTACCTTTTTGGGATCAAAGGAATTTCAAAAGCACTGACATCTCTTATTGCATTTATTGCTTGAAAGTTTTAAGCGTCCCATAAACATGTCATTGTTCTCTATAAACTCCAGAGATTAAATAAGGCTAAAGTTTCAGGGCTGCTGACATTACAAGAACATCACTGGAGTCATTTTTTTCCCTTGGAGGGAACAGGAGAGACAGACCACACTCACCACATCATAATACTTTTATTTAAAATTTATTCTGTTGACAAGTAGCAGAAAGGTAAAGTATTGGACTAGAATCTATAGTGGCTGTCACCAAGTGTGGTTTAGGCCCATGAGCCAAATGTGGAAGTGTTCAGATGCTTAGTTTACCTGTTTTGCATAGCAAATCTCTTCACAGCAGAAAGCAACCACCATTTTATTGATATTATAGATGCTGGGGACCAAGACCTGAGACAGGACACTATGAGAATGCCAACCCTCATCCCTAGAATCCCAGTGAGAGTATTCAAGTAGTTGATGACGACTCAAATAACTGGTGACTGGAGTCATCTGAAAACCCCTTCATTCATATGTTAGGTTGCTGGGCCAGAGCTGGGACGTGATTGTTATGACCCGTCTTCATAGACTGGGCTTTATTACAACATAGCAGCTTCCGGATAGCTGATTTCTCACATGACACAACAGGCCTCTAAGAGTAGGGCTGCAAATAAGGCAGAAGCTGTGCAGGCTTGTAACCAAATCTGAAAAATTAGGAGTGTCACAGTAATATCTATTGGTTAAAGCAGGTGCAGGCACACCCCAATGCGAGAGAAGGTAACATTGCCTGTTTCTGGGAAAAGTGTCAAGGAAAGACAGGCTGAATCTGAACCATTCTCCACAGCAGAAAACTTCTGCACCCTTCTGACCACCTGCCAGAGATGCTAAATATTCTACAAAGCAAGTAATAGTCTCACAACTCAAAGAATTGCTCTTCCCAGAATGCCAGGCAAATCACCTTAGCGTTAGAGAGCTCGAAGGAGTGCCAGAGGGCATTTCACCCAAGAACACAGTGCCACCCCTTCTTCTACCCATCTGACTTTCATTTAAATCATGCCTTAAAGGTCTGTTTGGGAGTGCCAGGATAAAACTAGGTTTTTTCTTTCAAGTTTCATGGCCATCCCCTTTATTTAAGCTAAGAAATGTTGTCCGTCTTAAAACTCCGGATAGAGAAGATCATCAATGGATATTTAAAGCCGTGTTAGAACTGAGATATGTAACGAGATAATATATGATCTCAAAGTATCTGCCTACACATTATTCACTAATAAACCAGAGGAAGGGAGTCATTTATCAGTGGACACATGTGGGATATGCTATCTTAACCCGCTGATCAAATTGGCATCACTTGCCTTCTGACGGAAGTTGCTGAGAGAGACAACATCGCTTCTGTCATTTCCCTGCCCCAGATGCACAACATTAATCTAATTGTGCCTGAGGAACGAACTCCAAAATTGGCCTATGCGTTTCAAACAGTGAAAGATCGTGGAACAGTTTCTTTCCTCCAGTGATTCAGAAAAATACTGTAAGTAGATATGCACCTCTCCATGGGTTCCTAGTGCACACGTACACACACCTCAGACCACACAAGGGAGTGGTGGGTAAGCAGAACCAAGTACTAGCAGTTGGTGGATCCGGAAAACGAGCTTAAGCTAGTGCCTGTGCTATTCTTGAAATATTTCTAGAAGTCTGACATGGAATCAAAATAAAATGTTAACAACACCAGAAACAACAGCAAGATATTTTATTTTATTTTGTAAATACATGAATTCCAAATCCTACAACACATCAGCGACACAGGATTGGGGAGTCAGTGAGTGTCCAATGTCCTTTCTCAGAGGTTCATCCCTTTCCTAGCTGACCACTGCCTCTCGTTCTATCCTGTCATGCATGTTGGATGTTTTTGGGTCATTATTTTTTTTTCATTTCATAAGGGGGACACCCATCTATAGCTCATCTTTTGTGCTTGGTCCATTTTGCTGAGCATTATTGACTCAAAGAAGCCCCAGTTTTGGTCAAAAGCTTCATATCTGTCTTTTTATGGCTGTATAGTATTCCCTTGTGTATAGGTGCCACATCTTTTTTAACCATTGCTCTATTGATGGGCAGGTAGGTTGTTTCCAGGATTTAGCTATTATTAATTATGCTGCTATAAACATAGATATGCATGTGTCTTTTTGATATGATGACTTCATTTCTTTGGGGAACATGCCCAGTGAAGAAGTTGGATGAAATAAAATTGCTATTCTCAGCATTCTAAGGAATCTCCAGACTGCTTTCTATTATGATTATACCAGATTGCACTCCCACCACCTGTGGAGTAGAGTTCCCTTTTTCTGCACATTTGCTCACAATTTTTGCCTTTTGAGTTCTTGATGTAGGCCATTCTCACTTCCTGAATTGCATCCTGTGAGCCGATATAAGGAAGTCCAAGCGGCAGTAGCTGTGACAAACTATAGTATCCCAAGCTCTGCTCTCATAAGGCTCACTCTGGACTTCAGGAAGTAGAGTTGAGCTTTCTGGGTAGAGCTGGGCTTTCTGGGTAGAGATAGGCTCTCTGGGAGGTGCTAGCCAGA
Organism: Ctenodactylus gundi; assembly: GCA_004027205.1. Lineage (NCBI taxonomy): Eukaryota > Metazoa > Chordata > Mammalia > Rodentia > Ctenodactylidae > Ctenodactylus > Ctenodactylus gundi. Next base: position 402,762 of record PVKB01000886.1, on the reverse strand, counting down.
GTATTTCAGGGTGCAAATAAGCCCCAAATATAGATCTTTGAGGGGGTGTCCTAGTTAAATCATAAAATGTGATTATATAACAAACAGACCCTCACTCCTGCCTGCCACACATCCATAAGCTTAGATAAGATAGAGGTTTATTTTGCTCTTGTGAAATCATCTTGGATGGTTAGGTAACTCTACCATCTTCGTCCTGAAATTTTCATCTCTGAGCTCAAAGCAAGAGGTCAATCGTTATTTTATGCTAGAGAAGAAAGATAAGGAAAAGGCACAGAGCTTATGACAAAAACTAAACCTGGAAGTGTGCTACATCACATCCATTATCACTTTATTGGCCAAAATTTAATTACACACCACAGCTAGACATCAGGGAGCCTGAGCAATCAGTGTCTGTCTAGGTGGACATGGGCCTGTTTTTCCACTAAAATCTCAGGGGGAAGGCAATGTTCTATCATGAAAGGAGGATGGGAAAGAATAATGGGAATTCGTCAGGGCCTCTGCCCAGGAAGGAGAGATGTAGGTCACACAAAGCATCAGTTATATTCCCAGCCTGTATGTGGAGTGCTAGGGGAGGTGGGAAACTGCTGGAAGAAACTGGGTTTCCAAAGTAGACACCATCCTGTTCAATGTCCATTGAGTAAACTATATAAGTAGCCCTAAGAGCTCCAGAAAGTTTTCAAGCACTTTATTTGGAGACAAAGCCCAATCAGAATTTTCTATGCCATGGAGAGTCAGGATTGCCACAGTCAAAATATTTTCATTCTGCTCACAAATTAAAATATCTTTACACAAACAGAAGTAGCCTCAGCTGCACACGTGTGTCTTCCCCAATTCATGCGTAGTCATAGACATGACTGGCGACAGTGTCCTCATCTAATGGCGCACATGGCTTCTTCAGCATGTGCCCAGAGTCCTTTTATCTTCATTAATTAGAAGCACCGGAATTTTTTCTAATGTCAACTTTTGCTTATTTCATAGAGATGCTAAATCGTTTCCACAATATAACAGGCAAATCACTCAACACTGCTTTTTAAAGGACTCTGTCTTGACTCGTCAAATTTAAGAGTGCCAAAATTGCTTTCTGTACATCTGAAAAAATAACTTGTTCTCAAAGAGGCAAGCTAATGCATCTGTAGTCCAGTTGATTAAAGCTTTATTTCACTTTTGAAGCTTTTTCTTCAAAATCACACTCCAAAGTGTCACCTTCTCTTTCCTCGTCGTTTCCCACATCTTTGCAGAGCGTCGAGACACCGACGCGTGCACACTGCGTGGGCTCTGCTTCTTCTGTCCCACCTCGCCGCATCCCGAGGCAAGCAGAGGTGAAGGTAAAGCGGCGTCAGAGAGCACCTTCGCAATGTCCAGCTGTCCCTTCAGTCCGCATCACAATGACGCGAGCCCCCCAGAACATGCTCGGTATTTCTCATAATCACGAACGTGAAAGAAAGGCAGCCCAGCCCAAGAGACCACACATCCTGAAGCACCTGTACCGCGCAGAGGGGCTTAGGAAAGCTCACTGCGCTATGGTCCAGCATGGTCCAGCCGCCTGACCGTGCTTGTACACAAGATCTGAAGAATTATGCCCTTAAGCCCCACCAGTGCCATCTCCAAGTGACCCCTGATGATCTCTAAAGAGCCTCTTTATAGCCTCTTCACACGTCAGATTTCAGAAAGGCTCTAACAGTGGACAAGACTTTCCAAAGTCAGGAACAAGATCACCCTGAGAGGTAGCCACTACTGCTGCCACCTCCACTGCTTTGTCCCAACTGCCCACTGGACTTTCCACTGACCCGTCTTCAACTGGGGATTGTCTGAGCCAAAGGTCAACCCCTCTTCTGCATTCCAAACCTGGCAAACATCATTCACTTGGGACTCAATCAGCAAGACTCCAAAAGTTACTTTCCCAAGTGTGTATTCGTGTCTATGTTATGTTGAAGTCCCACCTGCTATAGCCCTTTAGTTTCCTGTAGCAAAAGGCTGTGTGCCTGTTGTTGGACGGTTTATCCAGTCCGCTGGTTCTTCAGGTGGCCTGCACAAAGCCCCTGTGGTTGAGTAATGTTTTTTCTATTTGGCATCTCTCCTGGCTACAGTGATGTAAATTCTTATTACCCAAAGGTAAGAGATTGTGTGCTGAGAAACAGCACTGATCAGGATAATCCTGGAAGTAATAGGTGTATGTGATGTGATTCTGGGGGCCAGTCCAACCAAGCAATGTGTGGGCAAGGCTTGTTGGGTATCCTGAGAGTTCCACATCTTCAAAACCGGTCCTAAGACTTCCCTACCCAGGACCTCGGCTTATTAAGCACTGTATATTGGAGAGCACTACACGTTTCTTGCTTTCTCTGTCTGTATCAGAACTGCTGTTTAAAACCTCTCCTTGGATATTTAAAGCACTTTACACATCCAGTTTAGCCCTTTAGTTTATATTCCTCTAATTCACAAGCAGCAGCTTTGAAACTGCATTTAAATACAGTGGGGAGTAGGAGGCGCTGTAAAAATTAAAGATTAGATTAAATAAATCCTCTAAATATAATTTTCTTTATTAGGAAAAGGGACAAAGTCAAGGAACTAAGAGGATGCATGCATTAGCTCCCTACTGAAACTCTAACAAAGTAGTGCAACTCTAGGGGCTGAAAAGTCACGAACTTTTGTCATGAATTTTGAGGTCAGAAGTCTGATAGGGTGAAGTCCAGTGTCTTTCCTTTCCCAGCACGTAGAGAGTGCCCACAGGTGGAGACCTCCTTCCATCAGCACTGCCCACAGTTGAGACTCCAGTCCTTTCGACATTGAAATCACTCTGCTCTGAGCTCTTCCACAGTCCCAGTTCCTTCTAATTCTACTTCTCTCTTCAATGAAGAACCTTCTGATTACACTGGATTTACCAAGATACCCAGATGATCTTCCTTTTTTAATTTTTAAGGTTTATTTTTGCACAAGAGATTGAACTCAGGGCTGCCACCTTGAGCTACATCTCTAGTCCTTTACTATTTTATTTTGAAATAAATAAGTTGCCCACTTGCTAGATTGCTCAATTGCTCAGGCTGGGGTTGAACTTGTAATCCCTTTGCACAATTTCCCCAAGTGCTTGGATTACAGGTGTGTACTACCATGCCCAGTTACAATCTGATTTGAAGATCGGATGATTAGCAATATTAATTCCACCTTTATCTGTAGTTCCCTTTGCCATGTAATCCAGTGTTATCACAGATTCCGAAAACTAGGACACAGAAATCTTCAGGAAGGGCTGTTATTCTGCCTTACGACTATACTGAGTTTACAGTTTAATGAGCTTGGTGTTGAGCTCTGAAACTGGGAAGACGGTTTCAGAGTGGCTGATGTCTGGACCACCTGCCCATCCTGCCACCTCCGTAATGTGTCTGCTGATGTTCCAGCCTCAAAGGCTGATCAAGACTCAGGTCCCAGAGATGTGGTGAAAGAGACAACTGAGGACTGCCAGACGAGTCTCCTGTGGTTTGGATCTTGGGCATCCCCCAAAACCCTCATGTATGTGCAATTGTGTGTTATTGGGGAGGTGGGGCGTGGCTGGAAGGGGCAGGTGTTTAAGATTTGACCTAGGAAGATTGCGTGGACTTCTCGAGATCGGGAATTGCCTAGGGCAGAGATTTTCGGTGTTTGTCACTAACTTGTGGGCGAGGAAATGAGGGAAAGGCATTCAGATTGGCAGCTTGAAGGAATTAAAGGAAGAAAAACGTTGTTACAGCTTCTTCCTGGGAAAGCTCTAACCTCACCAAAGTCTCTAGACTTCGGCTTGGCCCCTGCTTTACTTAGTAGCTTCTGACTGCAATGGGGTAAGCAACTCTCCAGCCTTTGCCATCTACCTCCACCACCGCCAGCTTCTCCAGGATCGGTCTGTGCAAAACCTTCTAAAACTGTAAGCTAAATAAATCTCTCCTCCCTTAAATTGTGGATGTTGGGTATTTTGTCACGGCAACGAGAAAGTAACTAAGACAAGGTCTTTGAAGAGTTCACTGAAGGTCAAGCTCTGTGAGACGCTCTCTCCTTAACCAACTCCACGTGTAATGAAGTCTCTTATCTTCAGTAAATCGTACTGATTGAGGGCTCACCCGTAGAAAGCTGTCTGCTCGTTAACTAATTTCAGATGTATACTAACACTGTCACTTCCACCGACTGAGCCGGATGTTCAGCCACACAGGGTGTGATTGTACCCAGTCTTATTTATGCCAGTTGTATATACTTTTGCAATTATGTAATTTAACCAAATGTCACATAACCAATGAAGGATGAGCATGAAGGGAGACCTGTTTTGTATATACTAAGTGAAGTACCTTAAAAAGACTCAATAAAGATGACTCATTTGGAAAAAAAAGAGGCAGACAAATTAGATGGTAAATGCAATGAAAGATAGGAAAGAAAATTATAGAGAATTTTGCAAAAATAGGTCCAACAGTGGGCAACTGGCAACGTGGAGAAGCAGGACAAACTGCAGCTAGACAAGAGCAAGGTGGGGAAAGTCCCTCGGGATCTCAGCCAGCAGCGTGAGCACCCTCACCTGGCTCTCGCTGGGTGGGTTAGGGCTAGCTGATGCCAAGACTGTCTGCAGTCATCCTCGGGGTGGTCAGGAGACACGTCTGAAAATTACTATACAGACAGCAGGATTATTTCTATGAACTAGGGTGGGCAGAGCAGCTCTTTCTTGGTGACAGTGTGCGGCTTCTCGACCCCCACCCCGTCCTTCCCTGTCAGGAACCAACAACGGTCTTGGAAATCCTCTCTGTCCCATCTGAAAACTTCTGTCCCTCGTGTGACCCTGAGCTGATAGACAGGGCCATTGAGATAATGCTTTTGAAAAACTACTTCCAGAAAATCCCAGCTCTTGGCTGGCTAACCTTTACCCGCCGCCTGGAGACAGTTCTTAATCTGGGGGATACTGAAGAGTCTCTGGTGTCAACCTTCCAATCTGATCTGCCTTCTTACTGATGAGAATGTCCAAGGAGGAGGATAAATACTTTTTTTAAATCACAGCTTTGATGCCTTCAGGAACCTGGTGCCCACAGATGTGTTAAAAGAAATCGGATCGTGGGTCCTACATGAATTCAAGACAGTGGACAAAGACACAATAGAAATCGTTAGTACACATGTCCCCACGAACGCCCTGCCCTTCTGTGTGGGTTCTCTCTCAGCTCCGATACAGAGTTGTTGTCTAGGAGCTTGAGTCCAATACTGTTCCAGTGGAAGAGGTGGGTCTCCGAACGAATAGAGCCCTGCCGTATGTTACAAAGGCTGTGAGAAATGCACGGAACCCACTTCCCTAGCCCTCTACCAACCCTGGCCCTAAAGAAGCAAGGCAAAGGACAGAAGCTCTTGCAGAACCAACGGGTGTACTTGCATGCAGATGAGCTAAGGTATGGGTATTTTGTTATGATTTCAAAGCCAGAAAAAAAAAAACCCAATAAACTTAAAGCTAAAATATAATAATTGAAAGAAGGAAGTAGAGATATAAATTTCTCAAACAATAAACAAACCAACCAATGATATTTTAGGTTAGTAAATCTTATCTAGGTTATTATTATAGTAGGATTATAAATAAAATAATTTTTAAAGGCATGAAACAGAGAAGAACAACATACACTCACTTTCATGATATCTTCTCTCATACTGTTTGCATTTATATATAAATAGCAAAAGGTCTAGAAAATTTTACATTAAACTTTTTAAAAATGTTCTCACCTACAGGTGAAAATATGAAGATAAGAAAGAATAATTTTACATTGTGCTTTTTTTTAGCCTATGTATTATTCCCAATAAGCATGCTGTTCTATTGTAATTAAAATTTGAAAAATTAGCGAGTGATGATGCATTTATAAAATAGATTGCTTTAAAAATCTTTTAACAGATTGTTTTTGTGGAAGATTAATGACATCAAAATGTCCCTATTCTGTGACCACACTGCTGAGAAAACTAAGTCCCACACACAGGCACAATGGTGGTGTAGACTGTCAAGCGCACTAATTTGGAAATTAAAGTAACTTTAAGTTATTTTTTATCAGTGTTTTTAAAGTCTTGCTGAGTATAATCAATTTAAAACAAAACTGTAAAATTTATTTTTTAAAAACCCTGATTTTTCTACCCTTCAGAGATAGCATTCCAGAATATAATAATTTAGATTCTTTCCATGAATATATAAATTTTCATTCCAGACACATACACACAAGCATGCATACACACATACATTTTTCTTAAACAAAAATGGGATAATATAATCCTAATATTCTTAAAAAATAATAAGAAAGGTTTAAAAAATGTATCAGTCTTGCAGTAGGGTCTCTTTAATTTTTTCTCTCTCTAAGTTTGCAATATGAACTGCCTTCGTGAGGATAGTGTTTAAAATATTATCAAAATTAAAAAGACTTTTGAATTTAGAATGAGTTCAAAGACAATTAGCTTAAAAAGCCCAAAAGGCTTTATTGAGTTAACAGTGAATTTAAAAAATGAAATTAATTTTAAACCATTGATTTTTTTCCTAAAAGAATAAGACATTTAAATTGTTTTTTAATTCAGTGTTTCAACTCAAGAAACTAAAATTAACTCAATTTAACTTTCCTATAGTGTTTATAAATAGATCTTAAAATTCACACAGCCTTGACAGAATGACATACAATCTTCTGGGCACTCCCTAGATCGCTTGCCCTTCCTCAGAAAGGCAGGCTTTGCAGTCATGGCCAGCACTTCTTGGAAGCCAGGTGGTAGGCAGGGAGCACCTTCATGTTTCTGAGACCCCTAAAGCACCATTGATGATGACAATCCTATGCACTATACCCGTAAAAAGGGTATTGTTGCTGTTTAAAGCTTATCCTCATACTAGGGGAATCCAGTCCTGGAAATTCTTCATTCACCACCTCTAATTGCTGCCCTCCAGGTCTGTCCCCAGGGCCGCATTATCTTCTCTCATTCTCCACTGTGTTTCCTTTTAAGGAATGGTCTCCGAACACTAGAGCAAGAACATCCTGTGTGTCCAGTGGCCTCTCCAGACCACTGCCACACTATTTTCTTACGTGACAATAAGAAGAATGCCACTCCTTGATAAAGGAATGCTGGATCCCAGCACCTATCTGGGGAGCATGATTCGTGGAGACATTGATTAGATTAAGCTTCTCATGTCGAAAGCCTTGCACTCAAAGCATCTCCATCCGTGAGTTGGGGTTTTTGTTCTAACCTTAAGGCCTTCTAGAAAATAACTAGACAGTCTTGAGAAAGCGAGTTGACTCCAGTGTGACACAGTTCCTTAAATGTAAAATGGGAACAATATATAATACCTTTGTAATACAGTTTTTCTCGCCTGCTGTCTTGATCAAGGTTTGAGGCCCTGGCTAGAGGCTGGCCCATGAAATCTTCTTAAGCAGCCCCAAATCATCACCCTTGCTAGATTCCCACACTCCTTTCCAGCCACTATACACAGCCCTGATCATCCAAGATGGTGCACCAGACAATCAGGAACAGCCCTGCTACCTCTAAGATGGCTGATAACGTTCATACTAGCCAATCCTGAACCTGCTGTTCCCTTTCAAGCTTTCCTTCCTGTAGGTGCCAAAATAAATGTACTTTTCCACAATCTATTTTCACCTCACTCAGCTTTCCAGCTGGCCTTTACGCTTCCTCACGGGGCCTCCACAGCAAGTTGTGTTTTCCCCAGGGTCGGGTGCATGTCACTAAATGGCTAAGACTCTCCAGTTTCTCTCTATGATCAGTGTCTGACTTCATTACACTTACCTAAGGTAATATGACCAAAAAAAAACTTTCTATAATGCAAAAATTGATGTAGAGACATTAAGATAATGAAAACAATAGCCCCTTCAACAATTGGAGGGTTTACAGAAATTCAATGTGCCTCAAGATGTCCTCTTTAGTAGTAGAGTATGTTGACAGGTGGCACAGGCACCCTGTGGTGGCCATCACCAGTGCCCGTCACGATCGCATTCTCTCCTTCCCGGGCACCCTGGGGATGACACCTGCTAGACCCAGCGCACATGGACAGAGCCAAGTGACTCTCTAGCTGAAGGCTGCGAGTGAACATGGAAGGTTTCTTTTCTATGTCACAGCATTAAAAAAGTTGAAAGGCGTCTGAGTCCTCTCTTCATTTAACAGTGAGCGTGGAAGCAAGTATGGAGAACGCGGAAGCACAAGTCTAACAGTTTGGATAATTGATTCTCAGCGAACACGCGAGATACCCTGAGGGTTGATCTTACCTCTGGAAAATTTTGCTTGATTCAGAAAAAAGAAATTCAGACCATTCTTCCAAGCCGCTGATATTTGGGGGTTTTATTTCTTTATGCCTCATCTCATTTAAATAATACAAAAGCAAACAAGTAGAGTATTAAAATATTCCTCCAGGTTTCTAGCTTAAACACAGAAACAAACAGAGACATTGTTCTTCTAGTTTTCCAGTAGACAGATAGAAGTTACTATCTTCAGATAACCAGCCATTAAGGTGGAGGATTTTCCAAAGTAAGAGTCTGAAGAGGGCAAACAACTTAGAAAATGACTATAGACTTTTCCATTGTAAACTTGTCAATTCTTTATTATGCAAAATTAAAAATTCTAAACAAATCAAGGTGAGACTTTCACCACTGGCCATAATAAAATAACAAAACCAGACTCACCCTCTACCTACAAACAATCAGAAAACTACACAAAAAATATTGGCATAAAAATTGGACCAAGGCTCAGGATTTTGATCCAGACGAAAACAAAACCAAAACAAAGTGAGCTGTATGATTACTATACTCTCCTTCCACCAGTGCTTTTTAGGCTACAGCTTAAGAGGAAAGGACCCAGGCAGACTGTGGTACCTGCTTAATTGAGGTGATAGCAAAGATTTGAGGAAAGGTGAGGTAGGGAAAATTCACAAGGCAAAGAGCCCCAGGTATGCAGAGGAGACATTCCAGTGAAAGGTCTCCTCAGATGTTTCATTGCAGACACAGAATTATGTAGTATAAAGACAAGAGCAAAGAATAATAATCCAACATTGGTAAGCCAAATAAATCTCAAAATTTATACAGGTCCAGGAGACACTGGAGCTCCGAGACCTTGAAGTTGTAAGATACTCACGAATCTGCAGGCAACTCAGTGAACCCCCTGAAAAGACTACAACTTAAAAATAAATCTAAATTAACCCTTTAAAAAGTTATTCTCTGCATCATTAGAATAACATCTTTAAAATAAATGTCAATGAATCAAGGTAGTCTATAAGTAACTTCTTTACTCGCCTAAAGAAAAATTTGATATTGTTAAAGTGGAAACAGAACTCATGTATTCACCAGCATAAATCATATCGGGTGTGCGATAAAAATTTACTGGACACATATAGAAGTAAAACTATGTGACTTTAATTCAAAAAAAATTAATTAGCAAAACGTATCCATGAATTAAAGAAATATAGAACTAGCAGAAGGATACTCAAAGGAAACACACACATACAGAAAATGAGAGATAGAAAAATACACAAAGGCAATTCTACAGCTGAAAAATATGGTAACTAAGATGAAAAAATCACTGGTTGGGCCTCACAGCAGAATAGAAGACACTGAGTCAGAAAACATGGGTAAAGATAAAGCCACAAAAAATTTAAGTACTATATAAACACAGCCACAGAGAGAAAAAAGTCCCCATCCAAATGAATAAATAAACAAACAGAAATCCACTTACTTGTGCATAATAGAAGTGAGAAACAAATGATCAGAATGGAAAATAACACCCAAAAATATAAAGCCCGAAAATGTCCATTTTTTGGTGAAAACTGTTAACCCACAGAGCCAGAGTTTGATGAAATCGAAGAGTATAAATATAATATGAAGAGTACAAAAACACATCATAATTTAAATGTCACAGACCAATGATATAGAGAACATGCTAAAAAATAGCAGGGTGAATAAATGAATAACACATAGAAGACCAAAGGTAGGAATAAACACGGGTTTCATGTCAAAACCAATACAAACAAGGAGATTATAGAATTAACGTCTTTGCACAAAAGTCAACCTAGTATTGTATATTCCATGAAAACATCAATAGATCTAAAAATGCAATAGAAATGTAATCAGAAAAACAGGAGCTGAAAGAATTCGCTGCTGGTAAAAAACATTACTGAAAGAGACATTAAGAAACTTGAAGTTAACCTTACTAAAAAGAAAAAAAAAAAAAACTACAGAAATGGGAAAGTATATACATAAAGGGAAGCCATGAGAAGTTTCAATTAACTCTTTAAAGGTGAGAGTAAAATACATTGTGAGACTTACAATAATGGTAGAAAAATTAGGACAATTATGCCACCCGCAAGAGGAAGAAAATGAAGGCAAACTATTTTAAGGCTCATAAAGGTAAATGATATAATTGGAAGGCAGACTGTGACGTGTTGAATTTACATCATTTTGGTGTTTGAGGGTGGTTCTCAAACTTCAAAATATATCAGATTCATTGAAAGGGCCTAATAACAGAAGCCGTTTAGTCACATCACTAGAATTTCTGATTCAGTAAGTCAAAGAAGAGGATAAAAAGGTCAGATAACCAGAGAGCGCACCCACTAACCCTCATGGCCCGTGGAGCACACCTGAGAAGCAGTGCCTTGGATCAGGTAGGTCCAACGGTGGGTGGCCATTTTTTGCCTTGGTTTTTTGAGTAAAGAGAAATTGTCATGGGCCGTATGTAAAATATATAATATAGTTAAGATACATATATAAGTACTAAAGCTTTCTTTAAAATTTTTTTAGTACAACATTAAAAAGACCAATGGCCAAAAACCAGAAAGGATACAGGTTAGTACAATTTGGTAGCCCAGACACCAGTAACTGAAGCATTGTCTTGGACCACCTATAAAATATGTAATATAGTTAATGTATATGTAAGTACCAAATTTCCTTTATTCTTTAAACTTTAACTTAGTAAGTTATTTTATCAAATACTACATGCCCAAGTTTATGAGTTAAAAGGAAAATTGGAAAATATTTTGAACTGAATGATAACTGAAGATCAATTGATCAAAATTAAAAGCAGAAGTTACAGTGAAATTTATAGCAATAAATGCTTCTTAGACAATAAAAATTGACTAAGATCAAGAACATACATTTTCACTTTGATAATCTAAATAAATGAGTCAATTGAACATAAAGTTGGAAGGAGAAAGAAATAGAGACAAGAAGACAAAGTGATGAGCTATAAAATATAACAAAAATAGAAAAGTATCAATACGATTAATAATAAGATTTTAAAATCTCAATAAAATTGGTTAGAGGCAGGAGGCACAGATTGTGAATATCAGAACTAAATGATGAGGTGTTTCTACTATTTATATAGATGTTTTAAAAATGCATTACTCCCAATAATGGCAAGGCTATATATAAATTTGGCAATTTAAATGAAATGAATACATTTTATGGAAAACACGGAAAATTTGAGTATTAATAGATCTCTTAAAACACTTGATTTGGTTATTAAAACTTCTTCAATTTAAAAATTTAAAAATCCTCCAGGATAGAGCTCTTCCCTGGCAATATGTGTTAGACCCTGAAGAGAGAGGGAACACTATTCCTACATCAGCAGTTTTTCAAAATAGAAGATGTAAGTATGTGTTATAATTCATTTTACGTGGTTTGCATTATCCTAACACCAACATTGGACAGGGATACCATAAACAAAAACTAAAGACCAACATCATTCTTGGCTACAGAAGCAAAATATTAACACATAAGCTAATATAAAAATAGCAACACATGTCAAAATAGGGCTAACGTAATCAATAGAGTTTACCGCATCCAGAAAATAAGGGCAGAAAACCTTAAGATTCTGTCAATAGATGTAGCAAAATCACTTGGCAAAATTCAGCAACTCCTCCATTCTTCTGACCTCATAAAGGTTATCTATGAAGAACCTAACACTAACATGATTTCTACTAAATCGAAAATCTTTTCATGAAAGACTGAAACACGGTGATGATGCTGGCTCTCATTATTAGCATTACTGAATGTGAGACCCTAGCTAGCTTGTCTAAGCTAGAAAAAGAAATAAAGTTATACAGATTGGAAGAGAAATAATAAATAATAATCTCTTCTTTAATGGTGGTATAATCATACACATAGAAAATCCTTAAAAATCTACCCTAAAAATTTAGAAGTAATGAGTTTACATTATAAGAAACAAGGTCAAGATACAAAAATCAAGTATATACTAAAACAAAAAATCAGAAATTGAATCTTTTAAATATCACTTACACTAGGATCAGGGACCTGCTATATGCATATACTTACTGAACCTATTAATATGTACCATTAATACATGCTAACCAAATCTTTTAGAGCAAGAAAAAATGAAATACTCAAGAGTAAATTTAACAAAATGCATGCAAGGTTTGTTTGCTTAAAACAATAAATATGTCTTGGAAAAATTAAAGGAAAATAAAATAAATGCCCATGTTCACAAATGGGAAGACTCAACATATTACCCTCCCCAAACTGACCTATCAAGTCAACTTATTCAGTCAAATAAATCCTCAGAGATAATTTTAAGAATGATACTGATTCCCAAATGACTGTAGAAATTCTATACATATGCATGATACATACACACTATATATACATATATGTAATACATACCATATATTACATGTGTATGTTTTACATATCACACATATATATGTTACTAAAAACAATTTTTAAAAGTAGAAATGAAGAGAGGAATTGCACAACCTGCCTTCAAGACTTCACTGTGAAGTCATGGTCAGATAGAGAAATAAACAGATAAATGAACAGGGAAGTTTCCAAATCCTAAAATATATCTAAGCATATGTGACAATTGATTTTCAGGTGCTATCCTAATTGAATAGAAAAGTAATTACCTTTTCAACAAATGATACAGGAGCAACTGAATAGCCACAAGGAAAAAAAAATAAAACCTGGCCATTATCTCACACCATACATAAAAATTAATACAAAATTATCATTGACTTAGGCATGAAAGCTGATAACGCCAATTTTTTAAGAGATAACATGGAGCAATCTTTTCCGCCTTTAGATAGGCAAATATTTCTTAGGATAGGAAAAGAAAACAATTTATACTTCTTCAATATGAAAAACTTTTGTTCTTCAAAATACACTGATAAGATACTCATAGTCCTGCCAATATATTTGCAGAACTTATATATAACAATGATCTGTATCTGGAATATGCTGCGCTATGTTTTCCAAATAAACTATGCCTTTATAATCCAATAATATGGAGAGAAATGATGAACTTTTTATGTAAGCAAACATTTAAATTGAAAAACATACCTGAAAATATGCTTGAAATTAATGCACAGCCAGAATAACTAGATTTTTGCAGATCACCTAATCACGTATTGGTCAGCATATGGAACAATTGACAGCCCTGTGGTGGTTGCCTGGGCCGAATAAGAGGTCACAGGAATTGATTATAAGTGGAAATGAGCGACAGAAATCTCTATCATTGTTGGGGGGGGGGGGTTCTGTTAATGGCTAAATATACTCATCCAAACTCATTGGATAGTACACGTATAATGAGTTCGCTAATGTGTATTTAAATTATATCTCAGTAAAGCTTAGCTTTAAACAGATAAATGGTGAAGGAGATAAGCTATCAGGCAATATAAAGAAAACAAGAGTCGAAATGTATTTTCAATTCCTGTAGCATGGTAGCAATAGAGAAAAAGGACCATCACCTGAGCTTAGATGCCTACATCCCTCTGCAGTCCAACGGGTGTAGGAAGATGCCAGCCCATCTGCCCAAGCACTTAAGAGATCCATCTGAACTAGGAAACCAAAAATTAACTGTGAAACAAAGCCTCAGTGTCTTCTACCCAACCAACCTAGAAATAATGAATAACATGCACTCGCACTACTCAACCGCCTCTAATCAAAAATAAAGAAATCCAGATAAAGAGATAAAAAGAATCCCAGCCTTGTGGCTTTGGCATAGCATTTCGCTTGTAGGTTTTGTCTTTGTGCTTGGAAAAGAGGATGAAAAGCATAATTCATAAGTTCTTTGTAAATATTGGTGCCACACCATATGGAAAATGCTTAGAAACACTCAATGATACACTTGCAATACATGTTAGTTAGAACAGAAGAAAGTAGTTCTTGCCATATAAGTCTTATCACAAAATTCAGCTTATATCAACATGTGTTACCCAGAAACACTGGGATTCTAAATTCTACTAGGAATATAGTAGAATTATACATAAATTCTACTGTGAATATAGCAGAATTATAAAGTCTACTATGAAAATTATAATGCACTCAAATTCTTAAAATAATGTCCCAAAGTACAATATTATGTTACCATTCTTTTCTCTTGTATTTTTTTCTGTAGAAAGCCTGGTGGAAATAAAAAATGCATAGGTGATTAATTTCAAGGGCTTAGGGGAGGAAAAGGGGGCAGCTTAAATTTAATCTGGATTTCTTTTCATCTTTGAAGGGTAAAAGGAAGTGATACCACCACTCCTGAGTATGAGAAGGCAGGAAGTTCTTCTCTGACCTGGGACCGTTGAGAGAGAAGCAGATCCCTTCTTTAAGTTTTGCATAAATACGATGGTTGATTAGCTTCAAAGCTGAAGTCATATCCAGTCATTCAGGTTCATTCAACAATGTATTTAGAGCTTCTAAATTTATTGAAATCTGTTCAACTGTCGACAGGCACCAAGCAGGTGGAGTATAGGATGGTTGAAGTCTAATCATTAAGCTCACAAATGTAGAGAATTGACTCCATCTAAGAACAGACTGTGTTGTTGGAGATAAAGCGAAAGGGTAACCTTTACACGCCAGCATTTTACTGCTGGAAGGTTCCAAAACACTGAGGGAAGCAGGTGGCTGTCCATCTGGCAAAGGTACTTAAAATTAACTTAAAAGCAGACTACTATTTTAGGGTACCGATTTTGTTCTATAGATGTCCATTCTGTTTATGGTAGGCCTCAAACTCATAAAATATAACAGTAGAATCTCAGCACTCTTGCTGCAGAAATATCTTCTGTAACTTCAAAAGTTGCCATGGAACCTCTTTAAAATTGAGATAGGGTGTAGATTGTAACTAGTGTGAGCAATTTATAAAAGATTCAGACTATGAAAATGCCAGATGTTAGGCTGTAAGTTATATATGACTGCATTTAACAAGTTTTTCTTTTCACACAATGATTCTAAGCTTTTAATAAAGTATCCTAATCAATAGTAAAATGCCTGACCAAAGCCATTAGCCTTAGCATTAGAAGACTAAAAGGTAATACTATCCCAATTATATCATAGCTGCTGTGATGGTTTGGAAGCAATTAGCCTGAAAATATGGCTAAATTACTTAAGTGTTACCTTGAATAAACCAGGACACGGACATACAAATTTCTTGTATTAAAATTGCATAGAAGATCTGCAGCTGGCTGATAAATATTTGGGTGTTTTAATCATCTCCCAAAATACACAAGTTTATAATCTTATCCATAAATGTCTAGGCCAGAGATGGAACATCGAAGGGGTACAGTGTCATCTCTACGTCTAGGTTTGTCTATTCAGTAGCTGGTACCTACTTAAATAGCAGGAAGCCATATTGAACATTCACCTGGGCTCCGCTACGTCCACAGCCTTCCTTGCAGCGCACTTGGAGCCCTAAAGCTGGGTTCTGCACAGTACTATAGGAGCAAAGTAACAAGCCCCATCTGTTGACAATTGGGGATATTTCACGAAGAGATTCCTCCCTTACTTGGTAATGCTGGAAATCACGAAGTAGTTATTAAATGGAAGCTTCCTGGAATCTGCTTAGAGGAGAAATAGAAGAGAAATACTCAGGACCCACTGGGCACTTACTCCAAATTACGGGAACGCCTTCCTGTCCATTGCCCTGAAGCCACTGGGACTTCAAGATGTGTTATCGCAACACAGCCTACTAGATTCTGGCTAATATGAGGCTAATAAAAAGGACATTTCTGTTTTGACTATAGCATAGCAGACAATGCCTTTGTTTCCTTTTATGCTTGATATATCCCTGAGAGATTTTTTTTACAAAGAGCATTGCTTGATATCCAACCAACAAGGGGACTCAGACGTGTAAGAGTAATTTCAGCCAATTTCAAAAATTTAGAATAATATAACCTTGCATTTGTGCAATACTCTTGGCTTTTTTCCTAATGCTTTCAGGTACCTGTCTTTACAACAGCCTTAGAACATTTTTTTACAAAGTGTATAAAAACTCAGCTTTACAAGGGAACAAAGTGTGTAGCAGCAGGATTTTAAGTGCAGTGTCCAGTAGCCCAGCCAGCCAGCAGCAGAGAGAAGGCAGGCTGCCGCCTTTCTCCTTCTGTAATCAAGAAAAGCTCTGAGCTTTCAGCCTTGTTGCAGATTTTTACAAGCTTCACTTTTAATAACCTTTCTCCGTTGCATCCCTGACTTATTACCTCCCTGGCTCCCAGCACTCTTATTTATATTCAGTCTCATTCCAGCCGCACATCCCGATGTTTATGCTACGTTTACTGTGTTGTCTCCTAACTAGAGTCCATTATCTGCTGAAACAAGAAGGATGTTCACGAATAAAACACATCTTGCCTGTGGCTGCCAGACTAGTGGAGCCCATCGTGGGAAGCAGAGATGTATCTCTGCTGCCAGGAGTAACCTGCTGTTTTCATGTGAGCATCACCTTTGGTGGAGAGCGGGCTCCAAGAGGAGGAGAAGGATGAGAAGGCGGAGAGCAGGTGACTCACTCCGGGGATGCGCACCAAGCCTCTTCTCAAAGCCTTCCTTCCGGGCGTGCTTTCCCCTCTGACCCGGAAGCAGGACTCAGGGTAGGCATCCCCATTCACAGCCGCTAAGTAGGTTCTCTGTCAGGGAGGGTTGCATCTGTAGTCCCATTGGCTTAATCTGAAGAAAGACCTTACAAAGGTGGCTGGGAAACAGTTGACCTCAATTGCCTACGTGCAGTACTTCACGTTGTTCAAAGCCGGGTTCAGAGGCTGCTCACCACTGGATCGCCCATCTGGCCAATTTTAAAACCGTAACAAGGAGGCAGGCTTGCTTAGACATGGCAGGAGAATCTGGGAAGAGCAGCTGAGTGCTCCCCCGGAGTGACAGAGCAAGGTGACCCCCTCCTTCAGCCAGGGATTTTTGGCTACTG
The DNA here is from genome assembly GCA_004027205.1 of Ctenodactylus gundi. Lineage (NCBI taxonomy): Eukaryota > Metazoa > Chordata > Mammalia > Rodentia > Ctenodactylidae > Ctenodactylus > Ctenodactylus gundi. Next base: position 385,632 of record PVKB01000886.1, on the reverse strand, counting down.
TAGAAGACAGTGAAATGCAGGTGTAACGTGAAATCTGAGGGCTTTGAAGTTAAACAATTACATTTTAAGACATGAATTAGTACTTAGTAAGTGGGTGATCTGAGTCAAATCATTTAACTCCTTGTAGTTTGATTTTCTCATATATATATATATGAGTATAACTTTACTGAGTTATTTAAAAATTTAAGAATCACACATTTCAATGTATATACATAATGCATGGTGTGGCAGAGGCTGGGCAATGGTTGTACCTCTGTAATGAAATGATTTTTTGTTCTCTCGAATTGATCCATCACTTACCATTCCTGTGAAAACCATCTGTGTAGTACCAATCCCTAAAAACAAGCAGGGCTCCTTTAAATGGAAAAGAAGTCCAGCCCAGCTCTGTGCCTGACACTCAATACATATCCGTTGAATTAAATTGCTCTGAATTGTGCCCAGAATTTTACATCCATAGGCAACTTCCTTGGTCTGCTTCACTGGTTTCTATATTCCTCTAAAAATTAAGCTTGGCTTACTCCTGCCTGGAGCTTTGGGGTATTTTATTTGTGTATAAAGAATTTCATATTTGGGCATGTGTTTTCACAGAAACATATTAATGCCATGGTGTAACTTTTTTAAAAATCAGGAAGAAAACTGACGGGTTACAATTTTTAACAATGTGCTGCATGTTTTGGGCTGGGCTTCTGAAAACAGTGGGAAAGACCCACAGAAAAGCTTTACAGATATAGTTCTGTGGGGAGGGGGCCCACAATCATTTAGTATTGCACAATATTAGTGTCGTATCATCAAATCTGTCACAGGATTTTAAGATCGGAAGGGAACTTAGAGGTCATTTATCCTACCCCTACCCTAGGCAATGTCTGCCAGCTCACATCAGAAGACTTGTGAACAGCTCTGGCTCCACAGGCACTGGCACCAGCCCCAGCCCACACAGCCAGGCCCTGGGGCAGCAGATGCCCACAGCTAAGGGGGGAGGGGGTGCTCAGAAGCCTGCGTTCTCGGTGTGGACCACTGCTCAACAAGGAATTTTGCCTGGTCACCTGCATCCCAAAAGATGAAGCAGAAATAGGGGGAGCACAGAACAGTTCAGACAACCTTTGTATTCCTGGAAGGCACATATCTATTTTTAAGAACATCTGCTTCCACGGTTTACTACATACACACTTCCTTTGGCAAACTGTGTCTTAGTGTGCATTTGCAGCATCTCTCTGGTATCCTCCGGGGAGAGGAGGTGAATGTGGAATTGTGCAAAGCTGGGTAATGGAAGGCCTAGTCTAAGGCAGTGACCCAGTGGTTACAGAGTCTGGGGCTCGCCCTCCACAGAGCTGGGTATAGGCAATAGAGAACCCCTCATGTGCATGCCAAAAATTTGCATTTACATTTTAAACCACTGTTGTGTCAAAGGTCCCATTTTGATAGCTGTGAAGTAGTTAAATTCAGAATTTTGCCTTTGAACTGAACGGTAAATAGTTTACTTTCCAAACAGCATGATTTCTGAAGCTTTTATTCTACACCATCACTGTGTTAAGAAAGCTGTCAAGTTTTGGAATTTCATGGAGAAATGTGAAGTGGCCTTTGTAAGCTCCAGAGGAACCCTCTGAGGCCTGACATTCTAAATGTGATGGCTCTATTTACATATATATTGTCCTTCCAAGGAAATGCTGGTGGTTTAGATTTGGGATTACTGTAGGAAGGCAGCTTTGGATGTCACGTGGGGCCTTGCCTGCCTTATACTTCTGTTGGCAATCATTCGTTCATTCATTCGTTTCAATAGTATTTATTAGGGTTTTGGGTTTTATTATTTGTTTGTTTGTTTTTTAATCTGGCCATGATGGTCTCCTCTCCTTTATTAGGAAAGGCAAGGGGGAGACAGGAGCCATCACTGCTTAGAGCAAGCCCACTCCCTCACGTAAATAAGCAATATATACACTTAGCAATTTGATCACACCCAAAGAATTTTCAGTCAGATAAAGAAATCATATGTGTTCTTCACTTGCAGGGCTTTGATCTTACACGGTATGAATATGGCTCTTTTTAGAGACCTTCTCAAGAAAACCACTGTTAGATTTTGCCTTTGCCCTCTGCCTTGCCTCCTCTTGGTTTGAGTTTTCTGAATTTGACTCATAAAGTTTGGCTGAGAAGGCAAATGAAGTGATTTGTTCTTGTCCCTGGTCCTGAAACAAGGCAAGAAGCAGGACAAGGAAGGGGAGAGGAAAGAGGGTTTCAGTCGATGGCAGGCATTGAGTGAAAAGGCTCAGTGCGCCTTCAGTACTGATCACAGCTGCCAATAATCCCAGCAAGAGCTACTCCAGTGACACTACTCACTTCGGTCTGAGCTTCAAAGATGTCACTGACCAAGTTAAGAGCTCACACACATCATCTCATGTGATGCTCATAACCATCTGATAGGTAGGTAGATGTTACTCTTCCCTTTCTGCACATGGTAAAATGGAGGACATAGCTTCTAGGTCACCAAGTCCTCCCTCTTTGGGTGGCTGAGTTGGGCAACAAAGCAACTGTCTTAAAATACGATTTATGGAGTTGTTCACTGTCTTCCAACTCTCGACAAAGTTCAGCTCTTCTTAGTTAAGAATATTTGCATAGATGTGCATCTAAGAATGAACATATGCTCTAAGAGGAAAAGAGCTGGCCAGTGTTCACTCACTCATTAGGTACTGAGTCCCACCTTTGTGCTGGATGCCGGGCTCACCAGCGACAACAGAGAAGCATGTATTTCTTTAAGGGATGAAATCATATATGTTCTTCACTTGTAGTGCATTGATCTTACACAGTATGAATATGGCTCTTTTTCGAGACCTTCTCAAGAAAACCACTGTTCGATTTTGGCTTTGCCCTCCACCTTTGCCTCTGCTTGGCTTGAGTTTTCTGAATTTGACTCATAAAGTTTGGCTGAGAAGGCAGAGGAAGCAATTTGTTCTTATCCCTGGTATTGATATCAGAAGAAAGAAAGCAAGGAGGAGCCACACAGAGACCACAGGCCACAGCACTGGGGTGTCAAGTGGAGAGACAGAAGATAATGGCTCAGATCTCTTAAGTCTCTGTTTTATTCATGGTGTCCAAACAGTAATCTTACATTTGACTTGATTGCTAGTTCTCACATGTAGAAATGGAGACAGCCATCAGTGTGGACAAAGAGCTGGGGGGTGAGGGGGTGCTCAACATTGGCATCTCTATGAAAATGCAACAATGGTGTGGATGGCCATTCCCACCAGGCCACGGGGCCACAGAGTGAACACACTTTGCGTGTTCAAATAGTCTGATCATACATGCCCTGGGCACTTGCTTGGATAATTTTTAAAGTTACGTAGAGTGACAGTGGAGATCAGAAGTCTAGCAAAGCATTCAGGAACACAGTATTTAGTATGAATACTGAAAGCCGGGGAAAAAAGTGTATTTGTAGAAAAGAAAAGGGATGTGTCTCCAGCGAAGGGAACAGTATTTACAGAGAAATTGGAGAGGCCGGGCAACTCCTCTTCCAGACACTTGGGGTGGGAGGGCTTCCTCCTCTTGGGATCACCGCAGATAAAAGAAAATAGAAGTTAAGACCCTGAGTTCTGTCCCCCACAAGAATGTTGAAAATGAAACAGTCATTATTTTTCTTATGATAAGACTACACATCACCCATCTAGTTCTAAATGGCAGAATTTAGATCATTTGTTTCAAAACTATGTGTGAAGTACCAATTAAAACGCTGGCCTCTCTGGGTAAGTACTGGTATGGGAGGTACAGAGCCCGGAGAGAGAGTGATGGAGTTGCTGGTTTACACCAGAGAGCACGAAACCAATGGTCCAGTCACAGAGACAGAAGGTGCTCACATTGCTGCAAACAAGGCAATTGGCAATAATTATGAATTGACGAAAACAAATTAAGCTATCTAAGAGACCGGGGGTTGGAGGAGGTAGAAGCAAATGAATTAAATAACTCCACAGATTAGGCAAAGAGGGTGTTGGGCATTCCCGGAAGCAAATATGTCGTGTAGCAACGCAAAGGGCCAAAAGTGTGGTGTGAATTTGGGAATGAAGCCAATGATAAGGCATACATTAGATACTGGCAGAAAGACAGAGTTAAGCCAGATGCTGGAGGACCTTAAAAGCCAGGCTGAGCTTGTCCTTTGGTAGAAAATGGGGAACTTTTCTTGAGCAAGCTAGTGACATCAGGAGAATCTGACATAGAGCACAGGATGAATCGGTGCGCAGGGAGAAGAGAGGCAATGCGTCAAGGTGAGCCTTCCCCAGCGGGGCGTGAGCTGGTGAAACCAGGGTTCCGCTGCTGACTTGGACATGAAGGACAAAACGAAAATTGAGAGGTAATTAATGGTGGTGAGTTATACTGTGCAAAAAGTAGTGAGTAAAGCGTAAGAAGAAAGATGTAGCATGAGAAAGGAGATGAGGTACAAAACGGATGTTTTAACAACTCTTTATGATACTAATTGTGACTCGAAAGAGTTAGAGGAGGTAGTTACACACAACAGCTACAAAAACCACCTCCGGAGGACATTGCCTTTCACCACTTCCCTCTCTCTGAAGCCAACCAGCCTTCTCCTTCCTCCGTATTACCCGCTCCCCCGACCCCGACACACACATCTGTTCCCTTCTAAGCACACAGTGAGATGCTGCTCAGTGTGTAGTTGATTGAGGACAACCAGGGCAGGATGAGAGAGAATACCAGCACATCCCGACTTGTCCCTGAACGTGAAAACAACACTCCTCAGCTACACAGGAAATCCCACGGGGAATGTTCTTACAAAGAGAATAAAGTAAGGTCGTGGAATAAAATGATCTGGACCCATATCTGCTTCTGGTGTCTTATTGTCCTGACCATGGTTGTTTGGACCCTTGCTTGATGACTCCAGAAATGAGAGGTGAAGCTCCAAGACTCTGTGTTCTGGTTTCCAGTCATTCTGTTTTAAGAAAGGTAGTATCAGATCTCCGTAAGTATCAGATTCCTTCTTGGGGGCTAACTTTCCCAAACAGCAACAAAGAGACGTTAAAGTACCCAAGGCAAGACTAAAGGAGGCCTTGCCCTTTTAATTTCAGCACACACAAAAACTCTCACTCAGTGCTTGGGGTCTCTGAGAAGGCATGGAGTTAAACTCTTGCCCTAATTTTCATTGACAGCATCATGCAGCCATCTTGCAAAGAGCCAATCTTTGGCAGGTCTAGAGCCTTTCAGTAGCTTCTTGACCCCTTGCAAAGCATGAGTCTCTCCTGACTTCAGACTGATTCATTAAAAATACTCTGAAATCAATGAACCTGGGAATCTAAGTAGTCAAATAATAGAGAGGGATGTGTAAGTGGGTCTTTGCTGAGCACATCAAGTGATAATAAGGTGTCAGTCTGTAAGTGGTTTTTGGTCACCTGGCAGGGTATACCTGTTGAATCCTCATCGGAAATAAGTGACTGTCTCTGTCAAGGCAAGACCAGAAACCGAAGCTTACGAAGATGGCACAAGGAGCCACAATTCTACGAAGCTAACTTTTCTCTGTAGATTATTGATATCCAAATCTCACCAAGTTGGCGATGTATCGTAATTCAGCCGCATCAGTTAATGACTACATGTGTTAACTTGTTTAGGAATGGATCTTCTTTAAGTTAAAGCAGATTCAATTACCCCTGAGACGCACTATTCCCAAATCAATGAGGACCGATGACATATTTATATGCAAGTCTGTGAGAGAGAAGGATTTTTTAATCCTTTCGGCTGGGGATATGATATTAGGTACCTTCAACTTATTAATTAATTATTACAACTAAATGAGTGTTTACTATCTGCAACCTACCAATCTAGGTATCAGGGAAATAAAAAATGTACCTAACCATTGTTGGTCCTCCGTGAGTACAAGATTCTGAGTATAATCTTTCGGAGGATAAGAGTTACATAGGGAAAGTATAGCTATGACCACAAGGCAATAGGAGAGGATCATTTGAAGTATCACTAATAAAATGCTTGAATATTAAACACAATGTTCATCATAGAACAGTGAAAGCACTGCTGCTTTAAATCCTTTAAATATGGTAATACACTTACCCCCCTTAAGAGGCTGTAAGATGCCCTGTACCCTGTCAAGTTTAAAGATCAGCATGTTCAGGCTCATGGAAGTTATGTAACTTACCCAAGGTCATAAAACTAGTCAGTGGCAAAGATGAGTTTTGAACTAGATCTACATGGTCTATCTCTGAATAGCATGTTCTTAATGAGTCTGCTGTTGACGTTTACAGCCAGTCAACTGCAATATGTCAGAAAATGTTCAGGAAGGCTTCATTAGAAACTCAGTTCAACTTGAAAGACAAGCAGAGATTTCCAAGTGTGAAGAGGAGGCCAGATAGTGTAGATGGAGTGGACAGCACATGCCAGCTGTGGGAAGCACAAAGCTGGCCCCGAGGGTGAGACAGCTGCTCAGTGTGGGGTCCTGGAACCACTCCGTACTAGCTCCACCTCTCTGCTATCCTAGTTTTCTTCGTGTAAAGTGGACATTAAAAAATGCATAATAGCAAATTGAGAAATATTTATAAACCGTTTAGAATAGCTCCTGACAGTAAGTGTCAGATGAGGCCTTTCCAAGTGACTAAATGGAAGTTTAAAGGCAATGAGAGACAGACCTAGATAACAAAAACCAAATGATATTCAGCCACCTCACAGAATGCGTCTTCCTTCCACCCTCCTCCTGTGGGGGCTGTCTCCTCCACTTCCCAGCAGAGTCTTTGCTTGGGGATAGAGTCAGAGGACAGCTCCTGGTCCCATTCCACTGTGTCAAACACCGTGCGATTGTCATCAGAATAACCACACACATTTACTCAGAGCTTGCGCGTGCGAAGCTCCTTTGGGTTGAGTCAGTAATTCAGGGGGAATTGAAACAGGAAAAAGAAGAAAGTACACTTAGAATGCCTCCAAGTGGAACCAGTTACTTTGAAAGCCTGAGGCTATATCAGCTCATGGCTGGCTGCAGAACCGTGCAGATGTGGCTGGCTCCAATGCTCAGAGCTCTCCTGGGAGTAGGAGAGTGAGGCAAGGGGGTCAGGAGCCCTTACTAGCTCATTAGTGCTATCTAGATTTCAAAGAGAGATTCCCAGGTCCCAAGAGGTGGCTCACTGCTTGGAACAAACCCTGATGCATTAACATCCTAGTATTCCAAAATGATCCCCAAAGCCCTGCAGTCATGCTGATGGAATGTGATTTATACTGAGGCTAGTACTGCCAAGGCCCCAGCTGGGGAGGCAGCTTAGCTAGGGAACAATTAAGCATGCAATGGCTTCATCTATTTTTGAACCTCTCCATTAAATAGGAGAAGTGCAGCTCAGGAGTCGGATGCCCTCAGCCTTGGACCCTGCTGGCCTCTTAGTACCATGTGCCTGTGGATTGCAGGCTTAGTCTGTTTCCACAAGAGACCTTGCTCTGGGCAGCCCAGGGGCCTTTTGCAAAATGCTCCAAAGGCCATCTCCAAAGCCTTCTCTCTCCATATTTGCTGGTTCAACTGGAGGATTAACCAGGGAGATGCTCCTGGACCCAGCTCAAACCTGTTGCAGTCTCTTTCGGAAGGATATAATTGTGAGGGGGCACAATGAGATGCGAACATGCCAATGGGATAAGGAAGGAGACCAGACAGCACACTGTGCACTAAAAACTGTCCGTGTGGACAGTTTGAAAAATCATCTCCAGCTCGGGAATGTTATGAGTTGGATTTCCTCTTGCACTCTCTACCCCACCGTGTGACTCCCACTATAATCCATACTAGAGAGCGTTAGAAAAATACACATCGTAGATCAAGACTGTACTTCCTGAAGCAAGAAATACCGTGGTTTGCACCCAGAGCGCTATGAAATTGCAAAGGGTACTATACCCAGTTATTAGCTTCACATCTAGGGTGTGTTCGATTAAGGATTTAACGACTATCACTTTCAACTTGAGAGTCAGTCGAGTCAGTGGGTATATTGGTCTAGACAGTTAATTGTCACAACAAACAAACTTCAACTGAGAATTAGTAGCATACAGGTTCTTCTCTTTCCCGCCACAGTCTCGTGCTGGTCTACAACAGTGCGTAAGGGATCTGGGTGCACCGGATGCCGTAGATCCTACCACCTCAGGGGACCTCAGAACTTCATGCTAGTTATTCCCTCTCCCACTGGCAGACAAGAAAAACGTGGCAGTGTTAGAAGTCACATTTGGAAATGACACGTGTCACTTTCACCCATGTTCAATTGTCACATGGTGTCACCTGTAAACAGACAATGCTTCCATGAACAAAGGACAAGGAAATAGATCCTCTCTCCACATGCGTACAGAAAAGGAATTAATGGGGCTACAGGCAGAAGCTTCACGAATGGAACATCAAATATCCAAGCTCTATTAGTATTTGTGTCTGTACAGCCTCCACTGTCTCTCAGGTTAGAAGCACCCTCAAGGCCTTTTTTGTTGCTACCTCACAGGTCAGCAAAGCACAGAGCTGAGTGTCTGGTAATTCATTGAACAGTGCTTGGAGAATATAATCTGAAATGCAAATAAATACTTGTTTATAATGAGTTCACTGCTGCTTATTTTACATAGAACTCAAAGATGGCTAATCTTACAATTTTAAAAAATCAAATGATTCTCAATACTAAGTCTGTGTGTTCACTTTCTCCTGGGTCAGAGTCTTCTGAGTACAGTGGCCTTGAGAATTTATTGCATCCCTCTTCTGTCTTCTTGAAAAGTCCCCAGAAAATGACAAAGAGTATGTGTCTTGTTCCCAGGACCTCTGAAAATGGTAAAACATAGAATAGAGCATCAGAACTGGAAGAGTCCGTTGTCAGTTCTGCTGAGTTTCACAAAAGAGACAATTTGCTCATATCTCAGCCAGCAACAAGAACCTGTGTCCCTTATCCTGCCTCCCTTTGGACTGTTCCTGTTTGAGGCTCTAGTCATCACCACCTCCTGTGTGTTAGTCAAGTAGTATTGTCATAACAAAACAATACAGGCTGCATGACTTACAAAATGGAAATTCATGTTCTTCCAGTTCTGAAGACTAGAAATCTAAAGTCAAGGTGCCAGCAGAAAAGTGGGTGAAGGTTCACTTCTCATTAGTTTATAGCCCCTTCTCACCATGTCCTTGTATGGCCTCTTCACTCTGTGCAGGAGTAGACAGACAGAACTCTGATGCCGCCTCCTCCTCCTCCTCCTCCTCCTCCTTCTTCTTCTTCTTCTTCTTCTTCTTCTTCTTCTTCTTCTTCTTCGTCTTCTTCTTCTTCTTCTTCTTCTGCTTCTGCTTCCATCACCTTCTTTAAGCCTTATATCCAAAAACATTCTCATTTGGAGTGAGAACTCCAACACATATATTTGAGCGTGTACAATTCAGTCCTGAACAGCTCCTCACGGCAAGGAGCACCGATAATTCTCACACCATGAGGAACTGTGTGGATCTGGTCATATAGGCGTGGTCTTTTTCCTTGGGGGCATGCCAAAGCCTAGCATCCATACATTACTGCTCAGTGATCCACCCCTCAGCTGATTCTAGATCCTTCCTCCCTCTTCCCAGTTCTAACCCTAAAGCTTGAATAGTGCCAAACAGTGTTTTGTGAGAATTCGAGAAATATTCTGGTCTTGAATATACCTGGTAGCAGCCTGAATCCTTGTCTTTGACCTTCCTCAAAGCTCTGGCCCTAGAAAACAGCCAGGCTACTACAGGAATTTCACTGAGGACATTGGCCTTACTGCAGCAAACACCCTCCCCCGCCTCCTGCTGAATAGCAGGAAACCAATTTCCGTTCTTTGACTTCATCTGCCAACAGAGACCTTTTTCTCATTCAAACGATTTGGGCAGATGTTGACTGACTTATGTACTCAGTAAGTAGCATGGCTTTTGCTTTTGCTATAGGTGGAGACAGGCAGAGGAGACATGGCTCCTGAGCTCACAGGCCAGGTGGGAGACAGCATTTCTTTCTTTAGATTCAAATTTGCCCGGGCTGAGAAGTGAAAGGCAGGGAAGGAAGGAACCTGTTTCCTGTGACTTCCGGTGGCAGCTTCTCCCTAAGCCTCATTCCTGTCCTACTGATTCTGAAGGGGATACGTGGGGTTTTCATCACCTTCAGACCCAGCATGCCATCAGATGCCTTTTTCTTTTTCTTTCTGGCCACGATGTCCAGGGTAGCCAATCTTAAGGGCTTCTTAGACTCTGCATGGATTCCTACGGGTGTGGGGGTGCTCCTAAGCAGACTCACTCCCCTAGATTTCCCTGGGTAGAACCGTGGCCTACGCACCTTCTCGTCAAGATCCTGTCTCATTTTAAAGGTCCAAGAAGATGAATGCTCCACACTTGCACCAAGGGAATGGAGTATTTCTTCCAGGAAGTTAATAAGATTGTATATTTTAGCCTCAGGGCACTAGAGAAGGGAAAGAAAAATTCCCTGAAACAACATGTCTCTTGTTTAATAAAGTTTTATTATTATTATTATATATGAGTGTGTGGGAAAGAGAAATCTATATCCGTTCTTCGCCGTCACAGCTTTATTGGTTCTGAGCTTAAAAAATCAGTTTGGTGACTAACAGAATAAAGAACCGACTGACCGGTGATTTTTAATATCTGGCTCTTCCAGGAAGCAATCTAATAGAGTAAAAGCTTATTGGAAAGTGTAGATGATATGAAATGAAATACACAGGAGCTGGGCTGGGCTGGCTCACACCTCAGGAAGGACAGACAGAGGGCCTGACAAGGGGCCTTTAACCGCTGGCTGCACCAGCTCCATGCCGCACCCTGGGCTGGTGGTTTTGTTCTTCACTGACCCCTGATTCCAAGTCTTTGATTTAAATCATCTAGAGGAGAGCACTATGTCATTTCCATTCACTGGTAAAATATTTTCCTTCATGCTAGCCCTATACTTTTGCTGTCGTGTGTACACACGTGTGCATGTATGTGCACACACACACATGCTTTAAGCTATGGTGTTGTGTCCGGGGGCTGGTAGTGCCACCCAGGGATTTCCCTGGAGATAGCATGTTCTGCTTCCTCTTGAAGCTGAGAAAGAAATCTAAACAACCTTGGCCCATCCATAATCTCCCAACCATAGATCATTCTCTATAATCTAGGAATGGCAGCCAATGCCTCCTTAGGAATAGCCAAATCTGCTAGAATCTCTACACTGAAGTCAGGCTCTGTCCCCTCCATTTCCTGTGCTGCTTTGATACTGTTCATCCCAGCCAACTTTGGAAATTCCAGGCCAGATGAAACTCAAAATATTTTGAAGCTAGCTTTCACAGACTAGGGCAGCAGACGTGATTTCCTTGGATGTCAGTGCAATACTTTGCGGTCAGGTGACAGAGCTAAACAAAATCAGCCACCAGACTGACAAGAGGGGTGGGCTGGTGAGTTAGCAGGGAGGAGGTGACATCGCACGTGGGGTAAAGAGACAGAGTCTTACTAGTTAAGCCCCAGGGCTGGAGTCACGCAGTGGGGAAGCGTGTCTGCAGTCTTTCCCGCGCCTCTGGTATTGCTGTGCACTTTCCAGGTCTGAGGTACCCATCAGTCCTGGGGCCCTCCCTCGACACCACGCTCAGCACAGAAGTGCACCCACAGATCGAGGGATACAAGGCAAACCCTTTAGGCCACAGAGGAACGAGCCTCTAATAATGTAATTATACACATCAGCTGTAGAAAATGAATACTGATTTGGACAAAGGAGATTCCATGCACCTCTGAGATCATAGAGAGCCAGGCAGCCGCTCTCTCCGCCTCAGCTCAAGGCCAAGGATAATGAACTATATTTGGTCCCTGTCTAGCTGAGTCAGCTACTTCGGGGCTCCGAGTCTTTTTTTTTTCCTCCAGAAGGAATGAGTTCTAAAGCAACACTGTAAAAATGTAGAAACGCCAACTCGAGTCAACAGAGAGCTGTTAGGATCCGAATGGCTGTTCTTTATGTGTGGATGTCAGAGACCCAGGTTCTACTTCCCAGAAAGTGAGGAAATATTAGGTTAGTGATATTCTGGGAGGTGCGCTAAACCTCTTTCAGGGAAATGTTGATCTGAATTACTTGGGGAACAACAGGCAGGAATTCATTATGCCTCCAAGGGGATTTGAGTAACTCTCAATCTCTCTGAAGGGTGGAGGGTCTAGAAGAAGGCTTTTGATTGGTTCTTTTTCCTCTTTGGCAACTGTATCTGTCCCCAGCTACAGAGCTCTGCAAAGGTCTATGGGCTGATTTTCCTGACACTGGCACCAGTGAAGCAAACAGCAGCGTAGCAGAGGCGACCTCGTGCAGCTCTCTGCTTCATCTCTGCTCAGTCCTTTGTCCTAGGCCTGTGTGTCCTGAGGATAACTATTAAAAGCTGCGGACCTTCTAATTTTTTTTGCATTGAGTTTTCATTACACTTGAGACATTGCCATGGATGGAATTAATGAGTAGAGGCCCATTGGATGTCCAGCCGAATTCTCAGAACCCCACTGGTCTTGACTCTGAAAGCTTGGGACCACATGTCACTTAAATGATCCATAATTTTGTTTCTGATTAGAACAGGGCAGTGCCCTCGGTTACTCCCAGGAGTCCTTAGCTTTCTGCTTGGCTGTGAACCTGTTGGACTCACTCTGCACTGTGCCGTCTGGGCCTGATTCGGGTCTAGAGGGGTCCTCAGAGATAGGAGGTCATGACTCCAAAGGACAAGAGCAACCAAGGAAGCGACCTCTTTGTAGGATCATCTTCACACAAAGGAAAGCCAGCAGCTTCCTGACTTGACAACCAGAAAAATCCTTTGGCCCTCAAAACTTTCTCCCCATGTACTCAATGCCTAGAATTTTATTACTAGAATTTGACTCCTTCGGGATTATAAGGTATTTTGATTTCTTAAAGTCCTTTATTAAAATGCAAAGACATCTAGGAGGTTGAAACCTTATATTACCAACAAGAATTTGCAGTCACTGAGGGCAGAAAATATGACTTAAATGTCTTTTCTTATATATTAAATTCTTGGCTGCCTATGACTCTTAGAAGGTTAAGTCCTTCTGTATAATAAAGGTGTTCAGCTTTCTGAAGGCTTGCCTCTTATAAGTCTAATTTGAGCAATAAGAAAAGAAATATTTTGGGTAGAAATCTCATCTAAAAATGTCTCACTCTACCCTTTCTTTTAAAATTCAGCCTACAGAATGCAATAAAACATTCTTTTGATAACTTGACATTGTTATTATGATGACAATTACAACCCCATGCATTGAGTCTCCCAGGGTTCGTTATGGTAGATAGAAGTATTAGCACCTGTACTGGAAGTTGCTATGCTTGGTTTGAGCTTTTGTGACTTATCTCTCACATCCACGTCATTTGCGGTCTCTTCTTAGGCCAAAATATTTTCTCTTGGCACCCTTTCTTCTAACCTTTGATCACCTAGGGAAGAGAAGATAGTCAAGCTGGGTTGAGGAGGGCTGTAAATAAACAAGAATTGTTCTTATAGTCAATGGTTATTTTATTTTTTTACCACAGGACTCCCTTATGAGTATGCAGGTATATTCACTTTTCCCTGGTTCTCAGCCATTATTTCGTTAAGTGAGGTGTCCATATATTCTGGTGAATAGTAGAGGAAGCGTCTTGCGCTCTAAGGAATAAAGAAGTGGGTAAGAGTTGGCAACCTCACTTCTCCATCCGCTTCCTTAAAGTCAAGTATTACCTAAGATAGGACCGTTCTGAAAATGAAAGAACATAGTGTCCATAATTACTCGAATACAACAAGCATTGAGTAGTTCAGTCCTAGGCACAGTGTGACCTATGACCTCTTATTTTTAGGAAATACCTGAGCAAAGCAGCCAGTACATAGACCTGAAAATGTAGTGGGTTCCGCAAGGCTCGGTGACAATCATTGCAGCAATCGTAGACTTTTGTCGGATACTTTCTCCAAATGCATTTAAATTCACAGGTCGTGAACTGCAAACAATCACACAGAATAGCTGGCACCCCAGCAAAATAAAATCAACATTTTACCGTCCATTTTATAGTTTATGTAACTAACTGTCAGTCTCCAGATGCCACTAAATTTTTTGATTTGACAAATAAATTGTAGTTTTGGACTGGTTTTCTTGCAATATCTGCTGTAGTAACGTGTACATTGGTGATTTGCTTAGATAGAGGTGTAAAAATTATTAAATCAGTAAGAATAGCATTTATCCTAATGTCTAGAATATAGTAAGAACTCAATTAACATTAGCTAAAGAAACAGGAGCCCTCATCAGTACCATGAATCCAGGGCACACAAGTAACTAATTCTATTTGAAAACTAAAGTACAATCTGGTCATGTGTAGGAATGGTTCAGATATCTCCTAACCCTTCTATTCAAATGTGAAGAATTTATTCTGAGGATAAAATATTTTTATCACAATATTGTTATAATAATGAAAACGTGGAGTAGCCCAAATCCATCAATAGTGGATTAGTTAGAAGAATAGCAGGGTACCTATACAATGGAGTAGAATATGCAGCTACTAAAATAATGAAGTAGTATTTTTTATTGATTTCAAAACATCAAATGAATATGTAATTTACGAAGCAGTATTTTGACAACTTTTATCAATATAAAAAAAGAAAAAGGCATCAAAATATCTTAAACACATAGACTTTGGTAGATTCAGTTCTACCTCCGAACTGTGGAAATATTGGTAATCTTTATTGCATTCTTTCCTGGGTGCTTCTGAGTTAACATACGCACACACACACACACACACACACACACACACACACACACATTTATAATCAAATAAAGTAACAGCAATTTTAAGAGAGCTTTCTGCTGAAACCTATCCCCTCTCAGAGGCACCCGAGGGCTCTCTGGATAGTGTTCAATAAAGCTGCTCCTTCGTGCTCTCATAAGTCCCTGTGCCTTCAGCTTTCTGTCTTTGCATTACAGTTTTCTTTTTATATGTCAATCTCATCAACAAAGCTATGTGAATTTGAGGCCAGGGCCTTTGTTTCATTCAGCTTTGATTTTTTCCCTTATTTAGTACCTGGCTTACCGTTTGGGCTCAGCAAGTACACACTGAATGAAGATGTGGGTAAGTAGAAGGGGCTCACGGCTCCTGGACTTTTCATCAAAGTGTCCTCCTGCTGTGAACTGAACCAGACTTCAGAGAGGAGAAAGCAAGAATAAGGGTGCTGCTCAGCCCGCCTCTGGGAATCAGGACCCAGAGCCGGGGTCCCGTGAGTACTGCCTGCTGGACAGCAAGTGCTCAACATCTGCTTGCTGAAACAAAGACCGAAGAATGGATGACAACATACAGAACAGATTATAGCAAGACCAGCTTCAACCTAAGCAGAGGATTTAGTGATGGCAGGTGCCAAGGCCAGACAATTACCCTGAGATAGGAGACAAAGGCAAGGAACACTTAAGAACCATCCTACCTACAACCCAAGGGGAGAGGCCGATTTCCAAACGCAAGGGCAAGTTAGCAGCAAAATCTGGGCTGCCCCCAGCGCTCCCACCCCTCAGCCTGGGGCTGCCTCCTGCTAAGGGCCTTCCTATTACGTCAGCCTGCTCCAGTTTTCCCGTTGGATACATAGAAGGTGAGCTCGGGATGCTCCGTATTCATCTGTTCGTCTTTTTTCCCTTCTCCCTTCCACTCTGTATGCTGTTTGAACCGGCCTGCTTCCTAGAGCCGCTGCCCTCTGCCAGCGATCTGCATGTATCTAGAGACCTCGCCGCCCTGGGTGCTGGATCTCACCTACCAGGGTTTTGTTCTGTTGAATAAAAGCAAATCCTGCGTCAGGCAACAAATACTTTCCAATTCGTGAATAATTGAAAGGCTGGGCCCCAGGCCGCAGCAGGCTAGGAATTGATTAGAAATGGAGAAGTGGGGGAGCCGTCAGCCAGCATTGCCCCTGTGGGTTTGGGGCACTCCCGGGGATACCTCCTCCCTCAGGACCCGCTTGCGGGGCACAGGCCAGTTTGCGGGACAGCGGGGAGGACTTTGTAAGAGTAACTTAGCCACAATTCCCTAGCAACCTTACGTTCCGCCACCAAATTAATCTAGATGGTAAAGCAATGAAAATGATCCTCCCCTTCCTCAGGCCCGCGGTAACTGGCCGTGGGTAACAAAATGACTCCAAGAAACATCTTCGTATTCTTTAAGATTGGAGGTTGGTGAGAATAAGCTCCATGTTCAGCTTACCTAGTGGAAGACGTAAGATGAAGGCCATTCACTCATTTGCGTGATTTCTTTTTCCAAGTCAGGTAAAAAATACAAAAGGGGACACCGACTGTGCTTCCCCGGACGCGCTCAGCGGGTGTCCTGGCTTCCTGGAAGCACTTCTCCAGGGAGGAGGGACAGAGATCTTTATTCATGAAAATGGGGAAAGAGGACCCAGCCCAAAGACTATGGCTCCGGGGTCCAGCTTGTGGCGTGTGCGTGTGGGAGGGTGGGTGGGTGGGTGGGTGTCGGGATCAGCCATGCTGTCCAGCTGCGTCCACTTCCGGCTCATGCCTGAAGGTCCCGCAGCCCCACCCACCTGTGATAACTCCACATACCATCATAGCATTGCCCCCACTTAAATCCATCTTTTATCAGTGGTTTCCCGTAACCCTTGGGGTAGACCAAAAGTCTGAAAAGTAGACTCCAAGACTGCCCTACTAAAATCTGTCTGCCTGTCTGTCCCCAGCTTGCACTGAGCTCCCTGCCTTTGTCAGACCCTCAACCGCTGCAACTATGACCTCTGTTCTGTCTTCAAAAGTGCCGGGCTCTGTGGTTCTGGTCCCTCGCCTGGAAGAGGGAACTTCCTCTCGGAAGCGTCTTCTCTAACCTTCCAGCAGGTAAGCATTCCATGTCACATGCCCCTGTAGATGCTCCACAACCCCGTTATACAGAGCCCTTGAGTTTGTTTTCATAAACTAGCACCTACAATGATGTCCAGCTGAGAGCAGGGCTTAGTAAACATTTGCTGAATGAGCAAATAAGCGAAGGGCCGAATACAAAACAGAATCAAAATCAGCTCACAAAATGTCCTTCCTATCGTTTCAGTTTTGCTCGATGAACGCTTATTGTGTGTCCATTATGTGCCTGAAACTGCTGGGGTACACGGAATACAACAGTGAAGGAGACGGGCAAAACTCCCTGCACCCAAGCTACGGTTTATGTTGTAATTTAAGAAGTGATAAAAAATGATCAAACAATACCTTTAAGGATCCCTACATAGTAGAATCCCTGCATTGCAGGGAAGAGTTAGGAAGAAACTAAAAGTGTTTAAACATGGGTGTTGACCATAGGTAGTGAAAACAAATTCTCACACTAAGAGGGCTTCTCTGTTTTATCCAAGTCCGTTAATGGTGTATACTGAATTAGCTTTCTATTTTAATGTTACCTTAGCTCAATCTAGAATTTGTGGGTCAGGCATCATTTGACTCCAATCAAATTACTTTTGGATACACTCCAAAGTGTAAAATTATTTAATCAAAATGTACTTTTTAAAGATTTTGCGGTGGACTTTCATTTTGTTAGCCCAAAGAATTTTATTTTTTAAAAAATGAGCCATCTTAACAAAACTGGTTGTATTGCTATCACTTTATCACCAACGGGACTGAACTAGGCTAGCTAGTTCACTGTTGTTGTTTTAGTAGTTGTAAAAGCAAAACAAGATGCTCAGGTTTACTTTTGTTCATATGTCTCTGATTCTCTCTTTTTTTTATTTTTAATATCTGGTTACCTGAATACAGATTGCTGCTCTTTACCTTGGGAATGCGCAACAGTATTTACGGAACTCGGGTCTTTCTGCGTTTTCAACCAGAGAGCAGAGATTACATCAAAATCCAGAGCAAGGAAGTAGATTTTATTAAAACATTAGGTTTTTCCATTAGGACTGCAGCTGAAATATTGGGAAAGACTTGCTGTTCTGAAGGCAAACCTGCCCTGCTGACCCCTTATCAAATACTTAAGGATCAAATGCTCAAGGCAAATCAGCAATGTTTATATACAAGACCAAGTGCTAAAGCCTGACAAGAATTCAAAGGTCCCATGGGGTATGGGCACTTAGTGACCAGCTGAAGAACAGCCCTACTGATCCTGTTCTGTGCCCTTTCCTTACTAAGCGAAGATCTTGGAGCTCTATCCTGAAGAGTCAATTATTCAGATTGTTTTTAATGGCTGAAAGAAATATTAAGCTTTATGGTTATTTTATTTTAAAAATTAAGCTAGTTATTTAGATCACTGATGATTCTTTTATTATCATCATCATTATCATTAATTTTTAGTTCTGGATGCCAATCAAACGTCTTCTAGTTTTTACTCTCAAAAATAATATTTAGAAGATTCAACTAGTAATTTAACTTATCAAATATGAGCTACTTTGGACAATCGATATTTTTTCGCATTTTATTGATATGTATAAACGCAAAATTTAAGGTTTACATTGATCTTGAGCATTTTGTGCACATACCTTGTCAAGGTAACAAGACCTCCTCCTCTCTCCTTTTGACCCACCCCTACTGCCCCAGACTTCCCTCCCCACCTTCCCTTTATTTTTCACTTTAAGTTCCGTGAGAAAATTGTGATCTGGATTTCTCATATCAGAGACACTATTCGATATTTCGCCCTCTGCTTCTGACTCACTTCACTAAGCATGATGGTTTCAAGTTTCCTCCATTTGCCTACAAAAGCCTCCAAGCTGTTGGACTGTATAGATGCACAGTATTCCATTGTGTATAAATACCAGTTTGTGTATCCATTGGTCTGTTGATGGATATTTTGGTGTCTGCCATATTTTAGCTCATTAGGTGTGCTGCTATGAACATGGGTATCCATGAATCTCTGTTATGTGTTGTTTTTAACTCTTTGGGGAATATTCCCAGGCGAGGTATTGCTACATTGAAGGGGATATTTATTTCCAGTCTTTTGAGAAACCATCATATTGCTTATTGCCTGGTACATTTTTTTTTCTTTAGGTATTAACTAGGTATCATGTCTTCTAGTGTCAACTAGATCATGTTTGTTTATATCCCTGAAACGTGAGGCACAATTTGCATAGAATAGTATCAATCGGTTTTGATGTGCACTTCTATGGGTTTGACAAGAAAGGTCACACATAATGTGACATCCCCCCCAAATCCAGACAGGAAGCCTTTCTAACACCTTCAAAACCCCTTCTGTAGTCTCCCTGTCCTCATCTTCAGCTCTGGCTACTGTCCATTAGCTTTCCCTTTCCCCAGAATATTATAGAAATGGGATCCCACGCAATGCTGTCTGGCTCCTTTGGTCTGGCAGAGCATACTGAGTTTCATCCAGGGTGAGGCACGAGTCAGTATTATTCCTTCTATTGTTAAATAGTACCCATGTATGTGGGTGTACTACAATTTGTTTAGCCATTTATTAAAGTATATTTCAGTCGTTTGCAGTTTAGACCAATTCTGAGTAAAGTGTCTGTACAGAGCACAAACCTGCACGAGAAAACTTTTGTGTGGTCCCAAGTTTTTGTTTCTCTTGGGCAAATGCATGAAACAGCTAACTGATGTTTCCAAATGCCTGTACTGCTGCGTTCTCACCAGCAACACAGCAGGGTTCCAGTGCTCCACCCATGCTGACCAGCACACGGGATTGTCCAACTTCATCTTAGCCCCTCCATTTCACATGTACCTCATTGTGATTTAAATTTGCATCTTTCTAACAATTAATGAGGCAGAGCCAATTATGGTGCCTTTGTGTGTCATTTGTATGTTATATATAGTATCTGTTCACGTGTTTTTTTATATTTAATTGGGTTGGTTGTTTTGTTGTTGTTGTTAGCCTATGGTTTGTGATACATAAAAGTCACATGTGCTGGGGGAATTGGTCTGCATACGTATCGAACCTTGATCATTTCCGACCCCTTCTCCCCCTCAGGCCACGGCTTCCTTTTGTCCAATGATCCCCTTCCTCATTTCCAAAGTTCACATCATTGTTTCCTACCCTCTCTCCTCTAATATGCTCTGTATATTATGTATGTTTTGGAGTTCTCATATAAAAGAAACCATACATATTTCTGTGCCCGGCTTATTTCATTTAACATTATAGTCTCAAGGTCTACCCATTTTTTGCAAATTACATTATTTCATTTTTGCATGGCTAAATAATAGTTCATTATGTATATATACCAAATTTTCTTTAGTTATTGCCTGATTATTAATTTTTCAAAATAATTTATATATTGTAAATATCAGTCTTTTATATATTGCCAATGTTTTTCTCTCAGTCCATGCCTTCTCTTTTTAATCTCCTTTCTTATTAGTATATGTTTATGATACATAATAATTGCATTTATTTTGGAGAAATGGTACACAAATATCATATCTTGATCATTTTAACCTCCTTTCCCTCATCGTCATCTCTTTTCCCCTTCCTAAATCTACCTTCCCATCTCCAAAAATGTCGACCTTTCTGTTTTCCAGCATCTATTCTTGATATTGCTCTTTAAAATTTTTTAATATATTCATATAACAAAAAACAGATGATATTTAGTCTTCAGCATATTTCACCTATTATTATAGCCTCAAGATTCATCAATTCTTACAAATGACTAAAAATTTAGCCTCTTTATGACTGAGTAGTATTTTATTTTATATATATATATATATTCTTTCTCCTTTCATCAGTTGATGAGTATCTAGGCTGTCTTATAACTTACCTTTTGTGAATTGTGCTGTTATAAGATGGGTATGCACGCATCACTGTTAATACAATAACTTCCCCTCTTTTGGGAAGATAGCCACGAGAAGTAGAGCTGGATCATATGGAATTTCTCTTTTTAGTTTCTTGAAGAATCTGCACATTGATTTCCATAGTATTTACACTCGTTCCTATTTTCACTGAACACATACAGAGTTTTCCTTCTTCCCCACATCTTCAGCAGTATGTGTTGTTTTGTGAGCTCTTGATGATGGCCACCCTTCCTGCTGTACGACGGGCTGTCAGTATCGTCTTGTTGCATTTCTCTAACAACCAAAGATGCTGAACATTTTTCATGTACTTACTGACCACTGCACCACTTCTACAAAGCCATTATTGTAACTAGTATTTTTAACAAGGCCAAGATTTTTCACTGTAAGAAGTTAAGAATTTATGTAGTTCTTTCTTTCCCATGAGGGTTTCTTCCACCTCTATTTTTTTCCTGCTATCACCTCCTGAGCCAGTGCTTCAGCAGGTGTAGTTGGGTCACTAAGGGCATCCTTAGGCCAGTTGCCTGGCTTCCTGGCTTTTCTTCCTGATGCCACATTTCTGGTATAAAATGAAGGTACTATTTACAAAAATAAATAAATAAACTAAGAATGTTAATGTGGTGATAGCATAATTTCAAAGCAAGAGTAAGGTCGTGTGTGGTTGCATGAGTGATCTGCTTGTAAAGAATGCCCCACCTGACTCGTGGTTCCTTCAAATCCCTGTTCGAAGGTCACTCTATGTGAGAAAACTCATCCTTCCAGCCATCCCCTAAGAAACAGTTGCCCCTGCACTCCATGCTCTGTCCCTTTGTTTTGTGGTTCTTCTGCAGCATTTACCACCTAAGATCCTCTAAATTAAGTTATATACTTATTTCTTCCTTGTTTATCCTCCTTTGGTGGAAGGGTAAAGGTTGCACACACCATACCACCGGGAGCATAAGCCACAGCCAGTATTCAGTAGCCACTCCCATAGACACTAAGTGAATGAACAAATGAAATAATACATAGTGAAAATCCAGTCACACGAATAAGCAGAAAAATTATTTAAACGCCCTTAACATTTAAAACAGAAAACACAAAAACTTTCTCTCTCTGTGTGTGTGTGTGTGTGTGTGTGTGTGTGTGTGTGTGTGTGTTCCCATGCGTGTCTGCGTGCGTCAAACAACATAAAGGGAAAGTGAGGAGAGTGGATTCAGCTCTGTAATAGAATGCGGGCTCTCCTTGCGTCACTCAGTTAGCCTGTGTCTACTCTTTCCCATCATACAATGATCTAGTTATGGCCTGGAAACCATTTTAACGGGGCTGGGGAGGCCCTCTGCTCTGAGGAATAGTTAGGATTCTTATAAGCTGCTTCTTGTGCATCAGAGTCCATGTATTTGACCCTTACACTCTGAGATAGGTGACGTTGATGTATTTATTTGAGCCATGGGCTGTTCTATATTATACACTAGCTCCTCAGAAGGAGACAGAAATCTAAAGGTGAGCCACCCTGACCCTCCGTGTCTTCACCACCGGCTGGATACTCTGAGCATCCCTTGCAAAAATCTATCATTGAAAATAGAAGCCTCATTTCATATATGCCAAACTCCTTTTTTGTATTATTAATTCCAAAAATCATGAAAAAAAATGTTCTGATCGTAAATTCTCTTGGCATAGATGATGGAAAAAACCCACGAAAACATTAAAATGCCTTCTGGCTCTGTATGTGTCTGTGTTGAAAAATATTTGTTTTCCAAACCGCAGCCTCTCTCCTTTCTGGTCAATAATTGTGCACAGCATTTGCTTTGTAGTTTGTTTTTCATGTCCATTTTGTTTAAGATAATGTCTTGTGTCTTTTTATCCATCTGATACATTTTTCCCTACTCGTTGTGCTTTGTGCGTAGAAGCAAACTGATTTCCCCCCCAGCATTCTCATTAATCTTTCCCACTGAAATATCGTTGATGTGTTTTTATCACTATCCTAAAATAATCACCATATTCTGTCTGATGGAATGAGAAAACAATGGGCCCCAATCACATAAAAAATGGGCGAAGCAAAATGAATCAAAACTAATACCTAATGCTGATGCTGAGAGCACGACTAAATGCTTGGTCAAGTGAGAAAATAACGGCTGGAGGATTCTGTCAGCTCAGCCCAAGAACAGAGCAGGATTTCAACCTAGGCATCCTTGAGCCCCTGCTCAGAAGCCCCAGTTGTAATAGTTAGGTAAGCACGGATGCAAGAGTCTTGCTTGGTACCACAAGGCATAGCTGAGCTTAGTGAATTAAAGGTAAGTTATAAATTAGTGCCTTGTTTCTCAGTGTGAGCATGTGACAAAGAGAAGGGGTCACAGTCACATGGTATTCCCAAGTCTGTTGCCAGCAAACAAGGGGCATTAGAGAAACAGGGCAACCTAAAACTCTTGGTACACACAGACTCAAAAGTGGCAAAGATGGACAATACCCTCTTCGTGAAAGAACGTCTTCCTTAATGTGTCAAATAAAAGCCTAAGAAATCTTTTCACAAAAGAACATTAGAAGACATCTGGTCATCTGGTGTTCAACAAAAGGTCTCTTTGGTAGGAACTGGAAGGGATTTGTCTAATCTTCCTTATTCTGCTAACCAGCTTAAGTTCCTTTTACACCTTGAGACCAGCCCCTCTGTCAAGAAAACCCCAGGAGAAGGGCGACTCACGTGACACGGAATGCCAGAGTAACCGTGCTGAGCTGCTTCCGAATTTCTGATGAACAACACTGCAAAATACAATAACACGGTGGCCATTTTAAGCTACCAAATTTTGGGGAAATGTTCGTAACCTAGAAATACAGCATTATTTTAACATACTGCAAAGAAGATGGCATTGACTTTGACGTCCAGAAAATGGCAAAAGGTGAAAAAGCTTTTAAAAAGACTATTAATAAAGTCTCCAAGACTTTATTAATATAACCAAACACTAATAGAACTGAAATGAATACATTTTGGTTCAATATGTATTATAATAAAATACTAACAGCCTTCAAACAGAATTTGGAAGAACTACGGAGAACCCTGAACTTCCTGTCCACAAAAAGAAAAAAAATCAACGTGTGTCTCTGCTCCTCAGCTTCTATAGATGGTGAAAAGATCTCAGTTTAAGAAACTGAATTAGCATAAAGATCTCAAGGGTATTGCTGTAAAACTTTGGTGGAGCCACAGAGTGTTTTAAAGATGTGCTTAGTAGTGCCTCTGTCGTTCCCTAAGCTGTGCGTAGTGGACCTTTTTGGTAGGTAAGATGGCCTTCAAGAAGGTTAAGGGTAAAACATTGTTAACGGTTAGACAAAATGGCTTCAGGAGGCTTGAAGACTTTCCCCTACAGCTTCCTGTGTCAGAAGCCAGACAGGAGTTTCCATGGAAGACGATTGGGAATGAGCCTATTGGCCAGTGCAATTGGCACAGAAGAGACTCGTGGGAAGTACAAAACAAGGGTTTTATTTCTTTTTTAAAAAATAGAATTATATAACCCTGAAGCACAGTGGCTGAAGAGAAACAGCACAAAATGATGAGAACTTTACGTTCACAACTCCTCCCATCAGGAAAACTACTCAGAAGCAAACATGGACTATTTCTTTCGGGGGGGAAAAATGACTCACGGGTTAGGAAAGTAGGGGAAAACACCAGAGAGCCATTCCCAGAGAGAATGACTGAACCTAAATAAAAGTAGCAACATGTGCCCAGCTGTAAGTCAGAACTATATAGATTTTGGACCAATAACTTGATATATGCCTCTATTTTCATCCTTAGATGAGAAAGTCAATTATATTTGTACTAACAAGTATTATCCTTTATTTTGGCTGTGCAGTGGGGAAGATAATTTTCTTTTTTTATTGTCCATAGCTTCAGAGTAAGAGGATCTAGGAAGCCTCAATAGCTTCTAGATGGGTTTATGGAACAAAATACTTGATTTTGGCTTGAGCTTGATACTAGAACAGAATGAATATTTTGAGGGTCTTGAGAGTTGGATAAACGTATTTGTGTTGAGAAATATAAAAAATAGTTGTGGTGGAAGGGTGGGTTGTGATGGGTGAAAATGCTTGTAATTCCTTTAACGTTCCTTCTCTTGAAAGCTAAAGTCTAATATGCATCGCCTCTGATCGGAGGTGGCCTTGTTGACTTATTTTATCAACAGAATGCAAGCAAGGACATGCTGCGATTTTTGAGCCTAGATAATATTATACCAAGTCTTGCAGGTTTTACTTGGGCCTCTTAAAACACTTTCTGAGAGTCCTAAGCCACCAGTTAAGAAAGCACAATGGAAACATATTCTAGTTGATAGTATCAATTTAGCCCACCTGTTGAGCTACTAGCGTCAAAGGTCAAACATAGACTGAAGCTGTCTCAGACCTCTGAACCAGGCCGTCACCCGGTTAAATATTACAAAGTAACCTCTGTCGATATCATGTGAGTGAAAGAATTGTTCTGCTAGGCCCTGGCTGAATTCTTAACCTAGAGAACTGTGAAATCATTAAAATAATTTTTCTATGAGCTATTATGTTCATGGCAAGTTTGTTATGAAGCAGCAGATAACAAGAACAAAAATCCCTTTCTCTTTATATGTTTGTTTCCTTATCAATGAAGGAGATATTTGAATCAGACCTCTAAGTTTCCCTCGAATTGTAACAAAATTAGTAAAATAACACTTATTTTTTATTAGATTGCTATAATATTCCTTATATAATCATCCCTAGATAAGTAAGCATTATAAATGAAGTCACTAAAACACTAGGAAATTCTTGCCCAGTATACACTACCCACCATTCTGGCTACAGATAGGTTAGCAAGGTTAATGTTTTTGTAGCTACAAAGTGATTTTTGTTCATGACTCTCCGTAGGGCTTAACTAAACGCACTCCAAAGGAGCTAGCTAAGTGCACCTTGTGTTACCAAAAATATAAGACATCTAAGCCTTAAAAAAAAACTTCTCTGAATAAGACATTAAAATTGGTGCAGATGAACAATTCCTATCTGCAAAGATGTTGGTGACTCTGTGTATACATGGAAAAAGGCATGCATCTCTATTCATTTAACATAAGAGTTAACTCAAAGACTATGGGTCCCCAAAGGCATAAAATTTAAGAGGCCCATATATTTTTGCAGGGAAAAACTTATTAGCAGGCATGGTTTGGAATGCTTGCAATCCCAGCACTCTGGAAGGCTGAAATTAGAGGACTGCAAGTTTGACCCCAGCCTGGGCAATGTTATGAGATCCTGTCACATACACACGCGCGCGCGCGCGCACACACACACACACACACACACACACACGCAAATAGATTCAAGGTATCTATAGCTAAATGGATACAACTTGAGACCATCATGCTTAGAGAATTGACTCAGACTCAGAAGGTAAAAATATCACACAGCTTCTCTGTTATGAGAAATCTAGACTACAGAAAACTTATAGACAAAGGGGGTAAAATATTGGGAGTCAAAGGAGAGGTGGGAGAGTTGGAAAAGTCAAAAAGGAGAAAAGGGATTGTAATGATGTCACGATATGTCATATATATCATATATCATATATATCAATAAAATAGAAGGAAAGTGTAGAAATGGAATAGGGATGTAGCTCACTGCTAAGGCCCTGGGTTCAGTCCTCAATACTGAAAAAAATACAAACTCTTTGAAATTTCCCTAACCTTAATTAAATTTAGCTTTGACTTTCATTATAATTGCAGACAGCAAGCCAGAAAAGTACTAGCAGTACCTGTGATTTTGGGCACCAGTAGAAGTCACCAATATTTTTCTATCACATAACAGTTGTTGCAGACATCTCCAATTTGTAATTATCACAACTTCCAGCTTAGGGTTATTAATCTCATTGCAGAGCTGTTTTATAGTGCACTAATAAAGAAATATGTAGATGTACTTTCACACACCTATATAATGTGGCAACATATATCTTACTGTGCCGCGAGTTAGCTTTCCATATTTTGATGACTACATGTTACCATTAGTGATTTTCTTGTTAATGCTATTCCTTTTAATTTATGTATGTAAAGTATTATTTAGAGAAAGGATTCTAAGGCTCTTCCCTTCTTCCGAAGGGAACCAGGGCACAAGCAAACGTTACAAGCCCCTGATCTTTAGTGCACACCCAGAGTTCACTTGGCTCTGGCCAGCCATGTGTCCACTGTGGTCTTAAAGTCAGTAAGCAGATGGTTAGCAAGGTTAGTGTTTGTTGGTTTGTCACGCTTTGCTCCCTTCCTCAACTTTTCATGCATTAAGACTCTATCTTACTTCTGACACTCATTATTTATAGTTGATTCTGTCCCATATTTTGTTATACAGATGTCAGTATTTCCTCACTTCGTCCATTATCAACATTTCTATTGCTCCATATATGACACCATGCCACTGACATGTATGTTCCGGCCATCTTAGTACATTTTGTGTTGGTATTTAAAAATGCCTGAAACTGTGTATTTTATAGAAAAAGAGGTGAGTTTTGACTCACAGTTTTGGAAGGTGGTAAGTCCAAGTTTGGGCAGCCTCCTCTGGCAAGGACCCACTCTGCATCATGACTACATCATGACTTACAGACGCATCACACGGCAGGAGGATGTGCAAGGGCTCTGAGGAAAGGATGCCAAAGAGGCCAAACGTGGGCAGTGGGCTCACTTTCTCGCTACCTGCTTCTCTCTTGGTAATTCCTCTGGTCCCCAAAGCCCCTGTAAACCCCAGAGAGAAGACACTACTCTTTGCCAAGGGTGGCGCTCCTATAACGTAGTTACCGTCCACATGGACGTACCTCTTGAATTTTCCGCCACTTTTCAATACTATCATATTGAGAACTAAGCTTCCTAAACGTGAATCTTTGGGGAAAAATTCGTAGCACAAATCTATCCTTCTTCTGAGTTTAAAAGTCTACACTTCTAGCTGCTTACTAATCTTGAATATCCTTTGCCTACTTCAAATTAAGTGCCCTGATTCAGCAAAGATTTCTGATGACATACTTTCTTCCTCCCATGGACACTGGGTGAGTGGTAGCAGAAATTCTGCACACTAGAATCTTTGGTGCCATAACCGGGTCCCACCTCCTGTCACTGACAAGTATTTCAAAAGCACACTTCGTTTACAGTAGTCTGACACCACTCGACTCTTACCATGACTATTTTAGTGGTTTTCAAAACACTTTCCCAATTTGTGATATTTAAGTTCAGTCCCTCTGGAACAATCTTTTCAGAATTCGAGTGAGATCCACTCATTTCTTACCTTAAAAGTCGAACGGTCTAGAGACCATGGGTCTCACCTGAAAGGTTTGTTAATATGCAGATTCCTGGACCCCAACCCTGAAGTATTCGGTCCAGTAAATCTGCCTCAAGACCTGAGAATTTACATCTTCAGCCGGCGTTCAGGTGATTCTGATGTTGGTTGGGGAGCCACGCTTAGAAATTCCTGGCCCAGAACGTTAGCCTTTGCTTAGTAGTTCCGCCAGGAAAAATAGACCTAATACAAATTCCCAACCTGTGTATGCTTAGTTACTTAGAGATGATATATGTGTTCAAATTTACTAACCTAGTGGGTACACAATAAAACACAATTTAGAGTAATCCTTTAAAAAGATGAGACAAAAAGCAAACAGAAAATTCAAGAACATCTTCCCACGACCTAATCGATCAGGCTGCACACCCCACATTGGAGGATTCTGGGAGGGACAGAGATTACAAATAAGCCCTTAGCTTGAGGTGTTAAATTCTGTCCTCTTTGTCTTCCTAGTCAATCACATTTAGCCTGTTTCTTTCTAATCCTGGCTCTAGGCCATAGCAAGTTACAATCTCAGGAAAGTTCCTTAACATGTCTAAGCCTCTATGTCTTCCTCTGTAAAATGGAGATAATAGGAGTTATTACTCATAGCGTTGTTTTAAGGATTAAATTAATATGCAAAAAGAGGCTTAAAAGTTCCTAGTATATCATAAATGATTGATTATTGCTGACTGTTATGATTGCTCCTGGTTAGGCACAGCCAGCTATCACTGGGATGCTCCCTTCACTATCTCCTGAATAAACACCCAGAACTCAATGCCTTGGCTTGTGTTTTATCCTCTGCCTGGAATATCCTCCCTTTATCTCCACTTGATAGCTTCTTTTTCATCTTTCACAACCAAGCTGAAAATGTTACATCTCCTGTGACAACATACCTGAACCTCCTGGCATAACTAATTGCTCTCTCTGCTGTGTTCCCATAGCATTTTTACAAATCTCTAAATATCACTTCCCACGATGTATTATGTACAGTTGCTTACATGCCATTTCCTCCAATATTGAGAGCTCCTGGGTGAAACGCACGATGTCTCGTGGATAGATCTATCCCATCACCTAAGAAAATGTTTAGCGCACAACAGATGCCATACACTGATCGTGGGAAAGAGTAAGAGCCAGAGAGGTGGGATTACATGAGGGGAGAAGCCAAAAAAAAGAGAGAAGGAAAAGAGACAGGGAAACGTTGATGCTTAAAATCTCACAATGACTGTGGTATTTGGAAGGGAGTGTCTGCTCTTTCCCAACAGAAAGATCTAGACTATGACATTTCCCTCACATGATTCTGCTGTTCAGCCTCCCGTCCCCTGGTTTCGTGGCTAAAGTGGCTGGAATGCAACCCAAAATAAATATTTGATGGTTGCCTCTGGTTCCTGGCACAGAGATCCCTTATTGCTGGAAATATCCTGGATGAGTATCTTGCATATTCCGATGAATACTGACGACTGGGAGCCCCCATGTAACTTCGGAATAGGGCTGGTCATCCAAAAAGGCAAAGTCTTGATTGAAACCATGGAACTTGCACCCTCACTCACCAACTGCTAGTGAGGAGACACAGACTGAAAAGTGAATTCAGCCAGCAGTCACCAAAAACTTACCTAAGCATGCCTAGATAGTGAAACCTTCATTCAGACCCATACACAACTAGGCTCAAATAGCTGCCAGCCTGAGGAATTCACCTGCGTTCTGGGATTGTGGCACACCCCAGTGCCTCCAGGGAGAAGCACCTGCTCTCAGATCCCGTCCAGGCCTTGTTCTGTGTGCCTCTTCGTTGGACTGCATGTTGGTGTTCTTCGTAATACAATTTTGGTGGATTGGCAAATATAAATAAAGTATTTCTCTGTGTTCTGTGAGCCTTATCAAACCTAAGAAGGTCATGAGACCCCAGATTTAGAGTCAGTCATTAGAGGCGCCCATAACAATCAGAGAGATTATACTAGCTTGTGAAGTGAGGACAATCTCGTGAGACAAGCCATTATCCGATGGGACCTGCCCCAGCTCTGTGTAGTGGCCATATTGAATTGCAAGATTCAGATCTGGTTCTTGGAGGGTTGAAGAACCGGTTCATGTAAAGGGAAGGCACACACACACACACACACACACACACACACTTGATGTCAGAAGGGTTAAGATTAAAAACAGTTTAGAGAGGCAGTTGGGTTCACAAGTGTCTCAGCCATGTCATAGTAGTATGATAACTAGCCCACCAGGACCACACCTGAACTATATTCTCATTAACCCACATTCTGTTCGCTTGAATAAAATTCCCACAAATTAATGATGGAGCTAGCTAGAACTGACACCTCAGTCCCCCTCCTGGCTTCTGGAATATCATGGTCTTGGGATGGACGGGTGTGTGTGTGTGTGTGTGTGTGTGTGTGTGTGTGTGTGTGTGTGTGTATTTAAAAATGCCTGCTCTCAATGGGAGAGCTGTCCCTAACCACAGCAAGATAGCCTGTCTTCACAGGGCAGCGAAGTGGTGAAGCCCTTGATACAGCTTCAATCTTTTCCAGCTTGTTCTCACATCAACCGACCTTCTAGTAAATATGTCCATCCCCATACCTCCTGCATCACCAGCATCACTGTGGCCGTCCGCGGGGCTCTTCTCCTCAGAATTTGTGCCCATTCCCTGGGTGGACTTCCCTTTCTCAGTTCTGTTGCTTACTGACTATATGAAAGGAGAACAGAATCAACTTATGCGGGCATTTTAATAAACTACCCAAAGCCCTGAGCCATCAGTTAATAAAGTTTGCATTGTCGCCCTCTCTATGCCCATACTCACTACTCAATGGAGTTGTTTGTGGGTAAGGATAACTGCTAGACTCTCTGTCGCTGGGAAGTGAAAGCTAGCTTTGTGCTGCGTAAAGAATATTCTCAAGCTATCACCACGTAGGAGAGCCGGATATACCCTTGTCAGCCCTGATGAAAGAACATCAGACCCATTAAAAGGCTAAGGTCCAATCATCCTTCAGTGATTTTTCTTCTTATCAGCAAAAAATGCTCATTAATTCTAATATCTTTGCTTTCAGGCATGAACTACAAGATCTGAACAAAAATTTCATTTGTAATGAACACGTTTCGTCAGAAGTGAAATTATGGTGATTCTCCTGATAATAATAATAAACCGTATCAAGGAAGTAAGAGGATTCCATGTTCTCTCAGCTGGCAGGGGAGCCGTGAGGCCCTGCCTGTGACATGGTCTGAAGATCCTTCAGAGCATCTGTATCGTTAGTGTGACCGCGAAATCATGACACTGATCTTCTTAGCATCAGACTGGAATGCAGATGCCCAGAAAGTGTGCATCCATTACTGACTACATCTGGTGATAAAGATAGCGACTCTTCTTTTGAATAACTCTGAGAGCCGTTTATGAGCCCGACTTTGGTTTGTTTATAAGGACCCCTTTTCTGTAACAGGAATTTATTAGACAAAATCTTAGGCAAGTAGGTAGAAGACTACAGAGACACCTCAGAGTCAAGATCACGCATGCCTGGGTCTTCCTAAAGGAAGAGACAGTATTTTTCCAAGATGTAATTTGACTCTAGTGAACCCGGATCTTCCTGTTTGGCTTTTATATTTCCCAGTAGAGAACATCTCAAGAAATCTACATACAAGGGGTAATTAACAAATACGTGTCCAATGAGTAAGTGAATAGTTTCAGCTTTGCCATGACCAACGCTATCTATTAATAAGTGCTTCTCAATTTCTACGGAGCAAGGCCACCTCCCTGTGAATCTGGGCGATTCTGTCCTTCTTCCTCTATCCATTTCTAAACTCACCACTACATTGTAGAGAGGAGGAAGTTCTCACAGAAGCATCACTCTCAGCCCTGGGCTTGTCACCTCCAAAACTACTTAACACGAAAGCATGAGCCAACTTTTCTTAAGCTAATCCATTTAATCTGCAATGGCCAAATATAGTTTCCACTTGGCACCAGTAGAGACTACTGGTCCCATTTTACAGATGAGTGAACTAGCTAGGAACACTAAGGCCATTTGCACCAAATCATACATTTGCAAAGAGTGAAGCCAGGGCTCCACAAAGCCTGGTCTCAACAAAGCCTTGTTCTCGTGCCCACAACTGTAGTGGTCATGAATCAATACAGCAATTGGAATTGTTACATCTATTGTAATATTGAGTTAGAAAAAGGATTTGGTTTCAATAGATCAAAGAGAAAAGAAATTAGAAAGAGAGCCTGTGGGGAAACAAGCATGTGGAGGGTTGCCAGAAGAGAGGCCAGCCAAAAAATGATTTAACACAATTGCTTATCAAGTGGGCAAAGGACAGGACACAAAATTCACAAGTGAGGACACATAATTAAAAGACCAATGGGGAAACCATTTCATTTCTCTGGATAGCAAGGAAAAGAGAATTAAAAACAACAGTCTTGTGCCCTCTGACACAACAAAAAACAAAATGGTGACATCCTGTTACCCACAGTATTGTTCACACATACACAAATGTGCCCTAGTGAAGACACAATGTGAAAAACCCATCTGTAACTATCCAGACTCATGTAGACATTTATGTCCTTCATCTTAAAGAAAATATCTGAAATGAAAAATATGTTTTCATAAATAGATAAAAATCATAGCAACGTTCAGAACAGAAGTTTAAAGTTAAAATGCCATGAACAAAACGGTGATTATGATATGGTATGGTATGGAATTTTAATGTAATAAAACTGTAGACTGGTACACCAGTAGAGCTCAGGCCCTATCCCTCTGATCTGGACAACTGCAATTGAGTTGTTCCTTTTCTCTTGCTTTGCCCTCCCAAATCTGGGTTCTATTCTGCAACCAGAAGGACCTAAAATTATTACAATCCCCCACATACTCACACACACAGCCACCCTCCCCCTGCAACCTTCATGACACGTTTTCAACTTCTTGAGGGTACCCTTTGACCTCTGGGAGCTTTCCCTCACCTGCTCCTCTAACCTCTCTTGAGTGCCCCCCAGAGTCCTCCCTCTACTACGTTCACTAAACCCTGAACACCCCCATTTTTAACTTCCGTTACTCGATGGCTTTGCTCCTATTGGCACATCTACCAGGGATATCCTTCCTTCATCTCCACTTGGTAAAATTCTTCATTTGTCAAACTCTAAAAATCTTAGCTGGGCTTTGCTTATATATCGTGAGACTTAGTGACTACCATCTGTGTGATGAGTGTCCAGTTTGCCTCCAAAATTGAGCTTCTTTGCTGCCTCTCTTGGTTTTCTGAACCCTTCTTCCCCAGGTGGTGTCAACAGTGCTTTTCTTAGGGCTTCCAATGAAACCTGTTAGACACTTGTCACAGCTCCTGTCATTTCGTGCTGCATAGATTAATCCAATCTTATCAATGTCTTATTCAGTGGCCTCATTACCTATTATACAGCCATCACTGTGCTTTCTAGTTTGCTTTTGAAATCCATGTCAGTAAAAATCATCAACTCTAAGAAGGCACGTTGTATATAGAAGGATACTCAGCATATGGAGAGACTGAGGTTCAAAGAAGTGAAGTACAAATTAACTAAATGGGTGAGTCAAGAATTTAACCCCAGCCTAACTGATCCCAGCTGTCTAACCACCACATCTCATTCTCTTTTTGAACTCCATAGCTGACACCTAATAGACACTCAAGAATTGCTGTAAAAATAAAACTAGGTGGCATTATATGTTAACGACACACAGACTACTAAATGAAAAGGTAGAATAGAAAAACACCCCTACACACAGCTTCACAACTTAATTGTAATGAATGATGTGACGCATATGCTTGACAAAGATTGGATACAACCATTTGTCAGAGGCACAGACTTGTGGCGATTTGGGAATTGGTTTTCCCCTGACACAGTGGGTGTAAATTGTTCATGGAGACTTTGTTCAGAAGAGGTAGGTTCAGCACTGTTCCACCACCAGAGGTCCTAACACAGGATCATGTGGACTGACTGAAGAAGCCAGAACTGAAGGCCTGAACTGATGAGTTACCAAAACATTCCTGTTGGAAACAGCATGCAGTGCAGCTGCCCAGACAAATACACGAGTAGAGAGAAGAGGAGAAAGAGGCCAGTTGCTTTTTGGGCTGAATTGTCAGGCACGAGCACGCGCGTGCACATGCACACACACGTGCACACACACACACACACACACACACACACACTCCACATTTAGACAAAATTTCAATTGTGTGTAGAAAATAGGCACAACCTAGAACTTCCTAGGACCATGTCACAAATAAATTAGCAATGAATCTCTATACAAAGAAAGTGGGGGGGAAGCATGTATTAGAGATATAAGAGAAAGATAAGGGGAATGAAAGCGGGGAAAGAAAACAAGAAATAAGACCATTTAATAGCAAAAAGTGAAGGCAAGTTAAAATGCAAATGAATCCACACACGGGTTTTCTTGAGACTCACTTTCTAAAATTTTGCATTTCAAAAATTTCTGTGAGTGAATCCACCTGAGAAGCAGGGAAATTTATCATGAATGTAGAAGAAACAGGATACCAAGGGAAGTGATTCTTTGGCAAGATAAAGAAGCCAGAAAGGAACCCAATAAAAGTTTGTGGAGAGGCCATTCAATGAAAGAATCTTATTTGTTGAGTTTTAGTTTCCAATAAATATTTTTCATGGCCTGTGAAAATTAAGGCTACCCCTTCTCCGGGGGTAAACTATTCTTCAGTTAATTTCCCATTTCAATGAGATAAAAATTGCAAGTCAGCAAGAGACAGAAACGAGCTACATGGACAGTTTCCTTCTTCTTTTATTCCCAGTCAAATGCAGGATCAAAGAGTGCAGAATTGATTGTACTGCTCTCTGCCTAAGGGTAATTGACTTGTGGGGAGATGCTGAGGGACATTCCCAATTGCCCAAGCAATCCAGCATTTGCCAGTTCAAAATGTGTTGGGTTCAGATGTGGAATGTTTTTGCAATAAAGCTGTGTCAGTCTGAGCTAAGTCATGATGCTACCTTCTATCAAGCTTCGGACAGCTTGCATGGTTTCAGAAAAAATAAGGGCACTACTGTGCCC
This sequence comes from Ctenodactylus gundi, assembly GCA_004027205.1. Taxonomy (NCBI): domain Eukaryota; kingdom Metazoa; phylum Chordata; class Mammalia; order Rodentia; family Ctenodactylidae; genus Ctenodactylus; species Ctenodactylus gundi. The sequence continues at coordinate 350,712 of PVKB01000886.1, read as the reverse complement.
AGTCATTTCTTGGGACCTCAAGGGTCAGGATTCTTCATATGCTAAATAAAAACATAAAAACTAAGTAGGCATGATGTCTAAACAAAAGGAGATTTAAGCAGAAAATTCGGGATTCCTAGTAATCTTCCTTGTGTGAAGTTCAACTTTATGGAAGATGCATCGTTATCTCTGGAAAGGAACACGCGTGCGTTGAATTCAGTACTTAGAAACAGTAGATAGGGCTGAGGATGCAGCGCGGTAGTAAAGCATTTTGCCTAGCCTGTGCAAGGTCTGGGTTCAATCCACCATGCCACTAAATAAATAAATGGACAAGCAGATAATATCCACACACATCAATCCATTTGCTTCTACAAGGAAAAAATAATTCTTGTTTCGTTGACAGCATCACCGAGTCATAACTATGCCTTCACTAAGAAAAGATGTTCTCTTAGTAAAAAGCAAGGTGTGGGCCTAAGTGCGTAGATTGGGTGGGGGTCAGTAAAGAGAAGGTTGTACCACGCTAGCACTGAGGCCCATTGCAGGGCTGGCTAAATACACCTCCTTGCAACCGGAAGAGAAGAATACAATGTTGTCTTAACCATCCAAGGTTGACCCTGCTGCCCGTCTGCCAGCACGACGGCCTAACTAGAAAAACAACATTCCCTAAATAAGAGATCTGTTTCTTATCAAAACAGAACCTTCTTTTATGTAGCTACACATAAGTTTCCTCACTGAAGCACCAAACTCAAAAGCAGTCTGAGTAAAAAGAATTTGCTCTTATCATAAATAAAAGATTGTATATGTGAACTTATTTGCAGTAAAATCTTACAATAAAATATAATTTATACCCTAGTTTCTCCTGTGTATTTTATGTAATATCCTAGTAAAATATTTCCACTTTACAGCATGTACCTATTAAAACCATTCCTTATAAAACTGTCGGCATAAAATAAAATCCAAAAACTTAGGAGAAAAGACAGAGGAAAAGAAAATATATCAAAAAGAGGTGATGAAAGGCGACAGGAAGACGCTTGTGAAAATCCTCCCAGTGAGGCAGAAATAACCAAAAGAGGGAGTGGAAGGTGCTGATAATTAAGGAGGATATTTGAGGGCGAGAAACACTTACATCCTGCTAGAATGTCATTCTTCTCTCAATGGTAACAAGGAATTCTCTGGCTATAAAATTTATTTCGAGACAAAACCCTCCTAATGATGTAACATGACTTTACAAAATAAATCAACTGAGAAGAAAATGTCCTGGAAATGGAAAATACTGTTTGTGAAAACGCTGCCTGACGTTTGATCGACACTTCCCCCGTCATCCACAGACGTTCCTCCTACCTGTGGTGGGGGGGGTGGGGTGGGGGCCGGGGGGCCGGGGGGGCGGGGGTTGCTGCCTCTTGGTCAAAGACTCCTTACACCAGCTAATTAGAGTTGTCATTTTCTGTTACGGTTTTAACTATTAATTTCTAAATGTGCTAAAATGTAAAGAAAACTTGCAAGAAGAACAGGAAAAAAAAAAACCTCCAGATACTCTTCTTCACAATTCCACAACTGTTAACATGTTATCACACTCGCTCTCTCTCTCTGTCTTTCTCATATATTTGATCATTTGACAAATGCATAATGCTCATTTACTCTTAAAACTTCACTGTATATTTTTGGACGTTCTCTTACATATCTAGAATCAAATGACCAAAATCAGGAAAATAATTTTTTGTGGCACTGGGAGAGCCTTTGCACTGAGCTATGTCTCCAGCCCTTTATTATTTTTTGTTGAGAGACAGGGTCTTGCTAAGTCACTAAGTTGCCTACACTGGGCTCGAACTTCTGCTCCGCTGCCATAGCCCTCTCCCAGAGGTCTGGGATTTCAGGACTGAACCACCAGGCTTAGCTGGCAAAGTAATATTTGATACTATCATACCTTATTCAAATAGTGGAAATTGTCCTAATAAAATCTCTTTTCTCTCATTTTATTAGTGTATATGTGTGTGTATAATCCATGTTTACATTGAACTTGAGTATTTTTTGCTCATATGTATCATGTGAATATTACAATTCCTTCCCCTCCTCCCTTTTGATTCTCCCACACTCTGCCCCGCCCACCTAATCCCTTGAACAGTCCCATTTGGTCCTACGAAATGGCTGTAATCTGTATATTAGAGAAACCATTCAATATTTAACCTTCTGCATCTGACTCATATCACTGCGCACGATGATCTCAAGTTGTATCCATTTACCTGCAAAAGCCTCAAAACTATCTGGCTTTATAGAAGAGTAGTACTCCCTGTGTACATCTACCCCAGTTCTTCTACTCATTGGTCTCTTGATGGGTATGTTGGTGGGTTCCTCATTTTAGCTATTGTTAGTTGTGCTGCTATGCTGTTATATTCAGCCTTGTGAGGGATTTCCTTACTACCCTCCATAGTGGTTGTACCAGTTTACAACCCTACCAGCAGTGTAGAAGGGTTCCTTTTCCCACAACTTTGGCAGCACTGATTGCTGTTCACTAACTTTTCATGAAGAGAGAACCAAAGAGCTTAAGTACAGAAGCAAAAGCAAATAAAACATTTTTTTAAAAAACCTGGGATTCAATCCAGGGTCACATATAGCTTTCCAATTGCCACATCTCTTCCCTCTCTTTTTCTCTGGAGCACTACTTCAGTCTGGATATTTTGGCCCTTCCCATTTTTGGGAGAATATAAGTTATTTTGTGGAATGACTTCATTCTTTCTCCTGTGTCTTAATGGTTGTGTTCATATTTACAGTTTTGGCAGAAAGTGATATGTCTTTCTCAGAACTTTGCATCAGAAGGCACATACCGACCCACCTCATGAGTGATAATTACTTTGATCACTTGGCTAAGGAGATATCCCTCAAAAACTTACTGTTTCCCTTTTTAATTAATACGTGTAATAACTTCGAACTTAATCGAATGTTCCAATGCTCAACAATTTCTCTTCCAGTAGTATCAACATCTGCTGATGACCCTCGTCTAATTCAATTACCACGGTGACAGTTGTCCAGTGCAAAGTGATGCCTTGTTCCACCGAGCGAGTGTACTAGTGTCACTGCAGAATCAGAGCACTTAATTTTTTTATTACTTATAACAAAAAGCAGTGCTTATTTTTGGTGGCAATCTGTAGAAGGTAAAGATCAAAAAATCGCCCTCTTTAATTGGAGTATATAGAACACAGAATTCATTATCTGCGCATCAATAATTCTGAGCAGAAGGGTGAAGTTTTTATTGCTATGAAAAAGGTCATAGGTTTAGAAAAGTTGAAAAACACTGTACCAGATGCTTTCCTTTCAATACAAATAATTCTTGAGAAAATAAAATGACTGTTTTTCTTCAATGTAATTGTTCTGTTTTTGTGGAAAGATGCTTTGGATTGTGTAAGAGCCAAGTTCTTTTTCTTTTGATAACACCTGCTAAAAAACTTAGAGCCTGAACTGTCCAGTCCACTGCGGTAGGTCATTAAAGTTCAAATTTTTGGTTCCCTTTCCAGGGAAATGTTATGTCTCCAATTAGTCTTTTCTTTCTTTCTTTCTTTCTTTGCTCTAAATTTTTATTTATGCATCTTACCTTATTGGGTAGTTTTACAGCCAAAGTGAAACTTTGGGGAATGAAGTGAATATAAAAACTTTTGTATAAAGTTTTCCATGTTTTGTTTTGTTAGATGCTTTGTCTCAGATCTTCACCTGACCAACATTTTAGAGGTAGGGAGAAAGAAAAGGATCTACAGGAAACACTAAGTCAGAGTCATTGGTTGCTTCAGTGATTTCACAATTACCAGGACCCTAAAACAATGATATTGGTTGGTGTGTGTCATGTGATTGGTCCTTCAGCATCAAAACATCCAAACCTGGAGTAGTTTTACCTATTATAGGCCTTATGTTTGATCTTGGATACGTCAGTTCAGCTCTCTGAGTTTTAGCACTGTTGTTCAAAACTGAAAATAAAAGCAAAGTAATCACTTACCTCAAATTATTGGAAAGCTCATTATCAAGGTAGTTCAAGAGCTTGGGATGTAACTCAGTGGTAGAATGCTTGCCTAGTGTGCGCCGAGCTCTGGGTTCAGTCTCCTGTACAAAAAGTAAATGTGTAGAAAAGTTTCGAGTTCTCGCAAAATCTATCGATTTCTCATCATCTGACATTTTCGTAAAGAATTAATCAGAAAATAATAGGAAAATATTCAAATTATTTAACTGCAAATAATGATAAATTCCAGAAAACAGAACAGAATAAGAGATTCAAAAATGAAAGAGGAGTGTGTTTACTTTAGATAGGGCAGCCAAAGATGACCTCAGCAGACAGTGGCTATTCATTACAACCCAAGCAATGGCAGGGAGAGAGCTATGTAGAACTGATCATCAGAGCCCCTAAAGCAGACACGTGGACCCTGGGACAGGAACCAATGTGGTGTGCTCAGGTTCAGAGCGAGAGGAATGGGGCTGAGGGCCACTTTCACAGGGCAGCGGTGGAGGTGGCAAGATGGAGCGAGAAGTGGGAGCGGCGTTGGTAGGCCAATTTCCCTTTATTGCCCTGCAATGACGAGCAGGAGCTATGCACCCACACACCCTTCTGGGCACCTCCTGGCACTGCTCCTCACCCTTTATGGTACAAGTATCAGCCGCTGTGACTCCGTCTTCTTACACATAAAGCAAGAGTGATAATAGCAGCTATCACACAAAACCACCATAAGAAAATTGGCGGCATGGTATTTGGCAACACGGTTGGCACAAATGGACCCTCAAGAAGCATTAGCTAAGAGCTAGAGGAATAGTACAGGGGATAAAGCACTTGCCTAGCAAGAACAAGGCCCTGAGTTCAATTTCCTAGCATTATAGAAGTTGGCATGGTGGCATACACCCGCAACCCCAGCTCTCAGAAGGCTGATGCAGGATAGCTGTGAGTTCAAGGCTATCTTGACCTCCACAGTGAACTGAGGACTAGCGTGTACTATAGAGTGAGCCCCTGTCTCAAAAATAAGAAAGAAAGAAAGAAAGAAAGAAAGAAAGAAAGAAAGAAAGAAAGAAATAAGCATTAGCTATTGTTCTCTGGTCCAGTCTGACTTCTCCATCAATTGAACACCCACACACACATCGGGGTTCAAGAAAACTTTATAAAACTTTTTGATGCAGATAAGCAGTAAGTTCCACAGAGAGAATGAATCTGTTTCAGTCCCTCAGCTCCTAGCACAGAGCTGCACACGGTAGGTGCTTAAAAGCTACCTAGCCTGAGTAAATATCGGTGAAAGGTGATTCCTGACAGCAGTGACAAGCCAGCCACAAAACGCAGGCAGTGAATCATGTTCCCCGATGCCCAGTTGGGTAGAAAATTCACAATGGGCGCAATTTGCTGTTAAACTCAGGCTATGTGAAAGGTGTCCAGATGGCCCTAACATATTCCGATGCATGCTCACCTTAAGTAATGCGTCGTCTCCGGAGTGAGGCCCTGGATCTGCCATAGTGGCTGATTTTTATCAACAATTAGGAAAAAGAGGCATTTGTTTGATTACTTGCCCAATTTCTGAACAAATGGCTCCTCAGCCAACCATTGCAAATACCTCCCCACCACCGCCAGCGCTTCCAAGTCCAGATTTCTCATTCTGATCATGCTAGGAATGTAATCAAGGCCCTCTGTGGAGATAAGTTAATTATCTCCTCAGGCTATGAACAAACACAAGGGTTTGGTTTCTGACCATGTTGCCTAATGAGAGGACACCCCCAGAGGAGCTGGGGAGCTTGTCAGCTACCACCCCGAAGCCCTTTGTGGCATATGGGAGTCGCGGTCCAAAAGGATCTTGGCCTTCCTGCCCTGGGCCCCTCGCTGCACCTGCTGGTGCGGGGACAGGGCTGGACGCAGCCTGCCGTTCCTTGCAGCCTCAGCCTGTGCCCACCGTGCTGGGGCAGGCTCCGGAATTCACCTGGCACCGACTGCAGCCCAGCACAGGATGGATGCCCCTGTGGACAGCTGATCAGGCTCCACTGAGCCTCCCGAGACAGATAAGGCAGGAAATCAGCTTTCCTGTCCTGCATCCCGGGCTGCCAGGGACAGCAGGACCCAAAGACTCAAACAGAAATCACCTGCCTATCTCCATGTTTTAAACTTCAGCTTTAATCCAGCTCAGAGTGGGATTAGCTGCCTCAGAGACTGCTAATTGCCAGATGGCCGCTGATAGTCGACCGCGGAAACGTGTGTGTCACAGCCTGTCACTGAGCTGCAGAGTCAGAACTCAACGGGATCGGAGGGAGCCAAGCCAACCCTGCGCGTCCTCAGCAAAACAAAGGGGAAACTGAGGCCCAGAGGCCACGGTGACTCGCTCCTGTACACAGTGGATTAATAACAGGTAAGTGCCTGGGATCTTTCTACAGGTTGTGTTTGACTTACAAAGAGGAAAGGAGACAGGCATTGAGAGCCGCCAGTTAACCCCTGGCTGGTGATGCCCAGCTGCCCAGAAAGAGGCAGAAGCGAGAGGAAGGACGTCTGTTTATTGAAGACAGCCTTTATTCCAGGCTGGCATGAAGTGCTTCCGTGTATAATACCTGGGTTCCAGTCAATTATGTGACCCTATGCACAATCTGAGGTGAGCTGCTCCCCACCTCACGGGGTCTCAGGACCTTCTATGCAGATTGAGGAGACTGGATAATCTCTGAAACGGTGGTTCCCACTGTGTAATGTGCACCAGAACCTCTCTGAGGACTCATTAAAACAGGATCGCTGAGCCCCAGCCTTGCTCTCTGATTCACTAGGTGTGAAAGGGGACCCGAGAGTTTGGACTGCAAACATGCTCCCTTGTGATGCTGCTGCTCATATGGACCACCCTGAAGGGTGCAATGCTCAAGATCCCACCTCTCTCTCTCTCTCTCTCTTTCTCTCTCTCTCTCTTCCTCTGAGACATGGTCTTTCTTGTAGTCCAGGCTGCTCCTTAACTCACCATGTAGCCCAGACTAACCTTGAACTGATGGCAGTCCTCCAGCCTCAGCCTCTCAAGCGCTGAGATTACAGACGTGTGCCAAGACACCTGACTTGCATGGTGCTGGAGAAAGAAACTCACGGGCCTTCCACTTGCGAGGGAAGCCCTTTAACTGCTGAGCTATGCCTCCAGCCCCAGGTCTCCCTAAAATCTTGACAACATCTCCAACATTATGAACGTTAATATGTCACAAGCCAAATACAAACTCAAGTTGTTATTCTGTGGCTCGAGTCCGCTTCTTGGAAAGAAAAAAATCAAGTACTGTTGTTGGCTCAGGGAGCTTACGAGTCTGCATGAGAAAAGTTCGTTAACACAGCCATATCCGTAGGCATTCCAGAGCTTCATGGGAAGTGGCTTAGGATCCTTGTCGGTAAAACAGTTGCTATGTCCACACTGGGAGCTGTGGCCACCAGGTCAAGGGCAAGAGCAAACCAGAGGCACTCCTTGCGGGGTGTCCAGAGGCCCACACTGCTGAAGTCTCCATCCTGAGAATAGCTGATCTCCTAGGACGCCTCCAGATTGTACCAGGAAACTTCTCTGACATGTGTCAGCTGAAATAGAGACGGGAGAAAGCTACATACATATGGTAAACAGAAAAGGTCTTGGGGAAGCCTTGAAGGAATACTTACTTCCTTACAAACAATATTCACAAGCCGGATGTCCAAGACCAAAGCTGCATTGGAAGAGTCCCTCCATTTTATTGATGAGTACATATGTGATACACAATATTTACATTGATGTCGTACGTTATGCACATGTAAATTGTGGCAAAATTACAAATCCTTCCCTGACCCTCTCATCCTCTTCCTCTCACATTAGCCCTCCCATTTAGCTCTATGAAGTGACTGTGATCGGGTTTCTCATAGTAGATAAACTATTTGATATTCGACCTTCTGTATCTGACTCACTTCACTGAGCAGGATGGTTTCAAGTTGCATTCATTTACTTACAAAAGCCTCCGACCTATCTGTCTTTATAAACGAGTAGTATTCCACTGTGTCCCACGATTTTTGTATCCATTGGTGTGTTGATGAGTATTTTGGTGTCTTCCACATTTTAGCTATTGTTAGTCATGCTACAATGAACATGGGTATACATGTATTTCTGTTATATGATGCTTTAAACTCTTTTGAAAACTTTCCCAGAGGTGATATTTATTTTCAAACTTTTAAGGATCTTCCATACTGCTTTTCGTAGTGGTCTTACCAGTTTACATTCCCACCCACAGTGTAGGAGGGTTCCTTTTTCCCCACAACCTCACCAGCACTGATTGTTATTTGAGTTCTTGGTACATGCCATTCTCTATAGAGTTAGGTAGTACCTTAGTGATGTTTTGATTTGTGTTTCTCTAATGGCTAAGAATGTTGAATATTTTTTCATGTATTTGTTGGTCATTTGAACTTCTTTCTCTGAGAACTGCCTATTCATTTCCATTACCCATTTTCAGGCAGATCTTTCATTTTGAGGGCTTTATTATTCTTTGGCTCCTCTTACATTCTAGATATGAGCCTCCTGTATGAGGTGTAGGTTCTGAATAGTTTTTCCCATTCTGTCAATTCTGTCTTTACTCTATTGATAATTTTCTTTGCTGTGCGGAAAGTCTTAAAGATCGTGTAGGAAGGAATCCCAGAGGAGGGAAGCTAATGGACTTTCAGGCTCACTTCACAGTGAAGATGCATCCAGGCTGAAGTCAGGACTATCTGACCTTGGTACTGTTTTTGGCCTCTAATCCTCCAGGTAGATGCGCTGTCATTACAGACAGAGTAGGGGAGGTAGTTAAGGACATCCCATGTGGGTGTCACATGGGGACATAGACAAAAGAAAGATCAAGGCTCCTTCCTCAATTGCCATGAGGTACCCAGAGACTCAGCAGGGCCCAGAGCCGCAGTCTTTTACTCAGAATGTCATCTCTTGCCTATCTGGGTCTCCAGCTCTTCCTCCTACTGGTAAACACGGGGAGAATTTTTACTTGAAAGTAACTTTCTGTAATTGTCATAAATGTAGTCACAAAACAAAATGCAAAGGTCAGGTAATTCTCTCGGTGGAACACAAATCACATAAAAATCAATTTAATTAGATATTTAGCAAAAAAAAAGTTAAGTTTTTAACATACATCCCAGACTGGGGATGGGAGTCAATTGCAGGGGAAAGAGACAGACCTGGAATAAGATGTAAATATGGTGAATCTCTCCATCCTGGGAAGCAGAGTTAACTGATACTGGGCAGTGGTAATGAGTTATAGACGGGAAATTTTTCTTTTACTTAATGTGACTATTGCTAGAACTTTAAAGGGTTTATATTCCATACAAACTTCAAGAAAGGAAATGACAAAATGCAAAACCTATGGAAGAGAGAAAAGTATAAGACAGCTCACCACCCCATGAAGGAGGCATAAATAATCAATAACAGGAAAAATGGAATTAAGACAAGGCATGGTTTCCTGACAAAATGAACCAAAACAAAGCAAAAACATTATGCAATGATGTCTTAGTTACTTTTTCATTGCTGTGACTCAATACCCGATACCCACAAATTTAGGGAAGGTTTATTTTAGCTCACAGTCTCGAAGGTCACAGTCCACTCAGGGGCAGCCAGCAACAATCGAAGTACACGGCAGAGAGAGAGAGGTGGAGGCAGCTTCTCCGGACAAACAGGAAGACAAGCTGAGGCTAGTTGAGGCTAGTCTCCGCCCTCCAGGAAGGCAGGTGCAGCTTATGTATCCTTTCAGGTCTCCACCCAGTAACCAGTCCCTCCTGCACCCAGGTGTGGCCACTACACACCATTAATCCTAACTTAACTGCAATCCACCCCTCCACACCAGACCCCAATCCACCAACATCACATGGTTCCGTAGAAAATCCACAACATTTTATATACACATTCTATATATATAAATACATTATATATTATATATACATTATATATACATTATATTATATACATTATATATAAATACATTACATATAAATATATATATAAGTTGAACTGTACACTTAAAATTAAGATGGTAAACTTCACACGATGTGTATTTCATCACAATAAAAGAGAATGCAGTCCATGCTAGAACACGAACGCAAGTCCCAACTTTATGTTAAGCCGAAGGAGTCAGATGCCTGAAGTCACCCACTGTATGCTAGTATTTACATGAACTATGCAGAACGGGTAAATCCACACAGGACAAGAGGCACACTGGTGATTCCTGAGGGCTGAGTGGGAAGGAGAATGTGGCCAAGAGCGTGAAGGGGCAGGGCGTTTTACTCTGACGTAATGGAACTGTCTTGCAACTGTGTGGAGACCGTGACTTTCTATATTGTCGTTATTGTACTAAATACTACTGAATCGCTCCCTTTACAATGATCGATTTTAAGTTATGTGAATTTCATTTATATATGAAAAGGCAAAAATACCACCACCCCAAGCCCCTGCTCCTCTAACAGCAGCTTTATACTTCCGTAGCTTCGTGCCACCTTCCTCTACCATCCACGCCTTCTTTCCTCCTACCATCTCCTTCTGGACCCACGGGCTTCCTGCCCACTCTTTGAATTCCGCACAAATCCGGAATTCGAACCTGACACCTTGGCCTCCTGGTTCTTCGGCTTCTTTGTCTCCATTTTTATTACCTCCCCTGTATTCTAGCAACCTTGTCACTCACCAGACCTTGTCATCACTAAGGGCACCCAAGCTCTGAGAGGTGGGGGAGACAGTGCCCATCCCGCTCTTGGCAGCTGTGAGGAAGAGGGTAAAGATTCAAGAGAAAGCTTGTTTGAATTGCAATGAGAGGTTTTTCAATGGGACCATCATTGCATTTTGTGAAAAGACCAGAGAGAAGGATTGCAATCAAAGGCAGAGAATGGACAAACAGGAAAGAATTGGGAAATCGATAGTGGCACGTTTTGAAGATGACAGGAAAGGATGGGATCAGAAAAAAAAAATGGCTGGGCATACTGGCCCCTGATAACTACCAATCCAGCTTGCAGGAGGAGACCTGCGTGGGATTCGGAAGAATTCCGTCACTCAATTTTATTGCCTCAATAAGAAACTAAATACATAAATATTGTGGTTAGGATCTGGAGTGTCCCCCAAAAGTCTCATGTATTTTAATGGAACCATGTGATGTTGGTGGATTGGGGTCTGGTGTGGAGGGGTGGATTGCAGTTAAGTTAGGATTAACGGTGTGTAGTGGCCACACCTAGATGCAGGAGGGACTGGTTACTGGGTGGAGACCTGAAAGGATACGTAAGCTACACCTGCCTTCCTGGAGGATGGGGACTAGTCTCAACTAGCCTCAGCTTGTCTTCCTGTTTGTCCAGGGAAGCTGTCTCCACCTGTCTCTCTGCCATGTACTTCGATTGTTGCTGGCCATCCCTGAATGCACTGTGACCTTCGAGACTGTGAGCTAAAATAAACCTTTCTTCTCCTAAGTTTGTGGGTGTCGGATATTGAGTCACAGCAACGAAAAAGTAACTAAGACAATAAACTAACCATCTATTTCTTGAGAAGTAGATGAAAAAAAGCACAAAAACAAAAAAATAAATAAAAGAAACAGTCTATTTTTTTATAACTTGTATCCAGATAAACAGTCATGGTCTCAGAAGAGACTTGACTCCAATTCTACTGATTCACAACTTCCAACATGTAATTCTGAAATCCCAAATACTTTACCTATACAACTTTTGGATGGAGCATGTAAAGATGAAATAAAACCAGAACCCACTTACCAGCAAAATCTGACCTCAAGCTATTTGAAGGCCTATCTATGCTGCTTATTCTATTTATTATTCATATATTCCATGAAATGTCAACCTGTCTCACTGTGCACACTGTCCAAGACCCTACCCACACTCCATAGTAAGATACCCATATAACACACATATTAGCACACATATATGGACTCTATTCTCTTGCAAGAAACCCAAATGTTCTGAATTCTGAACCTTAAAAGATGGGGTCAAAATATATGTGAATGTTAAAAATTTATTGCAGTAAATGGCACATTCCATTAATTCTCCCTCCCTTTGAACACACTTATCCCATAATTCTTGCCCCTCTCTGAAGCAGTTCTAGAAATTCTGTGCTGGGAGTGTCTTTACAAGCTACCATCAAAACTACAGTGAATGCCGCTGCCCCGTGCTGTCCAACAGAAAAGTAGACTTGTGAAACTTTAAGGTGTGTCCTCATCTACCTTGTCCATTGGATCTGTCACCATGTAACTTGTAGCTCTTTCCTAAAGCAAAAATGACCATGAAAAGTAAATGTTTTGAATCGATTCAGGACACAACCATGACCCCACAATTAAAGTCACTCACAAAATAAGTCTTCAGAATTTCCTCAGAAAGTAGCAAGAATGGTGGCCAAGTGTGTGTGCAGTAGAGAACTGAAAGGCAATGTGGCTTTTACTGTAATTTAAAAAAATCTAAATATTAATTTTATTTTTCAATCACACTTGTATCTCATCCAAAAAGACCACATAGCCCCATATAAACTGTCACAGAATACAGAAAAAAATATCTGTCATTTCTCTTAAGAAATTAGTATAACCCTAATCTAAAGTTTGACAAGAGATTTTCTCAAACTAGAAAAATCACAGTACAATTCCATCTGTCTGCAGAAGCAAAAAAAGCTTAGATAAATTATATTTTCACTTCTTCACCTTGGTAACAAAAAATATGATCCCTGCTGTTGACTGGATGATGTTCCTCAAAAATTCATATGTTGAAATCCTAAGCCCTAGTACCTCAGAATGTGACTTTCTTTGGAGACAGGATCTTCGAAGAGGTCATCCCATTAAAGTGTAGTCATAGGATGAGCCCTAAGACAATAGGATTATTGCCCTTGTAGTAATAGAAAATTTGGACCAGATAAGCCCAGAGGAAGGGCCATGTGAGGACATGAGAGGGAGCGGCCACCTATGAGCCAAAGAGGCCTCAGAACAAACCAACCCTGCCAACACCTTGGTCTCAGATTTCTAGCCTTCTGATCTGTCAAAACAAACGTGTCTGTTGTTTAACCACCCAGGCTGTGGCACTCTGTTATGTAACCCAAGAAACTTAGAGTCACTCTTTAGTATTCAAACTTATGCAGCAATCAGTGCCTATTCTCCACCATCAAAACACCTCTTGTATTCCCTGTGGCCACTACTTTCATGACATTCAAAAAAATCACAAGGACATTTATTCTACACAAAGAGTTACAAGAAGAAAGCTAAAAATCAGATCAATCCACCAGAGGGCCGAGTGCACTACCACCAACACACTTGAGACCTACCTACATTGCTTACACTGGGGCAGCAGTGTAGACACCAGCGTCATCCATGTCTGTGAAGCCAAGCTTGTCATTGGCCCACCCATAATGTACAGGAAGACCTCTGGACATGGGACACTGTCACAAACACTGGGGTGAGCCGAGCTGGTCTCACACAAGTTCGTGTCTGAGCTCCCAGTGCTCCTGCTGGCTCGCACAACCCAACTCTTTCTCACATGCACGGCCATCTTCCCTCAGACTCCTGCGTGTGCAAAAATGGCTGAGCCTAGGAGATTGCATACTCAAGCACGGGCTCCTACCCAACACCTTGCCCAATAATCAATGCCTTGGCTCTCAGAAGAAAAAAATTTTCCCTCACTTAACTCAGAGCCTGCCTATTACTGTCTAGAATTCATCTTATTATTTTCAGGGTAGAGTCTGACCTTACGATAACCAAATAAAAAAATGGCAGCAAATTGAATAATGTGAAGAAAAAAGAGGAGCTCTATAGCTCAGTAGGAGTTATTCCAGGAATGCAAAGACAGTTCAATATTCACGGAAAACTTACAACCTCCACCTCACAGTCAAAAGAGACAATATAATAAGATAAAATAACAACATAAGAAAAGGATACTCTGCTTTACTCAGGGTCTTACTATGCAATCAAGATGGGCACAAACTCAAGACCCTCCAGTATCAGCATCCCAAGCGTCTGGCATAAAATCATCTTCAACCATTAGAAGAAGTTATAATTATGACTTTTTGGGGATCTAATACTGTCTAGATAAGAGAATCAACTACTATATGGCATTTTAATAATTAAACTGTCAAAATAATAATTTACAAATCATGACTTATTTCTGTGATAGTATTAACCAGTTAGAAAAATATATTGGGAAAACAAATGTCATTGGCGTAGTCACAAAACATATATTAAGGAGTGAGTTGGAGTTTCAGTTACAATGACACTTTTTGAGGTGGGTTTAGATGCCATTTTGCCCACAACTCAGAGAAGAATGGAAATGCTCTCTGTGACCAACACGGATCTGCATGCAGGTCCATCCTGTGACTGGCATCAGACTAACAAGTTTGGGTGGTTAGTGCCCTAATATCCCATCTCTGTGACCATCTTCTGAAAGTGACATACAACCTGTAATAAAAGAACATTAAACTGATTGCTGCTCAATGTTGAGAGAAATACTATTGATGTAGGAAACAGAACTGCATCTTGCCAGCAGAGAACGAAACCATCCTTTCAACAAGCCACGCTGTTGAGTAACCATGACACTACAGTGCACCATCTTCTCCTCCTCAGGAACCGGCTTCTGGCTAAGGGAAGTGGAGGTGTGGGATCCGAGATAACAGGGAACTTTGCCATGATCAAAGTCGAGAGCAAGGGAGAGCTGTTAACTCTGGGAGATGAGAAGTTTATCTTTAGGGCTTTTAATGCTGACGTGGGGCTGCTAAGGAGAGACGTAGCATTCGTCTGGGTTTGGAAGCCAGGAAAGACATTCGGCCAATTGACACAGATATTAACAAAGATAAACCTCGAATCCAGCAGAATCTGCTATTTCTCTAATAAGTCAGCTAAGTTTTATTTCCCAGAGCACACTGAGTCATGTCTCAGGTGTGATGCCTGAGGACTTCTGAATAGCTACACTGACCTCTTCTCACGATACAAAAGATCGGGAAGTCATGGGTGGCATGCACTTCCGTTACACACAAGTTATCGCAAACTTGGGGGCTGAGCAACACACATCTATTAACTCACAGTTTCCACAGGTCAGGAATTTGGGTGTTTGGTAGGCTCCTCTCATAAGGCTATCATTAAGGTGTAGGCTGAGTTTTTATCTGGAACCTGACTAGGGAAAGATCCCCCCATTCCAGTTGTTCACAGAAGCATCTCCTTGTGCTTGTTGGACATAGTCACGTCATGCTGTGTGAAGGTTTGAGGCTGCCCTCGGTAACTAAGGGCCTCATGTGGGCTTTTAGAGACCCATCTTGGCCTTTCCAAGATGGCCACCATCAGGCCAATCAGGGGAGTGCCTGCTGTGAATCTGTTAGCAAGACAGAGTCTTACATAATGCAATACAGTCGCAAGAATAGTATCTCATTCCTTTGCCATGTTTTATTGGTTAGAAGCAAGTCACAGATCTCTCCCCTACTTAAGGGAGATGAACAGGAGATGGGATCATAGGACATCATGTTGGAACCTGTCCACCATAGGATCCATGAATGGGACAGACATGGGAGTATAACTGAAAGCCATCTAGGAAAGAAGCTGGCAATGTCCGCCACAGTCTTGTCATGCAGAAAATAAGTTTTTCATCTACAAATTTTATTCGTTTCACTGATGTTTTCTGTGAAGTCAGTGTGTTGGCTTAGTTCTCTTATGAGAACCCCTATCGCATGTTTCGGCAGGTAGAGAGTGACAGCAGGTAAGCAAATTAACTAACCTTACAGCAGCCCTCACAATACACTGAGCGTTCTTCAGAGATTCCATTGGCATGGGAATCTAAACATTGAGTGGGCATAGTGATTAACTAGGACTATTTGTTTGATCAAGTTCCCCACTTTCTTACCAGAAAGAACAGTGTCCGTGAGCCTCTGGGGAGAAAAAAGATTCAAAATATTCAACAATGTAATAATCAAAGACCTACGCAAAATGTCTAATTCACTGTAGGTGTTAAAACCCACATTGCAAATATCCAATTCCCCAACAGCCTCCACAAAAAGATGTCTGGCCTCAGAACACATGAAACAGTGACCTCAACAGCTCCTCTGTGGCCTGACCCCCTCCCACCCCAACCCCCTATGAGAGCTGGTGGAGACTCCCCAAGGCTGTCGACGCAAAGGGGCTGTGCAGTGGCACCTCAGTCTTTTGTCCCTCAGCAGCATGCCCATGACACAGCCATCTGCTCAATAATACAATATAGCATCCCAGGCATCAGAAACAACGATGGGGTATGAAATCGAGCCCAGGACCATCTCCTGCTGTCATCTCAGAACTCATCCACTCTCTAAAATAATAAATAGAGCATGCTTTATTTATCAGGGACCCAGCCAGCATGGCTGCAAATATTTGTTCTCAGTCATTCTGAGCTTCAAGTATGTTTGGTAGGAGCAGAAGCCAGTATGCGTGAGCAGCTGTTTTCTCAGAGGCAGATTCATGAAGCAGCTGATGGTGAGGAGAGCCTCTTACCTGATCACAGACCAGCAGAGGACGTATCTCCGTCTATTTACCCAAAGAAACAAGCATGCAGGAAAATAAAGTTTTCCCCAGGGGGCAGTCATAGCCAAAGGGACCAATGACATGAGACAAAGCACTCGGCCAGGCTGGGGGGGATGGAGCGCAGAGAACAGATGGATGGATGTTCATTTCAGTTCCGGTTTTGATGGACACTTTAGATGTCCTTGTTTGTCTTCTGAGTACAGGTGCTGTGCTTGTTTGTGAATGCAAGGGAGGTGTGACGCCACATTGCAAAAAAAAAAAAAAAAAAAAAAAAATTCAGGAGATTTTAAAAA
The DNA here is from genome assembly GCA_004027205.1 of Ctenodactylus gundi. NCBI lineage: Eukaryota > Metazoa > Chordata > Mammalia > Rodentia > Ctenodactylidae > Ctenodactylus > Ctenodactylus gundi. The sequence continues at coordinate 333,988 of PVKB01000886.1, read as the reverse complement.
AGACAGTCCCAGGTATAAACGCTAGGTTCTCTATTTACTAACAACCCACCTTTCAAAAACACTCTAATCCTCTTCAGTCTGTTTCCTCATCTGCTTAGAAGGAATAATTTAGGTGACAGCCTCACCAGTCACTGCCACAGAACCATGTTAAGCATCGGCACAGAGCACTTTGGTGACAGAACTGCAGAGCCGAGGGCACACCCATTCTGACACTCTCGGTGTCTGGAAATTAAAGCCTCAGTGAGCATTGGTCCAGGTCTCACTGCCAGAAAGACGCAACGTCTAGAATGGCCTCTGTCCCCATGTACCAGGCAAGGGAGATAAAGTTAAGAAGTAAAGATTCCGCAGCCTCATCGGTAGCTAAGGAGCCTCACAGCTGAGGACAGGGCTGGACAAGGGAAGTGGGGGAGCCAGAACAAGCACAGGACTATCACGGCCTTCTCGACAATGCCTTGGCAGAAGCCCCAGACTCAGCCAATGACAGCTTAAATTCGACCTTCAACCACCCTAGAATCTGCATGAACGCCAATTGCACTCTGCTGCCCGGCATCCTGGCGGCCCATTATTCAGGCTGTCTAGTCCCAGCCACATGTTCTAAACAAAGAAGATGGCCACAGAGCTGGGGGAGCAGCCCCCAGGCAGGTCACGGGTCTGTCTCTGCATTGGGGAAGCCCCATTTCTCTGTGCCTTAGAAGTTCCACGGACATATTTGTTTACTCCATGTGCCGATATGCAGTTTGCATAATATTGAATCTGGAAAGGACACCGCATCTACTGACAGGAGTTTTCCCAGCTGGAAAAAAAAAAAGGGAAAGAAAGAAAGGAACCAGCTTTACATTTTAGAATAAAAATAAAGACACCAGCGTCACGTGCCAGTTTTTTGTTGGGTAGTAAAGGCCATGGCTGCGGTCAGAACATGCTTCCAGATCCAGAGTATTGTTGGATGGATTTCTCGTAAACACTGCTGGCAGCTCCAGGGATGGCTCTTTTGGTAAAGAGAATGTGCTGGAACGAAACGTGGGCCTCCAGCCAAGACACATTTCTTCCTATAAAACAGAAAACATGCACGTGTCAGGATGCAAGGAGCCAAAAGCTTCTCGAAGAGTGGAGGCGCCCCTCTCTTCAGCATCCCGAGAGGCAGGGGGACAAACACAAAATGGCCTCTGACCCGAGGTGCCAGCCAGGGAGCTGAGAACGTGTCCCAGCTCCTGTGTCCTTGGCCAGGCTTTTCAATCAGGTGTTTTGCCAGCTTGCTTGTAGCTTCAGGCTGGTTAAACTCTTCGCTCAAACGCGAGGCACTACCAGGCCTCTCCAGATTGGTAGAAACAAAGACACCGAAGCACAGAGCCAGGGAAAGAGGAAGGAAGTCAGCTAGGAACATTCTTCCCAAGCCCCAGGTGTTCCTCCATCGGGATGCATTCTTCTACTTATATTCAGACCAACTTCAGACCCTCTTCTCCCAGGCTCTTCAAGTCTCTCCCACAGGGTCTGGAGACTTGCAAGGGAGCACTCTGTGGCCCGGTGTCACTGCACGTGCAAAGTCCTGGGACTCTTCCAACACTAGGGGTAGTCCTCGGAACACCCGCACGGGCATCATCAAGGTGGTTAGAATGGATCCGCCTGGACCGCTGACCCAGAATCTGCCCAGGTGATTCAGTGCACATTAAATTTGAGAAACACTTCCCCAGGGCCGCATGGAGCCTCCTTGTGATTGGGTTGCGTCACAAAGAAAAGTGAATGGCTAGTGACACACAGAGTAATGGGACCCCTCTCCCACAGGGCGCCTCAGGCTACAAACCTGACTGTGGATGAAGGGCGCTTGGGGCAGCCTGTGCTCCTGTACCACGAATCCAGCTCCTCCAGTCACCCAACATCTCTGGTGAGGAAGCACCTGTGTATGCTCACACCCCACTCTAAAACCGTCCCAGGAGAAGACATAGTGGGGAGCACAAAACCCAGATGATATGTGGCCACGCCTCCAAGTTCAAAGGGGAGTTCAAATACAAGATCCTGGTTCTTCTCTGTGAATTCCAAGCTCAGCCAGTTTGGTTTCACCTGCTCTAAGGACAAAAGATGCAGGTCGTGTGCAGTCAGAGTGAAATTTGGAATTGCCTCTAGCTGCATTCCTCGAGTGTGATATCAGCTATACCAGCCACGCTCAATGCCATCACTCTCATCTGTCCAATGAAATCTGGAGAATTATTGGCCATTTCTGGGAAGCTCACCAAGTTCTGCAGACAAGCCAATGACATACTCCCATTCAAAGCAAAGAGAACCTATACTTGAGCAAGGTCCCCAGAACTGATGCCTCTTGTGACACCGACTGTGATGACAGCCGTGCCCATCCACCAGAGATCACTGAGCACAGGTTGGGTGCCACTCTGACAGAAATTAGGCACCACTCTCACTGGATTATGACCCCTAGCCATAAAGAGTATAACCATCTTACCTTGTACCAGAGTGGAGCCTAGAAATGCCTCCTCTGCTTGCTAAGGGAGTGCTCACATACTTACACTTGATGAGAACAACGGGAATGCAGTTGTGTTTACTAGAGGCAAGCCACCTCTCAGTGCATTGAGTATGTTTGGTACACACACGTCGAACGTAGACTTCCAATTTTGGCTTGTCACAGGTGTTTTCATTCATTATGCCTACAGAGTGAAGCCAAGGATGAAAAGGAGACTTGTGTGAATATCCAGGGCGAGTATTGCTGAATCAAATGGTGGTTCTATTTTTAATTTGTTGAGCAACCTCCATACTATTTTATATAATAACTTCACCATTTTATGCTCCCACACATCAGTCTAACAGGTTTCCTTTTCTATACGCTCTGGCCAACACTTATCTTTTTTATTTGTTTTTGTTCTTGTTCTTTTTTGCCTCATCGCAGCCATCATAAGAGGCATGAGGCACTGTCTCATTTTAATTTTGATTTGTACTTCCCCTGATGATTAGTGTCAAAGAACACCTTTTCATAGACCTGTGTGTCCTCTCTATGTCTTCTTTTTGGGAAATGCCAAAACGGTCTTCACCTACCTTGTAACCAGGTTGGTTGGTTTTTGTTTCTTCGTTTACTTTGCCAAGTAATAGACTTTTAGTTTAATGCAGTTTGCTTTATAAATTGCTTTTGATGCTTGTGCTTTTGGTGCCATCTCAAAAAAATTTGTTGCCAAGACAAAGGTCAAGAATGTCAAGGAGTTTTTTTACCTAGGTTTTCTTCTAGGAGTTTCACTGTTTCGGGTCTTAACCTAAATATTTAAATTCATTTTCGCCTGATATTGTGTCTGTTGTAAGATAAGGACATAATTTCATTTTTTTCTGTTTTTTAATTTCTCTTCAATTTTTTTTGCAAGTACATGAATTCCAAATTCTAAAACACATTAGAGACATGGAGTTTGGGAAATCCGTGAGCATCTAGTGCCCACCACTTTCTCAGAGGTTCACCCCTTTCCTAGCTCACACCATTGCCTCTCTTTCTACCCTGTCCTACCCTGTTGGGGCCTTTTCATAAGAGGAACACCGCCTATAGTTTTTCTTTTGTGCTTGGTCCATTTCACTGAGGATTGTTGACTCAAGGTGGCCCCATTTTTGTTCAAAACCTTCATGCCTGTCTTTCTTCATGGCTGCATAGTATTCATTGTGTGTAGGCACCATGTCTTCTTTAGCCACTCCTTTGTCGGTGAGCAGGTATGTTGTTTCCAGGACTCGGCTATTATGCACACGGACATCCCTTTTCTCAATAATGTGCACTAAAGACGTGATCCTCTTCCCATTTTGTATTTCTGGGGCCTTGTTGGGGATAATTTAACCTATACAACAGTATGGCAAAAAAATACAGTGAATGCTAATTTTTTAAATGTATTATATTAAATAATACAATGTCACTAACCTTCCTTAAAATCCTCTCACTAATCTCACAAAGACTTATTCCATGTTCTTGCAATATTCGCAACCTCTGGAAGTCCTCTTTCACGAGTGGCTTCAGTTGTGCTGTTGCAGCTGCCTCAGTGCTTGGAATCGACTTCAGCGTTTACTTTTCATGGTCGTTTTCACGTGGAAGAGCCAGGTATCTCCCGGTGCCAAATCCCATGAATAAAGTAGATACGAACACATCATAATGTTTTCACTTGACAGAAATTTCTGGAAACATTTGAATTGGCTAAGGATGTCAAAATAGCTACAGAAAGATACTCATGAAAGACAGTATGCAGAACTCCTTCAGAAAGTGACAAGAATGATGGAATATGTGTGTTTAGTGGGAAGGAAAGTATTCTGAAGGGTGTTAATAGCAACGTACCTTTTACTGCTGTGGTCTTTAATTTTTTAACCTAAATACTCAGCATGTTTTATCACACCTCATATATTTGGATTCCCAGGCTCTTCATTTCGATAGATCTTTGTACTTTATTTTAAAGCCAGTACCACATTGTCATGATTACTGTAGCTTTATAATATAATTTGAAATAAGAAAACGTGAGAGCGTCAGCTCTGTCTCTTAGTATTTATTCAAATCCATTTAAATCAGGATCTCAAAACTCTCCCATGCTAACTGAAGCATCTATTGTTCACAATAACACAGAGACAAAAAGAACTTGAGCATCTATCAGTGGATAAATAGATAAATAAAACAAAATTCAGTCTTTAAAAAATAAGAAAATTCTGCCACTTGTAACAGCATAGATGAAAGCAGAGGACATCACACTAAGTGAAACAAGCCAGACAGAAAGACAGGTACCAACAAATTCCACTTAAATGTAGAAATCTAAAATAATCAAACTTGTAGAAGTAGAGAGTAGAGAAGCAATATCCACGGACTTGGAGGAAGGATGTAGAGACATCAGTAGTTTTAGTGATACAAGCTATAGAAGTTCCGGAGCCTTCTACTATTTAGTATCTACAACTAAAATGTAGTGTTCTTAAATTTTGCTAAGAGGGTATAGATCTTTTGTAGGTGCTGTTACTATAAAATACAGTAACAATAATAATCAAGGGGGAAGAGAAACTTCCGGAGGTGATGAGTATGTTGATGGCCTTGAGGGCAGTGATGGTTTCATGGAGTTGTATTTATTCCCAGACCCACTAAGCTGTATACATTAAATATGTAGAGCTTTTTATGTGTCAGTCAGACCTCAAGAATTAGAAGGAGGAGGAGAAGCAGGAGAATGCTTGGCTCAATTTACAGTCTAGGTTTTGTTTTGATCTTAACAGGTGGTCATAAGGTTATAGCTGTTGCCGCTTTTCTTTTATCCAAACAAAAATTACTACAGCAGATTTCACTGCCTGAAACTGTGTGGCCTTGATTATCATTTTTCCATGTGTGAGGGTAGATGCAAAAATGACAAGAATCTTGGCCCTACTCATGGGTACATCCTGGCTTATCTCCAAATGAAGAGAGAAGAGCTTTCAACGCAGGCAGGAGTTCTTGTAAGGTGATGCGATTTTGACAAAAGTATGTTAATCTTTCTCTCACCTTGGGTGACTATTAAAACATAAGGTTCTACACTTACCTACTTCCCTGAAACAGAGAATATGTGTACTCCCCATAGTTGTCAGGAAATATAACCTTGATCTTGGAACTGTTCGAGCCTTTCATTTCCTCGTGGTTGAGGGGAATTGAGAGCACTTTCCCAGGAGAAATCGTATCAGTTAAGATAAAGCTAACTGCTGCTTTAACCAATAAATCCTGAATTTCAATGGCTTGACAAAACAGAAGTTGGTTTCTCCAGTATATCACAGTCCAGTGAAGTTTTCTTGGCTGAGTGTCCTTCCTCTGGGCCTCAAGGAGCCAGGATTTCTTCACCCTCCTCTTGATCCTCATAGCTTTCTCTTTTCTCTCACACACACACAAAAAAATTGCTCTTAGCTCCCAACCTATTATTCCCAAGTTTAGGTTCAAGGCCATATTCAGCTGCAATAAGTACTTATACTAAGTCCCCAGAAGAGAAGGAAACAGGCATTAGTGAATGCATATTGCTTCTGCATTGAATATACATTGCCAGAAATCATTTCAAGCGTCCCAACATTAAAGAAGTTCATCCAAGCACAAACTATCTGGGGGAAAAAAATTGGCCAAAAAAAACAGCTATGGAATAGCTACAGAATCCTGAGAAAGTGTGCCCTCAGTCTAAACAGCAAGACGGAAAATACTGGGAGACCGGGAGGGTGGAAAGATTTACACCAGTATCCTGTAGGTGATGCTGAATGTTATAATGTTGACCTGAAATGTCCCCAAAACTTCATGTTCTTGAAAGGAGATCAGCTCATGCAGGTTAATTGGATCCATGGATTAATCTATTGTTGATTTAATATTGTTGAGAGGTGGAGCTGTGTCCAAGAGGTGGGCCACACTGGATGTGGCCTGGAGCAATGGATTTCTTTCCTCAGATCTTCCCCATTCTCTCATTCTGCTTCCTGTCTCGCCATGCAGTGAATAGTTTTTCTCCATCTGGGCCATCCGCCATGTCCTTCCACCATCGCCATCTGCCCATGAAGGGACTGAGACTACCGAAACCGTGAGCTAAAGTAACCCTCTCTTTCTTTGAGTTGTGGGTGCCGGGTTTTTTGTTCCAATGACAAGAAAGTGACTAAGACACTGAAGATAGCATCAAGACCAAAAGAGTGTATTTTTAGGAAAAGTCCAGGAGATACACCTCTCAGACTTCGGAAGCAGCGATGTCCCCCCTCAGCTCCCTTATTTATTTGGCTACACTATTACACGTGTAGCTTCTATGTTTCCTAGGCCAAGGTGCCTAGGCTGTTGGGAAGCTCAGACTCAGATCAGTGCAATCCATTCTACCAACTATAGGAGACTCTCACGGGTAGATTTTTTGGAATTTAAGTCTATCAATCTTTCCTATTTTTCTTCTCTATTGTACTTTTTTGGGGTTTTCAAAACATCTTACTGTCATCCAATTGTCTTTGTAAAGTGCATTTTTTTTATCTGAAGAATAAAATGAAATACTAGCAAACAAGCAACAGAATAACCAACAAAATGTCATGGTGACACTAATGCAGAGGTCACTACAGCAAGCTGGAGACACCTGTTTTTCTTCCTCTTCTTGCCATCCTTGGCCTTTCTCTAGGTATGGGTGCATCATAGGTGTGATTCTTAATAAGCCAGGCTCTTCCCTGAGCTCTGAGCATCTTCTGCCCACACAGGGTGGAGGAAGACTTCCAGAAGACACTCATAGCCATCATATTACCCACAAAATCCAGTTTTCTCCAGTTTCCCAAGGAGGAGGCAATCTTCAAGTTGTATCTGAAGACACCAAGGTCCTGGTGTCATTGATTCGTCTCCTGCTATGTTCCTTGCTCTGTCTACACATCACAATCATGGATTTGCCACCAAGCAATGGCCCCTACTCATCCATTTTCAAATTCTTTGAGTTCCATGAGCAGATCAGCCAACAGTCACACAATCCACTGAGGAAAGCAAATCTTGGTGAAACTCTAGTCAATGTGGTCACTGCTCATGTTCGGCTGCTAAGCATCAGAAACAGACTACATGTGCTATAAGTGTGAACTATACACCAAATTTTGAATACTTACAATAAAAGAGCATAAAATGTCCTATTAGTAATTCTAAATACTGCTTACATGTTTAAAAGTTAATGTTTTTATGTGTTAGGTCAAGGAAAGTACCTTACTATAATGAATTTTCCTGTTTATTTTTAAAGTTTTTTTGTTAATATGACTGCTGTGAAGTTGTAAATTGCACACAGGACTCACCACTAGTGTCTCATGGTTTATCTGTGTTGAACAGTGCTGCCAAGAGCCAGACGGCCTGGGTTCAAACCTTGCTTCTGCTGTTCAGTAGCTGTGTGACTTTGGCCAAGGTACATAACCTTTCTGGATTTTGGCTTCCTCATTTCTCATTTCTCTTAGTTTTTAAACTAGGAATTGTAATAGTTTGAAGGATTAATGATTAAGACTTACAAAGCAATTATAACAGGGATTTCCATAAATTACTCTAGAGAGGAAGGGTTGATGAGGGCTTGAAAGCCAAGAAAACTAGAATTCAGACCTCTAGTCCAAGACCTGACTATCACGCTTTTCCCCATTTTTCTTACCTGAGTTAGCTCTTGGAAACTATCAGATATGACACAGACATTCACATATCGGCCTGTTTTCCTTTGTTCTTGAGTAGGAACAGTGACTCAAGCTATCATAACTTTGTAAGAAAGTGCTCATAAAACACCATAACATATGGGAAAGTGCCCTGATCAAGGGCTTTGACATCAGCAAGGTTCAAAGGACAAACCTACTTGTGTCCCTTATTTTTAGAAGCTCTGCATGATTAGCTTTTTAAGAAAACCCTTTCTGACCCACTTTTCCACTTCACTTTCCAGAGATGCACTGCAATACTGTCTTCATAACTGGACATCTTTTGTCATCAGTTGGGCCACAATTCTCAACCTCCTCCTAGCTCAACTATCACACTCCAGGCCTTGAGAGCAGCAAAACCTGTGTTTCATCTTCTCTGACATCACCTTTTCCTTGTCCAGTAGTGCTCGGCTCAGTGCCACAAATGAAAAGCACCAACAGGGATGTCCTAAAGAAAACGGTGACACAGCACACACACACACACACACACACACACACACACACACACACACAAGTCCTTTTGTATCACTGGCCAAAGGTAGGAAAAACACAAGGTCAAGGCTTGCAGTTCCATGAGGCACACAGGCGTGGGCTAACCCGGGATTGTTATCGACTCTCTCACCAACCATACGGTCTCCAGTGAACACTAGTCACAGGGTTCAGCCTGGTGTTAAGAGGGAAAAGTGAATTCCTCCCATGCTTCTGCCTGCAGGTTTGAATCTAGTATTCCAATGCACTCAGTTCTGAGTCTTTGCTAGAGAATCAAGATTTTAGGGAACTATCCGCCTGTGTTATACAGGCTCTGTTTTCAAGGACAAAAATTATTAACTTAACGGGAAACACGTTTGGAGATTTTTCTTCAGTGAAACTCCATCTTACCTGGAGTGTCTTCTCTTTTTCAAGCGGAGAAGTTCAACCACCCACCTCCAGCCCTCTGAACTGCAGCTAAGAAAGATAAAAAATGTTTTCCTGCTGAGAGACTATTAGCTATCAAAGAGACTAAATAGGTGGTAAATGAGCAACTGCCTTATAGACATTTGGTCCCAGGGCTGTGGTCTCCGAGAGGAGCTGGGCGGGTGGCAGGTGACCAGGAGGAAAATGCTGTGACCACATTAGACAATGCCGGTGTTTGCCTCAGGAGCCCAGGCTTTACACCCTTCTCTCAAGTGTATTTGAGAAATCAGACGCTTGTGACACGAAAATGGTGCCTGTCCTGATGAGCTAGAAAGACGCAGCCCCCTGCCCTCTGCAGCCCTAAGAGGTGCAGGTTCAGATCTGTAGTTTTCTGCTCAGTCAGTGTCGAATTATCCATCTCTCGTTTAGCTGCCAGCGTGGTCCCTTTCTCCAACTTCCCTGGCTCCAAGTCACCGTCTTGCCACATGCCTTGGTTAATTCACCTCTTAAGTAGCCAGTCTTTCCTGTCTGGAAGGCACAGAATGCAGGTGTGTGCCCACACACGCCTCTCAGCCTGCACACAGGTCATCACCTCTTTTCCTCACAGCTTGGCCCAGCAATCTAAATCTTATCTTGCAGGGAGCACGCAGGTGGCTCTCATTCTGTATCTGTCCCCTCCAGCCTTTTCCAGTCCTCTAACAGCACAACCCTCAATGGCTTAAAAAAGAATCAATTGTTTAGTCCTCAGAGAGTGACAGAGACTCGAGTCATCCCCACATGTAGAGGGAAATTTACAAGGACTCTGGTAGCAGCCATAACGACTCACATTCACATTCAGAAGCCCATTTAGTCATCAGCAGAGACTGAGCCAAAGTCCATGGAGAGAATTCACAGGGCCAGTGCATTCGATGGGATGAGGATTTGTCTTTATTCTTACCAGATTCTAACTGAGCATTTCCTTCAGCGATGAATGCAGGAATGACTGCTACAGTTTTAACAATGCCTGTAATTTGTCAATAGTAGAAATCAACCATTTACAATATCTTATGATTGTTAGAGTTCTGAAAATACCATTTATTTCAAATATATGGCAATTAGACTTGTAAGTGTATCTTGCTTTTCAATTAGTTAACAAAAAAGAACATACATGACTGTACCACTTGTTTTACTTATATTTTTATAACTTTATGTCAGTACCTTAGCTCAGTTCATAATTCTATATATTTTATTTTGTGCATTTGAAAAGCATTGTTCTGAGAATGACTCCATAGTTTTCATCTGATACTAAAGGCATCTATTTTTTTTTAATTGCATGCTCAAAAACTCAGCCCACTCCCATCCCTGTCACCCATGTGCTTGCCTGGTGATGACAGACTCCTGTGACAGTATCAATTACATGATCTGTTATGGTTTGCCACATCACCCACAAGTTCATGTGTTGTCAATGTAACCCTAAATTCCTATGTTAAAGGTGTTGGGGGGGTGCTCTGAAAGGCATCAATAGTTAGGATTGAATGAGGTCATGAAGATAGGGTCCCCAAGGTGGTAACAGTGGCTTTGTAAGCTGAGGAAGAGAGACCACAACTAGTACACTTGCCCCGTCTTCCCATGTGATCTCTCTGACGCACTGCCCTACAGCCAGGAGGCCTACGCAGACACCACACAGGTGCATACCATGTGCTTTTGGACCTCCCCGCCTACAGGCCTGCGAACCTCACAAACTTCTTCCTTTATGAATTACGACAGGGTCTTAAACTGTAGCTCATGAAGCAGTGTGCGGACTGAACTTTCCTAGTGCCTTTAGGAGAAATGAATACCCACACTCGCATCAAACACAGGAAGTTTACAAAGATTACATGCAGCACTGACTGGGAAGAAGCAGGAAGCTCTTAGAGTCCAGAAGGCCTGCTCTCTGGAGACCCTCAGCCTCTTCTGGAGGAACAGGGAGGAGCAGCCTCTGTCCCCACTCTGGGAAGGCCCATCAATGGCATGGCCACAGGCCGGAAGGCAGAGGGGTCCATCAGAAAGGCTCTTTATACAGAGGCCTAAATCATCTCAAAGTGCATCTCTAGCCACAAGGCCCCTGCTGATTCCAAGCTGATGACGGCAACTCTCTTGTCCCTCCCGGCAAGGGAAGAGGAAACTCTTTTGTGAACATAATTCTAAACTGGGTGAGAGATATTGTTAGCTACTCAATTCCCTACCCCTCACACTAATTAAACAAGCACTTTGGGTTAATTAATTTGTAGGAAAGGACCATATTGCTGAGTGTACGTTTTTGTTCTGGGTTTCAGCTGCTCTACTTCTCAAGTTGAAATTACTTTACTGCAACTTTTCTTTCTTTCCTTCACCTTTAGCTCCAAATCTGTTCGCATGTTTTCCTTTTGCAGTTTGGAGGGAAAGAAAATTTAAGGGGAAAACAAAGGAAGGTTATTTGATCTTTTGAAGAAAGAAATCCCGCTCATAGATTTTCTGCATTTAATTCATTGGAGAGAAAAGAGTGATTGAGTGAACAATGTGGAAAAGAGGGACAAAGAAAGGCAAGGGGAGCTTTAATCTCCTCCCGATGGAGACAGGGCAACTGCCTCCGCTATCCCAGGGCAGCTGGGACCTTCCAGCCCTTGGAGACGCTCCCAAGGCCTGGTCACGCTTACCTGAGCAGAGGATGTCAGGTCGCAGGTCTATGCAGCAGTGCAGTAGCGAAGAGCGCTGAACCTGGCCAGAACACACGCTCCCTCCTGATGCTCACCGCCTGAGGCACTTTGATCAGAGGAATAAAAGCTGAGAACCAAGAAATCATTCTGAGGTAGAGCTGAGGCGGGGGAGCGCTGATAAACCAGGGAAAATACTCTTTGTAACATGAGCTTGCATTTTTCCCTTCACCTCCAGGTATAAAGAGGGGAGGCAGAACACATGTCGTCAGTGCTGGGTGATAGATGCTCAGAACTTCTGGGTCAGCTCAAGGGCTCACTCTAGCCTGTGGAAAAGGAAAAGCCAAACACCTAATACACAGTCAGCGTGTATTGAGCTGATGGTCGTCTCACTCCTACTGCTAGTCCCCACTGTGCGGGGACCAGCCTGGAAACAGGCCTCCGAGTCCGGTCAGAGCCAAGATAGCAACAGGCTGTGACACGAGTCTATAATTGGAACTTAGTCTAGCTTAAGGAAACGAACTATATAGCACTTAACACACGCCACCCACCTGGACCAACGGGCACATCGATGATGAAGTAGCAGCAGACCTGGAGACTGATGGTGACTGATTGATGAGTGCAGGTGCAATAACACCGAGAAGGCTTCTTGGTAAGATGATGAGTTGAGTGTTGATAAATAAGCAGAATTATCGTATAGACGAATGATCTTTCCTAAGGGGAAAGCACATACAAAGATACGAAGGCATGAAATACAAAGATATGTTCAGCAGGTAGGCTTGGCTGGAATATGAAGTCCAAGAGGACAGAAGGTCAGGATAGATGAGTCTGGGGTCAAGTCTATGCCTGCCCGAGCCTGGTTTTCTCAGTATTTTATGTTGGTAGAATGCTTTTAAATAATGGACTGTCATGATCAGACTTACATGAGCGTGGCTGTGCTATGTACATGTGCTCTGGCGTCAGGATGAAACAGAAAGGTATGTGACAGACACCCTATAGACATGCTGATTTAAAAAAATAAAAACTCTCCAGAGACATGTAAGGGACAAACTGATGGTTCTGCTCGAAAGAGTCCAGCTACTTGTGGCAGTGGAACTCACTCAGATGAGAGAGAAATAGCCGCAATACGGAGCAACTTCTAGAATGTCTGAACCAGAGAGAAGAGGGGCAGCTTGGTGCTCCAGAGATGCCCAGAAGGCTTCCTAGAGATTAGTCCTCACCTCTCACTTGTAGACGCAGGAGCTAAAGGATGCTTACAGCCATAGCCCTGATTTTCCATCGACCCAGCTCACCTCTTTCAGTCTTAACCTACCTTTCCAGCAGTGAGGAGAAGAAAGGCACGTAACGGAGCAGTGACAAAGGCCGGATTTAGAGGAAGTCCACACAGAGACAGTAAGTTGAAGAGGAGGCAAAGGATACTAACCAGACCAGGCCAGGCAGCGAGGGGTAGAGGTGGAAGCTGTAACCCCTCTCCTGATGAACCCTCACCCAGCTCAGGTGACACCTCTCAGATGATGCCTTCTTTGTCGCCAAGCAGGATCCAGAGCAACCTCCCCTTCCCTCACCTATGTCCGTACTTCTCGCTCAGGCCTCCCACGTTAAGCCATGACATGGAATTTTCATGGGCACATTCCATAACTCCCCATGACTCAGGACAGGGACCTACTAGGTGTCACAGTCTGTGCTCTCGGAACTGAGTGTAGGCTGGGCTGCCGGTAGACATAGCTAGAAAAAGGCTCCCTGGCAGCAGATGAGAAGGCCTGCATGTACGAGACAATGAGCATCCCAACAGAGAAATGTGGGGGCTGCCGCCTCCCCGAGGCCCCAGTCAGACCCCTATTTGAGCCCAAGGGATCTGACACGGATCACACCAGCTCTGGAAGAGGCAGGACAGGATGATTTAATCGATGTTTTCCAGCCTCCGTGTCTATTATCACCAAACAGAATGACATGTACTTCCAGGCAGCTCCACTCTGGTTATCTGCACTATAATTAAGCACAGAGTACACACCCACCTCAGTCTGCACAGAGAAGGTGGGAAAGGCAGCGACAGCACAGCAAAGCTGCCTTTGGGAATTGGGACAAAGGGCCCACTCAGCCTGCTAGCATTTGCTCTCCCTTCCCGTGGAGCCGCCCCAGGAGGCCTTCGTTGGGCCCCACTGAAGACATCAGGGAATCAGAGTGGGCACTGGGCTGGCAGGGTTGGTACTGACATCCCAGCTTCTGCCTGCCACAAAGCAGGGGTCCTTCTTATTTCTGTCTCTATTCACTTGGTCTACTTACTGTGGTAGTGCCCCCCATTTACGAGCCTAAGCCCCTCCCATTATTGCCTTCCTGGCATATCGCTGCCATGAGATACCCACTAGCCCAGTCCAGGTGTTTACAGGTCTCCTGGGCACCTCAAAAGCACATTTATTAGGACCAAAAATCAAGCATGATTCCTTTCCAGACCCAGTCCTGGTCCAAGCTGAGCACCTTACTCTCTCTCACAAGGAATACTGAGGGGCGTTGGATCCCATCCACCCAGAAAACTCAAGGGCCCCCATTTGTCTGCATTAAACCAAGGAACACCAACCCCAGATCCTCCTGGTACCCAAATTCTAACACTGTCCCTGCTGATGTGTAAGGTCTCAGATCTTCCCTAGGATTCTTTTGCTCCAGGGTGACCAGAATGGACGTCTGAGTCCCCAAGGCTCCTGCCCAGCCTGATTTCCAGGAACAGATCATGCACATTGCAGGCCTGTGTGACCCCAGCTGTTCCTGCCGGTGTCCCCCAGAGTCTGCCTGCTTTGGGCCAGCCTCGTTCAAGCCAGAGGCAGAGAAGATGGTTGCAGGGGAGAGGCTGGGTGGAGTCCAGCAGCAGTAGCCTGAGAGTCGACATCTGGAGTGTGTTCTGGGCACTGAGGGCTCCTGCCTCCATCCGGGAAATTTGTGACCGTCCTGAGCAGGGAAAAAGTGGGACCCTTCCAAAACCCGAACATCCTGAACCCACGGAGGGCAGAGATGAAGAGGCAAGTCACGTGACTCTTCGTCCTCCTTTGCCGACTCATCCTGTCTGCACTCCACGGTCACAGGCTTGAGGACCCAGACACCTTCGCACCCCAGCACAACCCTCCTGCTGCGGCCAGAAGGCCTTTCCTAGAGCAGTCCCCTCATAATGCCCTCTCCTGGCTATGAGAGCCCCCATGCATTCCCTGGAGACAGCACCCACTTAAAGTCTTTTCCTCAGCCCCCTGTGGCTACCCTCAGTGACACCTCTCGCCTCTCCCTATGTCTTCCCACGTTCTGCTCCCCACTGACCGATGAGGACCCTTTCTTACCCCTGAATTCACCGTGATGCCACTTCCGGGATGCCCAGCCATGGTGGTTTGGATCTAGAGTGTCCCCCCAAAGCCTCACATATCTGTGGATACTGTGTAGTGTTGGGAGGTGGGGCCTTCTGGAAGGGTCAGATGCTGGGGGCTTGAGCTGAGGGGCCTGTGCTGGTTCTGCCCTTCCTCCCAGATGAGTCTCATTTCTGCCATGCTGCTGTGAGGATCTGTCTCCCAGAGCAACCGGCTCCAGCTCTGGATCTCGCTGCAGCCCCACCATGTGATTATACCATTTTCCAGCCACCGGCTCATGAATGGACTGAGATCTTCTGAAACCGTGAGCTACAATAAATCTCTCCTCCCTAAAGTTGTGCGTGTCGGGTATTGAGTCGCGGCGATGAGGAAGTAACTAAGACACCAGCCAAGTCTTTCTCTCGCAGGAAGCGTGGCGTCACCTCTCCCTCCCAATCACCCCTCCACCAGGCCTCTCCAGGGCCCCACCTCTTTGGCTAACTTTACCATGGTCTTGGGAATTACACCTTCCAGCTCTGAATTCTATTTCATGCCAATTAAGAGATTCCAGAGGCCATTCAGAGGGCCGGGACCAAAAGACAAGACCCCTCATCTTGTCACCCCCCTCAGGTTCCTGTTTCTCTGACTTGAGATCGGCCACTGAGGGCACCCGCATGTAGTCGTTCATTGCCCTTACTATCTGCGCAGTTTGTGTCTATATAGCGTGTGTTTGTGTCGCCCGTGTTCCCCTCAAGGAATTAAAACCCTGCACCACGGGAAGGATGCTTGCCAGCTTCTGTTCACAGCCGTGTCCAGGGAACACTAGCTGACCCACAGTGGGCACTTCACGAAAACTTTGAATGAATGAATGAGCAGTGAACGAGTGTTCTGGAAAGGGGCAGCCACGCAGTGTTCCTGTGTATAGATTCTCTCTGCGGGAAGCGCTGGTCAGGCAGCGGAGCCAAGGCCCAGGGCTCAGGTGCCTTGAGGCCTGTCATGAGCGGTATTTCCTGCCTGATGCCTCAGTTCCCCTACCTGCACGATCGGGGGCTTCACAGTTAGCAGATCTGTTGGAGTCTGGACGGTAGGAGACTCCTGTCTACCTGCTGAGGTCCCATGGGGCCTCACCTAAGTCCCTAATTAGTAATTAACTGCTTTAACTTCTACAATTTTATACTCTCTGGTCAATACCACTTTAACTACATGTTTTTCACTAATTCTGTTTCCCACAGGAGAGCACACAGAGCACGGGATCCTTCTGAAAGGGAGGCAGCAACTGGCTGGCGGAGCCAGTAGTCACGTGGCTGCCAGAGAGTGGGGGGAGTCCGTATCACATACCCTGAGTGCATCCCACCCCAACTTCTGGGGCCTCTTTGCTGTAGGACATATTGGCGACTCCTGGTTGCAGTTTCTTGAACCGGCCCCTCACTCCTACTGTCCTGACCTCTGCGCTCATGACCTCCCTGCTTACCTAAGCCTGCCTTTTCTTCCTTTGTTATATAAAAAGTAGGTTAGACAAGGCCTCCTGGTTCCCTCCCAGGAGTGCAAGGGCGAGGGGAAAGAGGGCTACCGCCTGGCTGCTCCCAGGGAAACCCCGCCAGTGAGGCTAATTTTTCTTCATGTGGACTTGAGGTTTCAATTGTCATTCCTACTAGGGAGATTTAATTTGCCTATCAGACCAAACAAAACTCTTTCCCAAAGAGCACCACTTTCAGGGGTTGCTCTACCCACAGTCTCCCTGCGTGGCCGGAAGGAGGGCTGGCCGCAGCCCTAAGTCCTCTTGAGAAGATGCGCTGGAGGAAATTTCCTCAGGGTGTGAGGTGTGGGCAGGGTTACTGCAGCAGTCTATAAAGATGCTTCTCTCTGAGCTGGAAGGCCCTCAACACCAGTCACAACTGCCTCCGGGGAGATTCTAGAGACCGCTAGGTGGGGTGCAAAGGAGGACCCCTGGGGCCTGGCAGGAGAGTGGGACACACACTGCCCAGACCACGGGGCAGCTTAGGGAGATGATTGGATGTACCAAGGTAGGAACACTGGTTCTAAGTCACACTACCAAGTTCCAACCTGGCTGTACCTGCCAGCCAGGTACTAGGTAAGTTTCTTAGTCTCTTTGTCCATCTAGGCACCCACCTCACACACTTGCTGTGGAAAGTCAACAGCTAAAGCGAAGGCTTGGGCCAATCCTGAGAAGAAGCTCTCAACAGGAAGCTCTCAACGCATGTTGCCTCTTATTATTATATGTTCCCTTCTATCACTACGGCCCCACCATCACCAAGGACGTCCCCAATTACCACACACATGAAAGCTCAAGATACATGCTCTGGCTTCCCAGGCTGTGTGGTCCCCACTATCCTGCCCTGTCAGAAGAGACTAGAGACAGCATTGCGGTCGCGGATAAGGAGGCGCCCCCCTGGAGGACACTCTTGAGTAAGTTTCTGGGCCAAACCTCTGAGAGAAGAACTTCTTAGCGCAAAGCTCTAACCCCAGCGAGGGGGTTGGTTCTGCCCTGCACCCTTGGACATCACCCTGAGCGTCTGCCTCCTGCCTATTGCCATCCATTCTCTCTTCGGAAATGCTGAGGTTACAGCTTTGTACCAAGAAGTTCCAGCAGCCTCCAGATCAATCACTGCTTTCGGGAGAAACTCACTACCCACCTCCAGCCCCTAGTTTCAGACGATGATTTGAACTGCCAGAGAAAAAAATAATAATTCATGCAAATCAGGGCCAAATTGAAAATCTGTTCATCACTTCCCCTGGTGCCTGGGGTCCCTTGCTGGGGAATTTCTAAATGGCTCAGCTCATCTGAAGCCAAAGAGGAGAGAAGAGACAGATGGAGTCATGCATTTTACAGAGATTCTTAAGAACTGTCCTTGTGGAAACCCCCTCTGCCCAGCCACACTGCAAAGGAGAAGTCTCATTCCACGACCTGCTCTTACTGAAGATATTTCTCTGCATACCTGACAGCTTGGGCATGCTCCTATGGGGTCTTGCCAGCACAGTGGCCTTCCAGAGAGGTATTCCTTGTACAGCTGGCTCAGAAAGACCCAAGGCTTGATTACCACAAAAAAATCCTATTTTTTCTGCTGTCCAACAGAATGCAAGAGCATTGGTTTTTAACAAGAAAATGTGCACCAGTAGAGGGACTTCTTGTCTATTAAAACTGACCCCACCCAGGAAGTAGAAAAACTGGAGTCAGTCAGGCTCTGCTTGCACTGCATGGAAGGTCTAAGTTAAAGAGCCCTGGGGATTCCCTTCCCATGAGTGCTTCTGGGAACAGAGTCGTGGGAGCAATGAATTTGGCTGCAGAATTTGACTCAATGTTTGGTTTACAAATTTCCTGCAAATGGAGTTGGGTTCTCAGAGTGGCCCTGGGAACTGTGATCACCCACCATAGCCCTCCCCTCTGTGGAACAGTCAGGGCTCTCCAGAGAAACAGAACCAGTAGAACATAAATCACACACACACACACACACACACACACACACACACACGGTGTATGTGTTGGAGACAGAAGGGGAGAGAGAGAGACAGAGAAAGAAGGAAAGAGAGAGATTTGTGATAGTAGGGATTGAGCCCAGGACCTCTGCACTGAGCTACATCCACAGCCCAGTCTTAGGTTTCATGTTGAGACGTGGTCCTGATAAGCCCTTGAGTTGCCCATCCTCAGCTGGACCCAAACTTGCAAATCTTTTGTCTCAACCTCCCAGAAAGCTGTTGCTATAGGCCTGCACCAGTGGGCCTGGCTGTTATTTATTTTAAGGGGCAGGCTCATGGGATTGAGAGGCTAGCAAATCTGACATCTTTAAGGCAAAAAGGTGCTAATGATTCAGGGAAGAGCTGATGATGTCTTGAACTCCAATTCTGGGGGCAGAAGATGGAAAACCCAGTCAGTGCTCCCAGGCTGCAGTCTTGAAGAGACTTCCCTCTGCTAATTCTTTGGGAACACTCTTTGCTCCTCTGGCCCTTAATGGATTGGATGAGGTGCATTCATGTGTGTATGTGTATGTGTGTGTGTGTGCGTGTGAGCACGCGTCTGCTGAAATTATTATTGAGATGTCACATCTAAAAGATATCTTCACAGAAACTTGTAGACCAGTATTTGCCCAGTGAGGCAGGGTAGCTGTGCCAGGATGACCCAAAACTTAAGTAACCTCACTGCACTCTGCCTCCCTCTAGCCGGTCTCCCCCACCTGCACACTGGCAGTGCCTGGCTGGCCCTCCTCATGTCCACCTGCTCACTTATACTTCTGTGCTTTCTTGGGCCTTTAAGCATCCCTACTGCATCCCCCGCCTGTTCTAATCCTTCCTACATCTTCCACTACACTCCTCCAGCACCACTCCTTTCATGGGCGTTTCCTTGGCTTCTCTGGGTTACACATATTCCTACCCCCCACCACCCCAGACTCCTAAGTTTCCAACTTTACAAGTATGTAGCAGACTCTTGATCACACACTTTGTTCTCTTGCTGGATTTCTGGATGCAGAAATCCACACATGAGCCTCTACTCCCTTCTAGGATAAGGCTGAAAGACTGAAAAGGATGCAAACCTGGCCAGTGAGGATTTTCTCTGCCAGAAGAGGACAATGATGGGAAATGGTAATGGCGGAATAAAAACCAAAACAAAACCAGGGACAGCACTGAAAAACTAGGGATGCTCTGATTGGACTGAGCAAAAAAATCAAGGGCGAAGGAAGGTAACCTAACGAAGGTGACCTCATTGTCCATAAATACACCGCGTGGCTCTGGCCCAAGATGATCTGCTTAAAATATTAGTTCTTCTGGCCCTGTAAGGGCGCAGAGCTGCTTCTGAACTGCAGTTGAGGTTTCCTGCAGGCGTCGCCACGGCAGAACTGAGGGAGGACTGAGTGACGCACTCCACGGAGACCTCTCTAAACAGATGAGTTCAAAGTTCTGCTTTTAATCGATTCAGTGTATGATATCACTGGGCAGCATTTCCTTGGAAGATAAGGACAGCATTGATTATCAGATAGGGAGTGCAGGCAGCCCAAGGATGGCGAGGGTCCCCGAGGCAGGGGCTGCTGTATGGGGCGTGAATGCAGCTCCCTGCTCAAGCCCAGGCCTGGAAGACAGAAGGCCCTAGAGACCTATGGGGAAGCCAGTCACCAGCTTGTGGGAGAAAGAAAGCAAAGACCCGGATATCTCCAAGGGACAGAGTATGGTAAATTCAATGTTTGCTGCAATCACAACTATTCATGAATACTGCTAAGGTTGAAAAAATTTTTTGAGACAGGGAGGGTCCCATTCTGTAGCCCAGGCTGGACTTGGACTCATGGCAATCCTCCTGCCTCGGTCTTCTGAGTGCTGGGCTTATAGGCGTGCCCCACCATGCCCCATGCGCAGCTTACGTGGTGCTGCGAATGGAACTCAGGGTCTTGTGCTTGCTAGAGAAGCATTTTTAACCACTGTACCACTCCTCTACCTGCCCCTCAAAAAAATGTTATATTCCCTACACTGATTGGTATAGAAATAGCTAACAGCCCTGGACCTCCCTCTAGGGGGCACACCCCCCTCTGGCTGGGAAGGACTAAGGGCAAGGATCACACATAAAGACCAAGAGATTTGGCTTTAATTACACAGATATTAAAGGGCAAAGGAACACCATGAGTGGGGAAGGCTTTCTCTTGTCAGGTGGGGAGAGCTGCAGGAATGGCCGCTTGCCTGTAAACCGGTGGCTTCCAGCACAGCCTTTGCCCGGGGCCTCCCTCTGCCCCAGGAGGCGTCCAGAGGAATGCAGCAGCCACATCTCCTACTGGGGCAGGCGCCCCTCCCTCCCTCCTCTGTGCTCCCATGGGATTCCACCTGCCCCGCGTTTCAATTGTCTGCTTGGGCGCTGGTTTCATTTACTAAAGAGTAAGTTCCTTGCAGGCAGGGCACGTCTGTCCCTCCTGTTCATCCACAGCCTACAGAGGACGGGAGCCATTGTCGCCCAGCTCTGAGTGCTGCTTGCACACTGAGAGAAGCTTCGCTAATAACTATAGCTGCCAGTGTGTGAGCAGGCATTACGTGTCACATGCTGCTAAGCCCTTGGCAAACATTGGCTCATTGAGTTCTCGAAATAATCTCCGGGGTTTGGCATTATTAATCCCATTATGCAAATAAGGGATAACTTGAAGTTCAGAGAAGCTAAGTAATCTATCCAAGGTCACACAGCCCCGGGGTAGATTCAAACTCGGAAGTGCCCCTGACCTCCACGGAGCACCCACCCCAGGCCCACCCTCTCCTTAGGGTGTATGTGTTCTCTGCAGCATTTTCATTCTTTTTGCCAGATGCGGAAAAGACCCGAGGAGATTTGAGTTCTCAACAAACACATCCACTAGAAAGCAGAAGGATTTGCAGCTGTCCGGATGGGAGGTTCCCGGAGATGGGGTTCCTAACCTGCAGAATCCTCTACAAGGACATGGAGGCAGGTGCCAGGCTCCATTAGAATCTCCAGGCGGAAGAGAGAAGCCAGAGAATACAGAAGGGGGAAGCGGAAATGTCAATCCTCAGGTCCCCCTGGGTCTCGGCGGCTCTCTCTCGGGTTCTTGCTGGCTTCTCTCTGACACTGTCTGTGCCAGCCCTTCCCAGAGCTAACCCTTGGCCTCAGCTGGGTCCGAGGCAGGACGCGGAGAGAAGGCCAGCACGTCCCGCGCGAGGGTCAGGGCACAGCGTGACACGGACAGGAAGCACGGGCGCAGAGTGGCGAGCGATTCACCTGCTGTCACTTGGCTAGCCGTAAGTGGGGTGTGCGAAGACAGCCCAGACCACTGGGGCTGGGGACGCGCGCACTCCCTAAAGAGCCGCTTCAGCCGCAGTTGCCGCTGCTCCCTGTGGAAAACGGAGAGGAGCTTGTCATCACTGGAATAAAGGAAAGTTGCCCGCTCGCCTCATGACAAAAACTCCAGTGGGCCCCTGGCAAATGGTCTCAATTCTTCCTTCCACCTGATTTATACCAACGCCATTGTTCACCCTGATGGCGCTCAGTATATCACCAGAATGAACACAGTACATCCTGGTATTTCACCCTCCAAAGCCTCATAGAAAAATGGATGCTAATGAAGAGAGCATCTGCCTTTCCCTAAGAAGGCTATCACCTCTGATAATACAGAGTGCTTCTGCGGATCAATAAAGGAGATAAATCAATGCAGGTTATTAAATACAACAAGCACTTTCCCAGACAAGCACTCAGGAAGAGTCCAGAACAGCACGCCACTGGCGCTCAGCATGAGAAAAGGTGCCAGTGGCTACTTATGATTATGAAAATGATTCAACTAGTAGTTCAAAGAGAGATTTACAGCCAGGGACAAGGACGTTCATAAGCACCCACCCCTGTCCCTTGTAGGCTGGCCGTGTGGCGATGTTTCTCGGTTTTTTAGGGTAGAACCTCCGGTACCATCCTTTCCACAGAAACACACAATTTGACCTCTGGGCAGCGTGAATGTTCACAGGGACAAGGGTAAGTTCCCTGGCAAAGAAAAGCATGAGTGGGGCAATGCCAAACGTGGTGGGTGTCAACCACGTGACATTAATCTTCACATCCCGTTCTTGGCTCCTGGAGAATCCAGGGCTACCAGAGCCCTTCCAAAGGCCCGTCCTCTCCCAACCCTACTCTTCATATTTAGACAGGGCTGCTTAACAATTCTTTGAGGAGCAGAGCTTTTCTTTTGACTTGCTTTGTGAACAAGAGTTTCTGAAACAACTGCTGCACTGAGGAAGAGGAGAGGTAGTTCACTCCAACTGATGCAAGGCGGGATCGCTGTGCCTTCGCTTCCGTGTCCCAGCTCCGCATGGCAGAGAAGGAATCATGGTGTCGATTTAGAGATACCTATGGCCTGTGTGAGCCCAGGCTCCTTCTTAGGCAAGAAGCCTTCCTGGAAACACTGACCTTCCGTGTCATCCTTCCATCCTTGCATTCATTTGCCCACCAGTCCAGCTACCCATCCTTCCCTCTATTCACCCATCCATCTACCCCTCCACCCACCTACCCACAAAATATCCATTCATTCACCCCTTCCTACCCATCTGTTCACCTGCCAGTCAACCCTACCCGTCCCTCCCTTCACACATTCACCTACGTATCAATATATCCATCCTATAAACATTTGCTGAGCAAATCAAGGCATAGAAGCCTGCCTGAGGAGGAAGAGATTCTCTCCCAAATCCAGAGTGCAAAACAAATGACGACGTATCCTGCTGGCTGGGGTCATCATGGGACAGCCTCAGCTCTGTAAGCAGCAACACCTGGGTCCACATCTCCTCTCCATGCCCTTTTGTAAGTCACCAGATCTCCTAGTGTATCGATGCACAATCTGAAAAAACGTAAGTAATAATGGTACAAACAAGTTCTTTGAAAAGATTAAGTAAAATAGTCGGGTACACCCCAAAGAGGGGGTAACACAGACCATCAATAACACAAAAAATAATTGGAACAAGGTCAATTTTTTATTTAAAATACTTATTTTTAAGAACACTGACATCAAACTCACAAATGCACAAATATCACTATTCAAGGCAAATGTAAATTTCACTTAAATGGAGTGCAAAAGTTATTTGTAACGCATTCCCAATAAAAGGCTTGTATCTAGAATATATGAGAATTCCTACAAATCAACACAAAGATGGTTAAAAATAGGAAAATACAGATTTGAATCGGCACTCACAACAAAGGTGTCCAAATAACAAAAATATGCTTAACTCGTTAGTAATCAAGTAAGTTCAAATTAAGAGCACAAAACATTATAATTACACACTCCTATGGCAGCTAAGTAAGAGTGGTGACAACACTCGGTGTTTAAGCACACCTTGAGGGTGACGAAAAGCTGCAAACGTGGCTCAGACTTGCACGTAATGGGATTATAAATTGGTGTGAAAATTGGAGAACCTACTTAGCATTACCTACTGAGGTTAGACACACACATTTTATAACTCAGCAATAAACTCTATGTATATACTCAGCACATAAGCACTTCAAAAGTAGGTCAAAATGCTCATATTACTTCAATCCCTGATATTCAAAAACTAAAATCAAAACGATTAAGACAATAGACTAAACGATGTGCTCTATATAAACCTGCAACGAAACATTATACTGCAATGAAAATGAAGGAGTTGTATGCAAAAACAGAGGCAGCTCTTTCCAAATATAGCATTGAATTAGGGAAGCTAACCTATTTCACCACGCTTAACACGTTCTTAGTCAACCTAACATTGTCTTTGGGTAGTATTACAGCAAAATAACTGAGATTGGGCATATTATAAGAAAAATATACTACTTGTCTGGAGTCTGGGAAGCCAGCAGATTCAATACCTGGAGATGGCTGCATCCTCAATGACAGAGGGGTGAGTGCCATCTTCCTATGTGGTAGAAAGCAGAAGGGCAAGAAGCCTTGCTAGTTCCTGTTAAAGGCACTCATCCTACTTAGGAGGGCAGAGTCCTCGTGACCTAATCACCTCCTAGAGGCCTCACCTTGTCATCTTGTTGCACTGGGACTGGCTTGCAATACAAATTCTGAAAGAATATGAACATTCAGATCTTACACGGACTCTTGTACACATACACACTATATTGTCCCAGATGTACAGCGAGCAAACACAGGCAAAATACACAGTAGTTTGAAAGTCAGAATAGGGTTGCTTATGCAGAAGGTGTAGAGTGACACAAGTAGAATTTCAAAGGTCCTGGATGTTCGTTTCATTGCCAATTTCTTAATTTCTACATTTGTGCTTGGTGGGCTTTTTACTATGTCTGTAATATTCACAGTTTTAAAGATGTTTTCCAAGACTTTAAAAGTTAATGCATAGGGGTGTGACTATAATAAAACCTAAGGTGATGATGGCAAAGAGATGGCGAAAGTAGCCTTCACAAGGCACGGATTCTGCTCTGTGTGCTCTCCATTAATTATCCCAGTTGTCACAATAGTCCTACGAGGGACATGATGTTATTTGTCCCATTTTTAGATGACAAGAAGAAATTAAGTTACTCACCTAAGGACGCCAAGGAAGGAGCAGCAAAGCCAAGCTCAAAGCCAGTCAGTGAGAACAGAAGTCTGCCCTTGACCATCGTGCCATGCTGCCTTCGTGCAAAGCCCTCGCTCCACGTGTGGCACCAAAGTCACGCTCCCTCAAGGTTAATAATCATCTGTCCACCTCATCCACGGCATTCTGCTCAGGAGAGCTGCCTGTCACCCATAATACCTTTCACAATATTTTTTGTTCTTGTTTTAATATTTCTTCTTCCCTCCTCTACCCACAGCTCTGCCCAGATTTTGTGCCTTTATTTCAAGAAGTCTAATGAATCATTTGTATCATTCATCTCTGGCTACTTGAGGTCTAAGGGTATCAAAGGCACAATGACATTGCCTTACAAAACCTACAATATGGCAGTCAAGTTGATTCCCATGAGATAGGAGCTGCAAGCTCAGAAAGTGAGATTTGATGGTGCCAGATGGTAGCTATGGCAGGTAGACCACCAGAATTTTTCAGGCTTAGGGGAGAACGTGGACAAGGGCTCCCTACAGGTGCTAAAGGCGGCAGCATCACAGGGAAATTCTGCTCCAAACAGTGGGTACCGCCCCCCTAGGAGGGACCTAACGGTGGATAATGCGAGTGCATTCAAAGTAAAGAGGGAAAAAAAAAATGATTCACAAATGCCAAGAAAAGTTGCTGCACTGAGGTCCTAGGCAGGCCATGAAGATGGTGTCTGGAATAAACTGGTCAAGCTTCACCTGCTCCTGAGAAATGTCACCCTCTGAGACTGTGTGGTCATCTGCCAGGCAAACCAACCCCTCCCCGAGCATCTCCAGAGCCAGCTAGAGAGCCTGTTTGGTTTGTTGTCTGAGGTCGACACAATCCTTTTGATGCTAAATTTATTTGTAATCATTGCAGCAGCCTGTTTAATTATAACTAATGGGCCTACTCATGCTAAGTGGCGTGTTGTTAGAAATCCCCTTCCCCCAGCTGAGGATACCCAGGAAGATAAAGAAAGATGCTCAGCCAGGAAGCAGCTATATTTGAGGAGACGGGGCTCCTCCATTTGAGGCCCTCCTTGGGTGGAGAAATCTCACCAACGATATTTCACCCCCAGGACGCCTGTGTGGACAGCTCCCATGCCTTCAAGCTGTGGGGACGGGGTGTCCTATTTGTGAGCTGCCACTCCGGAAAGCTGGATGACAGGGGCAGAGCCCCCCTCTGCAGGCCTCCTACAGAGGATGTGATTTTCCATGCACATTATTAATGAGCTTCATCCTAAAGTTATTCTGGCTGCATGTGGAGCTTAGAGAACTTGGGAACACAACTTGGCAGGCAAGACTGGCTTTAAAATGCAGCCCTTCCCCAGCCTGTTGAAAAAAAGAAAAAGATCATAATATCAAACAAAAAAATCAGAGGAAGGAGGAGGGAGCAGTAGCAACAAGGGTTAGGAAGAATAAAGTGAGAAAATGAACATTAAAAAGAAATGGTTTTTTTTTTAAGGAAATACTTTTTAGACCTTCAGCTGCATTTATGTTCCGCTCTGCTCCTCCCAGTCCTGGCGTCCGTGTCTTGCAAGAATTCCTTCCTACCCTCCTTGGTGTGGTCAACAGCTGCAGGTCCTTCTGAGCTAATCGGTCATGTCCAAAAACTCTCCTTTCATTTCCCCAGAGCACTTTCCCTCCTGGACATTCCTTTCTAGTAGCCTTTTGGCACCTCACTCATTTAATTATTCATCAAAACAGATACGGAAGCCTTGCTGTGCAGATGCTAATCTCAGGTCTCAGATAAGTCTGTTTTCCCTGTGGGTCTCTTGTGATTTTCAAGGAGTCAGGTTCCCATGAGTAGGAAGCACAGCGGGTCCGTGGCCACGCAACCGAGGAGTGGCACAGATTGGGCCCTTGGGGATGCGCCACTGGCTGTGACAGGATGTCATAGTCAACAGCATCCCTGCTTCTCTTGCCAGAGGGCAGCTAGGAGCAGAGAACAGGTCCTCCTAAAGGGAGGCTCTGGCAGGCCAATCCCACTTTCACTGTGTCAGGATCAAGTCTCTGAAGAGCTAGAACCAAAGTGCCTACTTTATTGCCTCTTCTTAAGCCTCCTTTTGGCAGACTCTCTACCTCAAAACACAGGCTGGTAGCGGGAAGAGGGAATGAGGACGACAGCCATTGACAGCTGAATACAGGCTGGTGACTTTAAAGAGGAACGGTCATTCAGTGAACATGTAAGGACCACAAATTTGCTGAGGAATGGGGATCTTCGTGGGAAGAAGGGAAGGCAACAGAGGTAGAGAGCTGAGCCCTGCCCTGCCCTCAGAAAGAAAAAACAGTAAGTGGAGCACTTGAAGAACGGCTAACTTCTCAGCTGCACGGAAACATGAGTTACCTGAAACCCAATCAGGGAAGAGACCTAAGAAGAGGAACCTACCACCTCAGAGTTGCTTACCCAGAAGCCCCATCGCTCATTGTCCGGGCACCAGGACAGCTCCCTCAGTGTGTGGAAACACCTTCTTACCAAGCTCCATCTCACAGTGAAGGAAGCACTATTTTCACCACTCGTGGGTTCCCACTGTGCTTCTGTTAGTAGGGTATTGTGGTTTGCGTTTGGAATGTCCCCCAAAAGTCATGAGAAAAACACATGAGTATTTGGATATTAGGATTGTTTGTGGAACCAGATGCTGTTGGGAGATTGTGACCTGGTCTGGAGGGTTAGATGGCAGGCGTGTGGATTGGGTCACAGGTATGTGGTGGGGGCTTAAACCTGGAGGGCATGAAGCACTGAGGCCGGACCTAGCAGAGGCAGATCACGTGGATTGGACTGACCTAAAAGGATATATGCTGGTTCCTGCCTTTGTTCAGGAACTGGGCTTGACTTGACTTGGCTTCTTGGTTGCAATATCGTGAGGAGGTTCCCTCATGTCTGCCTCTGCCATGTGCCTCCACTGCCGCTGATCACCCACGGATTGCCTTGACCCTCTGAAACTGTGAGCCAAAGTAATATTTTCCACCCTTAATTTGTGCATGTCAGGTATTTTGTCAAAGCGACGTGGAAGTGACTAAGATATATGATTATCACTGGTCTCCATGCATGGGGAGGAAATTCTCGAGGCACACAAAGCAAAAGAAAAGCCATGAAGTGGAACTTCCTTATCAGAAACACAAAAAGAAATCTCGTCGTGATTACAATGTTTTATTTCTAAATTCACATTAGTTTTGTATCGCTTTTGTATTAAAATCGATTTTTATAATCAAAACAATTTCCAGAAGTTTCTGTAATGCATTAATTATTCATTCAGCTGCAATGAAAGGCAGAACAAGTCAGCCATATTTGGCCTATAGTTTAGGGATATTGCCCTGGGCTCCCCAGGTGCTCCACATCTGAAACATACAGTCCCTGCTGCTCTGGAGCCAGGGTAAACTATTGCCAACTCCTCCACGCCATAGAGTAGCAAAGTGTCTGGATACAGCCTAAATTTCTCACCATTGCCAGGGCCAGCCCAGGCTATGAGATTTTGGATGATGAAAAATACCCTCTCCTACAACTTTTGCTGCAACCAGATTTCCGTGGTCTTTGCATCATTTCAAGGGGGAGGGCAGCTGCCAGCCATGTTGTTCCTATTGCAAGATGTGACAAAATGCCAGTTTCCAGGCCAAGGTACCCACAACTAAGAGGCCTTTGACCTCGTTCCTCCTACATCAGTTGAGGGAACTATGAGGGAAATTTTCTTCCATTGGCAGACAGTTTCCTCCAAATCCCAAGAGACGTTGCTTTCTCTAAGAGAAAACTTCTGCGAACGTATCACTGGCTCGGTACGTGCACAAAATGAAAGAGAACCCCGGGTACATCTGTTTTGAGAGAATCTCCTAGCTTCATGTGACAAACATCAGCAACTTTAATCTTTTCTCTGCCTAAGTATAAAATCTAGATTCTGGAATCCAGAAATAAGCACTCATCTTCCTTTTTATCTGTGAAAAACCTTGATGTATCCCCAGATCTATGCTGGGTGATAAAGAAGCTTATGGCCTCCCCCCACAGCGACCCTGCGTGGGGAGATGCCACAGTGACTCATCTCAGTGCACGGACAGAACTGTCAGCTCGTCTTCTTTTTTCTTGAAGAGGTTGCAGTCAGGGTTAAATAACAAGTGATTACAAAGGGTCTTTCTCATTGAAATGAGGATTAATATTAATGCAATTATGTGCTGATGGCTTCAGTGCTTTGCTGAAATGAATCAACATTTAAACTTCTTCATGTAGTGAAAAATAAAATCATCCCACAATGACTACAACAGTATGTCAAAAGGCAGAAATGTACCAAAAAATGCTACTGGGTACAATTTTTGCCAGACTCTTCTAAGAATTAGAGTACAGGAGGAAAAAAAATATACAACTTTCCCCATTGAAAATGTCTATTCACATAAAAGGTAAGAGTTGGTTTATTTTTATGAAATGTTACAAGGAAGTTCTTAAAGTCACTGAATTCCTCTGCTACCTCACCCAAAATTATTGTTTTATGGAGCTTTTAAGGTCTTAAAAATACAGCACTGTAACTGAAATAGGGCCATTCCCCCCAAGCGACTGGACCAGAAACAGGATGTTGGAGGGACGAAGGAGTTTACTAGAACAGCAGAAAGTTGCTGTCCATTTCTTGCAACCCAGATGGCACAACCTGCAGGCAACCAAAAAGCACACAAGTCCCCTCTGAGAAATACCTCTGCCCCCACATTTAGACCTGTCCCTCTGAATCTGTCAGCTAATTGCCAAAACATATAGATTGCTCCGAGGCTGGATGGGACACTGCTGTTCCTCCAAGTCATTCCAACTGTGTTCTAACTGTGAAAATGAAGGTCTGAAGAGGTGAACAAGAGTGTGGCCACCAGTCCTGGGAAGAATCTGGATCTACTCCACAGCATCTGGATGACAACACTGGCACATCATCTATTCCCCAGTGTCATAGATGGAGTTTTATTGTCATCCAAAACAAGAGACATATTGGAATCCTAACTTCTAGTACTTCAGAACATGACCTAATAGAGCTCATCGGGTTGAAATGAAGTCATTACAGGCAGCCCTAAGCCAGTATGACTGTTGTCCTCATGAACAGGAGAAATTTGGACACAGACAAATCAGACAAACAGAGAGAGAAGAGAGAGAGAGAGAGAGAGAGAGAGAGAGAGAGAGAGAGAGAGAAGCTATGTGAGAAGATAGGGACCTATTTACAAGACTAAAAGGAAGACATGGAGCAGACCTTGCCCTCTTCATACAATACATTTCTAATATTTAAACCTCCTAGTTTGTAGGACTTTGTTACAGCAGCACAAGCACGCTTATACACCAAATATCAACCTCTGGGGGAGAGCATCATTCTGTGTCAGTCAATGCAAATATTTGGCTTTATTCTATAGTTTCAATATTTACAAACCTTGACTTCTTTTTTTAAAAAGCACTTTTAAAAAAAGACACACATTTCCCTGAAAGTCTCTTTAATAAATGATAGCATTTAAAATATATATAAGTTTTGCTTAAACCCAAGTGTCGGACAGTAACCCCACAGACTAAGTACTATTGTTAAATACATTTTAGTGATAAAGATATTTAAGCACAGAGACATTACAAAAACTTCTGAAGGACAACCAGACTGTGAAATGGCAGAGCTGATTTCAGACTTGACACAGTCTCAAGTAGTATAGTCTGCAACAGGGATCAGCATCCCAGCACCCACGAAGGCCATTAGGGAGAAGTATGCCCTAAGGAATGCCATCCTTGGAAGAAGAGAGGGAGTGAAGTGTCTTTTGATGCCCTTCCAACCTTGACTTTGCCATCCTCTACTCACTACTGGTTTGAGTAATCCAGAATCATGTCAAAGAGGAAATAAAATGAAAATGAAATCAGAATTAGTATAGACAGAAAGGAAACTAACTAAGAATGGAGTGGAAATTTTTCATGGCAGAAAGAATAGCAAGAAATGTGTTGGTAATTCCGAGTGCTCAGGTTTTGCTGGTCAGTCCCACCCACCTTTAGGCTGTGTGTGGGGTCCCCGCGGCCCTCAGGGAGCCCTCATCCTTTGTGCAGCCTGATTAGATGGTGAAGAACCTTTTCAGCTTTGGCAAGTCATGTGACATTAAGAATGGCTCCAAGGCCAATGCCCTGAGCTCCTAATTTAGCATTTTCCCCAGCCCTAAGTCAAACACATACGTAATGCTTCCGCCACACTCTGTGCTCTATTCTGCCAGCGTCTGTGTGCCTGTGGCTTACATTATTCTCAGTGTGAGCGACTCACACACGCAGTGGAAAGAGAGAGTAGGTTTTGGAGCCCTGTCTCCCAGAGCAGCTCCCAAATTTATGCAGAGTCAGAGCCATCGCCCTTTGAAGGAAGGTTTTCAGTGTCTGCTGCAGTTCAGGCAGCAGACGTGTGTTCTGACGAGACAGTCACAGAACATGAAACTTGCTTATTTTCAAACTGACTTTGTATTTTCTCTGGCTTCAACAGGTTGCTGCGTGAAACAACTACTCAGTACGTGACATTTTCTCAGCTTGCTTTGAAAAGGTAGACTCCCAAGGTACCCAAAGGGTTTCTAGGTCTATAGAAGAGATGGGCCTCTGGAGAGGCTCTGTAGGGCTCCGGTGTGAAGCCACAGAGGACCACGTTCTGCTGCTTGGCGTGGGCTGGGAGAAGCGAGGGGTGCGGGGAGGCTGGAACCCACCTGCAGCAGGGCAGTGCAGGTGCTCCCGAGACGGAGCCTCAGAACCTCGAGGAGCCTTGCGCCGGGAGGCTCGGGCTTCACGGCACTCTCCCACTTTCGGGGGAAAAAAAAAATGCTTTAAGCAAATCTTAAAT
This sequence comes from Ctenodactylus gundi, assembly GCA_004027205.1. Taxonomy (NCBI): domain Eukaryota; kingdom Metazoa; phylum Chordata; class Mammalia; order Rodentia; family Ctenodactylidae; genus Ctenodactylus; species Ctenodactylus gundi. Next base: position 302,216 of record PVKB01000886.1, on the reverse strand, counting down.
TCGTCACCCTCCATCAGTTTCTGAGACACATCTGTTCAGATCTGCCAGGGAAAATGGGAAACTCTGTGAGGGAAACCGAACAAAAGCTGCACGTGAAATATCCTGCATCTTTCCTAGAAGTGTGGCTGCTGGTGAGCTCTTCCTAACATGCCCTGCCCTACTTACCTAGGTGCCAGCAATGCCAGCTCTCCCGTCGCACGGGGCTCCTTTGAGCCTTCAGGGGGACATGAGGCCTCTCTTCCTTTGACAGCTGGGAAGCTCAGAGTTCTCCTTCAGTGCTTGCATTCACCACGGTTTCCCAGCATACTTTTCACCACCGCACCCCCCACCTGCAGCACCTACCGAGTGACTTTTGCTTGTTACCTTTGTAAACACTCTCTTTTGGCCACATCTCTTACTGTAATGACTCAAACCCTCTTCAGAGAGACATAATAGACACCATCAAAACTCACAGAAGACAAAATACGGGGAGAGGCTTTGCTGTGGGAGGTGACATCTTGCCGTGACTATACAGATCTTAGAAGATAACACCTAACTTGATGCCTCATCTTTTAATGGGCATGTGATGCCCAGAAAGAGAGACACTTGCCCAAGTCCACAGCACCACTGACGGACAGATGGGCAAAAACAGAACCTGTCTGAACCCAACAGGTCTCTTTGTCTCACAGGTATTGTATCAGGACATGTTCTGATATGCCGGCCACCTCTGTAGATTCCATTCCAGGTGGCATGTTACCTAAGCCAGCAAAACTACAGCCAACTACACCAAGCAGAATAATCCTGTTCTCTCTTCCTCCTACCTAGGGTTCTAGAAGCCATTGCTCAGATCAAGTTTGCTTTGCTATTTAGGGACGGTGAATGCCATAGCAGACATAGCCAGAGATACAAGCTGCAACCTCCACATTTCCCATGAAAACTGCGCAGGTGTAATTAAGCATCAATAAGATGTCCTGATGCCTTGCGGCACTGTGGAAAACATACTGTTTGTCCCCAAAGCCCCAAATATCTTGTGTCAAGTTTCTTTCATCCCACTCCACCACCAACACTTAGGGAAAAGCACAGATTTCTCTCGAGAATTTGTTGTTCTGCTTGTTCTCGACTTGAAGTGACAATTCCTTAAGTGAAGAGCCTGAGGCTGCCGTGAACATACGAGACAGAATGTGTCCCTGGTGACAAGAAGCAGGGCTGGTGCATCCTCAGGAACAGTGGCATGGCCCTGCCTGGTGCCCTTCGAGGCTTCTCACCCCCACTCCCTCAGAAGGTCAAACCTACATGGTCCACAGGGCTGTCTTTGGACCGCCCAGCCTGCTTCTCCAGCTGCAGCTCAGCAAGCCCTCACCTTCATCTTGCGCCGCAGAAACAACGAGCTCATGACAGCTCCCTAAGCACACACTCTGCCTCCGGACCTGTGCTCATGTGACCTCTTGTGACCACCCTCCACACTTTCACCTTTTCCCTCTTCAGACAGGATCCTCCTTGGGGGGCCACTTCCTGTGCCTCACGCAGCTGGACTTCTTTTTTTTTCTTGTAGCATAACATTTATTCCAACTATTAGAAAGACCTATTTCATTCAGGAGCTCCTCAACTTTCCTTAGAAGTTTAGGGTCCCAAAAGGTGTCCAAAGGGGTGACTCACTCCTGCTGGCCCCATGGAATTCTAGTACTCAGTGTCAAGCCCTCTGCAGCCTAAGGGATGCTCTTGAGGGAAGGAGATTTAAAGCCTCTTATCGCACCAGGGCTTCCACATCTGGTTCTCTTTTTCTACCACCGCTCAGCCCAGAAAAGTGTCTTTTTTCTGTTTCTGGGAAAATACTCCCTGAATATCAGTATGTGTTTGTCTCTTCTCTACCCTCGGAGCTTTGGAGCCTCATGAGCGCCAAGGGTCAGGTGGCCATGACAAAACTGGGATGAGGGTAGCAAGAAGAACTCAAGAGAGCTGAGGCTTTCTCTAAGCATTGCAGATGAATAAATGTAAGTAAGCAAGATAGCGCCGAGACATTTCCACAGACCGAGTCGAAATCCAAACTTGCACTTTGTTGATGGGATCTTAACTTGAATCACTTGAGAAATATTTACTTTTAAAAAATGGCACAATATGCTATACAATTATAGAAGCTCCGAGGGCTTGCGAAAAAAAAATCTTTGATTCATCTACTTTTTCCAAATGGAGTGACCCAGGCCAAGAAATACAAATCAACGAATTCAAGTGTTCTCACGAGGGAAGCCTTCCGCTCCCCAGCCTTGCCTGCCACCTCCTTGTCCAGGGGTCTGGTCTCATTCGTACACCTCTAACGCACACCGAGAGAAGGAATCCTGCTCCTGCCTTATGGTGGGCACCGCAGCGCGTCTCCCAACTTGGGAGGCTATGGACACACAGTCAGAATGGCTACCTGGCCACAGACAGACAAAGAATCTCCTCTGCCTCTCCAAAGTGACCAGGTTCATGAGCGGCATGTTGTCTCAGCCTCTTGTCCCCTCTTCGAACTCCTCTGCCTCCTCGATCAAAGCAAAACGAGAAAGGTCTTCACATGAGGACCTTTTATACATAGAATCTTTTGTAAGACTTTTTTCCCTATCTTATTAATATGTATAAATACAATACATAAAGTTTACATTGATCTTGAGTATTTTGTGCATATACATATCGTGGCAAAATTACAAATCCTTCTCTTTTCTCGATGCTCTCACTCTCCCCTCCTCCCCTCCAGTTCTTCTTATTCCCCACAATAAGTTCCATGAAATAATTGTGATCTGGGTTTGTCATATTAGAGAGACCATTCGATATATCACCTTCCACTTCTGACTCACTTCACTAAGCACAATGATCTCAAGCTGCATCCATTTACATTTACCTGTAAAAGCCCCCAACCTATCTGACTTTATAGATGCATAGTATTCCATTGTGTAGAAATACCACAATTTGTGTATCCATTGGTCTGTTGATGGGTATTTGGGTGTCTTCCACATTTTAGCTATTGTTAGTTGTGCTGCTATGAACATAAGTATACATGTTGTTTTTAACATATGTTGTTTTTAACCCTTTTGGGAAAATTCCCAGAAGAGGTATCGCTGGATCAAAGGGGATATTTATTTCCAGTCTTCTGGGAAGCTTCTGTATTGTTTTATACAGTGGTTGTACCAGTTTCCACTCCCATCAGCAGTGCAGGAGGGTTCCTTTTTTGCCACAGCCTCACCAGCACTGATTGCTGTTTGTGTTCTTGATACATGTCATTCTCTCTGGAGTTAGACGGTATCTTAGCGATGTTTTTTTTCCCCATTTTATTGATATGTACAAGTGCAGAATTTAAGGTTGACAATGGAGTTGAGCATTTTGTGCACATATTTCCTTGTCAAAGTGACAAGGGCTTTTCTGCTCTCCCTTTGTCCCTCCCCCACCCTCCCTTCCCTCCCTTCACCCCCCTCCCCTTCTTCCCCTTTGTCTTTCATTTAAAGAGACCCAGACCACAACTTTAGCGATGTTTTGATTTGAATTTCTTCTCATGGCTAAGAATGTTGAATATCTTTTCATGTATTCTTTGGTCATTTGAACTTCTTCATCTGAGAACTGCCAATTCATCTTTTTTGCCCATTTTTCAATCTTTGATTTTTTTCCCACATTGTATTGATATGTATATGTGCAAAATTCAAGGTTTACAATGAGGTTGGGCATTTTGTGCACATAAGTATCTTGTCAAGGTGACGAGGGCTTTCCCACTCTCCTTTTGTCCCTCCTCCCCCACCCCATCCCCTTGATTTTTGAGCTTACTTTTCTTCAGTTCCCTGTATATTCTGGTTGTGAGCCTCCTATATGAGGTATTAGTGAGAAATATTTTTCCCAGCCTGTCTGTTCTTTTTTTACACTGTTGATAATTTCCTTTGCCATGCAGAAAGTTTTTAATTTGACATAATCCCATTTATTAATTCTGGGGGCTATTTCTTTTTCTTTTGGTGTCTTATTAAGGAAGTTCTTGCCTACACCTATGTCTTTTAGATATCTGCCTAATTTGTCTACCAGGAGGTTCAATGTTTCAGTTTTAGTATTTAGGTCTTTGATCCACTTTGAATTTTGGTGCATGGTTACAGGTGCATGTCTATATTCATTCTTCTGCATGTGGGTATACTATTTTTTCAGCACCATTTGTTGAAGAGGCTGTCCTTTCTCCAGTGTATGCTTTTGGCTTCTTTGTCAAAGATTAGGCAGCCGAGGGTATTTGAGCTTGTCTCTGCGTCTTCACTTCTGTTCCACTGGCATACCTGTCTCTTTTAGGGCCAGTACCATATAGTTTTTATAACTATTACTTTATAGTGTAACTTGATGTCTAGAATTGTAATGACTCCTGCCTTGGTCTTGTTACTCAATATTGCTTTGGCTATTCTAGTCCTCCTTTGGCTCCATATGAATTTAAGGATAATTTTTCCAAGTTCTGTGAAAAAAGTTGGTATTTTGATAGGAATTGCATTGAATCTGTATATCCATTTTGGCAGTATAGTCATTTTGACTATATTGATTCTGTCTATCCAAGAATAGGGAGGGGGAATGTCTCCATTTTCTGATGTCATCTACAACTTCTTTCTTCAGTGTAATATAGTTTTCTTTATATATGTCTTTCAATTCCTTGGTTAGATATACTCCTAGGTATTTAAGTTTTTACTGGGCTATTGAGAATGGGATTATTCTTCTGAGCTGTTTCTCAGTGAGTTCACTGTTGGTGTAGAGAAAAGCTATTGCTTTCTAGTATTGATTTTATAGCCTGTGATTTAGCTGCATCTCTTTATTATTTCCAAGGGTTTCATAGTGGAGTTTTGGGGGTCTTCTATATAGACAATCATATCATCTGCAAATAAGGATAGTTTGACCTCCTCCTTTCTGATGCAGATTCCTTTATTTCACTTTCTTGTCTGATTACTATGGCAAGTGTTTCAAGGACTGAGTTGAATATGAGTAGTGAGAGTGGACAGCCTCATGTGTTCTTGATTTGAGGGGAAGCACTTTCAATTTTTCTCCACTTTCTAAGATGTTTGTGGTAGGTTTGGCATATATGGCTTCTATAAGTTTAAGATAAGTCCCTTCTATACCTATTTTTATCAGATTTTCTATCATGAAAGGGTGTTCAATTTTATCAAAGGCTTTTTCTGCATCCATTGAGATGATCATGTGGTTTTTGTTTTTGCTTTTGTTGATGTGATGTATCACACTGATTGACTTACATATGTTGAACCAGCCTGGCATCCAGGGAATGAAGCATACTTGATAACAGTGTATGACCTTTTTGATTATGTACTGGATTTTATTTGCCAAAATCTTATTAAGGATGTTTGCATTTATGTTCATTAAGGATATTGGTCTATAATTTTCCTTCCTGGTTGAGTCTTTGGTTTTGGAACTAAAGTGATGCTAGTCTCCAGAAATGAGTCTGGTAGTATTTGGATAGGAGGGAGATGGACGCCACAAGCTACAGAAAGGGGGCAGCCTCCAGGTCAGAAGAGACAAAGCCTCCCAAAAGCAGACAGCCCTACTACACTATTTGTTAGACCTGTGAGATCCATTCTGAGATTCTGGTCTCCACAATTTTAAGTTGTAAGTCTGCTATTTTTAGCCACTAAGTTTGTGGTAATGTATTGCGACAACAGCAGGAAAGTAACTCAACTATCACCAACTATCATTTCAGAGATAAGCAATCTGAGGCACAGATAGGTGATATGGCTTAATCAAACTATATCCTTAAGAATGACAGATCTAGGACTATAACCATGTAGTTTGGCTTTAAAGCCAGGATTCTTAATTACTAAATTCTACTGCTAACTTCTAATCAAATCTATGAATTCATAAAAGAATGACTAATAAATAAGACTCAGTGGCTCTAGTGCTTACGGTTGGCCTGAAAGATAATGTACAAGCAATGATAGAAATCCCACAAAGCACGGAACACAAGCAAAAATATAATAATTTTCTTTGCAGAAGAGCCACTAGTATGAAAAAGATTATCAAGGTTTGCTTATGAGATGACAAAATAGCACAGTTGTACTAGAAAACACTCTAGTGATTCCTAAAAAGTTAAACATAGGCTTAACATATGACCCAGCAATTTCATTTCTACCTATATATCCATCAGAAAAAAATACAAGCAAGTAATTGTATATAAGCATTCGTAGCAGCACAATTCACAATAGCCAAAGGGTAGGAACAACTCAGTATCTTCCACTAGATACATGGAGAAATATGTTGTAATTTATGTGTGTGTGTGTGTGTGTGTGTGTGTGTGTGTGTGTGTGTGTGTGGAGTATTATTTGACTATAAAAAGGAAGGAAGTATTGATATATGAACTCACAGCAACCTGGATGGACCTCAAAAACTTTATACTAAGTGAAAGAGGCCAGACATCACATGCTAGGTGGTTCTATTTATATAAAATATCCAGAATATATCAAACAGATTTTTTTGTTGCCAGGGCAGGAGGAAGGGGAGATTAGGGAGTAACCATTAAAAGCTTATTTTTTTCTCATTTTATTGATATGTATAAGTTCAAAATTTAAGGTTTACATTGATCTTGAGCATTTTGTGCACATACATCTTGTCAAGGTGACAAGGCCTTCCCCACTCTCCTTTACACCCTCCCCTTACCAACATCCCACCGCCCCCTCCCCACCCCAGTTCCCTTTAATTTTCACTTTAAATTCCATGCGATAATTGTGATCTGGGTCTCTCATATCAGAGAGACAATTAGATGTTTCTCCTTCTGCTTCTGACTCACTTCACTAAGCATGATGGTCTCAATTTCCTCCATTTGCCTACAAAAACCTCCAACCAATCTGTCTTTATAGATGAGTAATATCCCATTGTGTATAAATACCACAGTTCGTGTATCCATTGGTCTGTTGATGGGTATTCTGGTATCTTAGGAAATGGGTAAAATGTGAAAAAAAAAAAATATTTTGAACTAGATCAAAAGTTACACAACATTGTGAACATACTAGATGTCACTAATTCTTTGCTTCAAAATTATTAATTGGGGCTGGAGTAATGGCTCAGCGGTTAAAGCACTTGCCTAACAAGCTCTAAGTCAAGGGCTAAGCACCCTAGTTCGATTTCCCCAGTACCACATAAACCAGGCATGGCGGCACACGCCTGTAATCCCAGCACTTGGGAGGCTGAGGCAGGAGGATTGCCAGGAGTCTAAGGCCAGCCTGGGCTCCATAGTGAGTTCAAAACCAGCCTGGGCTACAGAGCAAGATGCTGTCTCAAAAAAAAAAAAAAATTATTAATTGTACACAATGTAAATTTTACCTTGGCCAATTAAAAAAAAAACAATGTTGCAAACGAATTATCAAAGAGAACCTTCTACAAGATGATGTAGAATTTACTGAGGACCTGGAATGACAGCTAGAATTAAGCAGGCATGGAGGAAGTAATGAAAAGAAATCAAGGAATAATTTCTGTTTAACTCCACACCATGTTCTTATACATCTCCACATTCTTGAAGAGTCAGCACAGGGTGACCTCATTTCACCACCTTGAAAAACTCAAGCACCCAATGACTGAAGGCATTGGCAGGGGTCTGCACAAGTTGCAGAAGGTTTTACAATATTGTATGAAAAGTTTTTACTGAAGAGCAATGTGCTAATGTCAGAAACACCGAAGCCAGCAGACATGCACGAAAATAGTTAGCATTCATTGCTTGCCTACAGTGCACTAAACATGACGTCAGGTGCTTCATATTCACTTTCTGCCAACACTCTAACTGCCCTGCAAAGCAAGGGTTCTATCCTGGGGGGACAGGCTAGGACCATGCCACCTGCACATCCTCAGTTTATTGTCTCTGTAAGCCATGCAGGTTAGTGTCTGTCTTGTAATCTCTTGTAACCTTGAAATATTCTAGAACGCTAGTCTGTTAGTCTTGTGGACATCAAACCCCTAGTTTTCCTCTCGCTTCTATATCTACTGGCTTTGCCATTCCAGGTTCTAAAAGGTGAAGGGAGAAAGATCCCGAGGCAGATTGCTGAGTTCACGCTCTGAGCTTCTCTCCATGCTCACTGATTTGAGGGCATAATATATTTAATCCCTTATAATTTCATTTGCTTCCTTTAGTAGCTGTGGAAATAAAGAAATCAACATGCAGCCCAATTAGGACAATTCCTGCCACATGGTGAGCTAGTTGTCTGTAATATCACTACCACCGCCTGTATCTGCTATTGTTACAGCACCTGTAACATTTTAAGTTTCACGGAGTGGAGCCACACACGTCCTTTTCCCGCTCGGTCTCCCCGAAGGCAGCCTCATCCGCCTCTTGCCTCTGTGTCGCGTGTGCATTGCCATCTCCCGGTTCACACTTCCGACCCAGATCTCACGGGAAGCCCCAGGCTTATCCATCCAATCGCCTCCTCCGATGCCTCCTGGGCATATCAATTGGTGAGTCTAACACTGAACCCTCCTCCTCCGCCTGCCTCTTCTCGGTGTTGTTCATCACAGACAATGACGACTTCACCTGCTGGTGACTTAACTTGGAAACCCTGGAATCATTGTGACATTTCTCTTTCTCCTACCTTCCACATCTAATTCATCACCGCCTGCTTTCAATTTCACCTCCAAAATATATATTAACTTCGTTCTCTTCCCTCCATCATAATGCGCTGCACCCTCACCCAAGTGGCGGGTGACCCCTTTCATTTCTCCCCAACCCTACACTCCCCTTCTCGCATACTTCAGTGAAGGGATTGCTGGTTTATTAATGTTGGCGTAATGGATGTCTATCAGGAGTCGATCTCTGCTTAAACCTCTACTGCTGCTTCCTGTGATCCCTGAGAGAAAACCCAGCTGCTCACAGTGGCTCTCAAGGCTCTTCCGTGTCTGGACCCCTCACCTCTCCAGCCTCCTCCTGCACTCCCTTCCAGGCTGACGTCACGCTCCCACACTGGAGCTGCACCAGATCCCCTCCCTGCGTCTGGCCCTGCTTTTTCTTAACCCTATTATCCTGACTCTTTTGATGCCCTGGGCAAGTTTTGTTCCCTGTGCCTGCTCACAATCTTGCAGAATGTTTTTTAATGTAAGCACAATAAAATGCAATTATAACACTTCCATAAAACACCAGTGACATTTGTGGCATGCCACTCTGGTACAGGATTATAGGTGTGAGAAGCTGTGTATTTGGATGCCAGAGACGTAGAAAAGGTCCCTGGACCTTCTGCTTAATTTTGCTATGGACCTAAAACAGCTTTAAGATATAAATAATATAGCAATAATGTGTGTGTTCCTTTATCAATGTATTTACCAACAAAGTCAAGCCATGTGCCCATTAACTAAGACAACCCTATTGAGTGTGACATGAGGACAACTGTTCTACTGGTCAAGAAGTCACAGCCACTGCTAGCACTACTAACCCTGCTGTCTGTCGAGTGAGGTTGGATTTCCCTACAGGTAAAAGCTTGGAACAAAGAAAACTCTCTCTCTCTCCATTTTCTGAGTAGCTCTGCAGTTCCAGACTCCCCCCAAATAAATGCCAACCATCTTTTGCTATCCTCTTTCACTACATCTAATTTTTAAACCAATGTTATATTATATTCAGATTTTTCTGAAATTTTTATTTCATTTGTACTTGTTTCCAGGTTTTTTTTTTCTGTCACTAAATTGGAAGTGCCCTAAGGGCTAGAATGAAGCCTTACCTGCCTCAGATTGAGCAAAAAGTGACTCCGTGAATGAATGAACGAATGAATTTGTCTATAGCTGGTATAAGCCGCAAGCCTGGCCTTGATAAAACAACCTAGCGTCAAAGGTTTTGTCCTTACCCCACAACACACTGAATGAGGAATGCTAAGAGACAACTTCTGCTTCATACACAGATGCCTCTTGAACCATCCTCCGCTGACCTCTCTCAACAAAAAAGCTGTCTAAACTCATCCCTCAGAAACGTCACTTTTGCCAAAGTTGTACATATTTCCAATGTAGCGCTTGATAAAAACTGATAGCGGAAATATTGGGTAAACATTTGTGGGTTAACATTTTTAAGTTACTTTATTTTTGTGAAATTTTTTAAATGATTTCAGATCTATTCAAGATCCAAGAAACAGAATTTTTATGAAAACAATACTAACGACAAGCATGTGTTTGGCATTGTGAACACCTTTTACGTGTTTGTTAGCTGATTTAAATTTCACCATATCCCTACCATACATTTAAGAGAATATGGTGTAGAGAAAAGATAAACTCACACAGAAAGCCACACCTTAGCTCTGCTTCATCATAATACAAAATTGTTCTAATATTTTCTCCATCTATCCTAAATTCCAAGGTTGATAATAATTTGATAATTAAAGACTGTTATGGAAAATGGATTCTCAAATGAATGAGACCTTAACCTCCTAACCTCAGCTAATAGAGTATTCAGGGATCAGCTGATTATCAAATAAGATAGGCTTCCCCCTTAGAAATCAAAAAGCAATCAAAAGTTCAAAGTTCAATGCTTTAACCCTGCCTGAGTGGACAGAGGTCATTATAGGAAGAAGGCCAGAGCAACAGCATGGAGGGGGGAAGAGAAAGTACAAATATGGAAAAAATGATGGATGGGGGTACCAAATTTCAGCTCAGAAGAGCCAGGCATTAAACAATCTTTCTGAGTTGGATTTGATTGAAGGCTAGGTCAAAATTAGAGTTTTAATCAGCTATGGTCATATTTAGTTACTCTTAATAACAAGGTTAGAATAAGGTAAGATTAAGCCATTGGTTTGCATAAAAATCTTCTTAAAATCTTTGTGTCTGTGTTCCAGCGAAGGCCCTGGCTTCTTGGTAAACCTTCGAGGTGAGGTCATTTTTAGTAGCTGATTCAATTTCAATCGGGATCAACATTCGGAGTTGAGAGTTACCCTTGGAGTTCAGATCAGCATTAAAATAACAGTTTGGAAGTTCAAACAAAAGCGGTACTTTAGTCTGAATTCAAGCTTTAGAGTATGGTAAATTTGAGGGTTACTAACACAGCCCAAGGTAAGGATCTGTGGTAAGCCTGTGGTTTGGGTAGAGATATGAGGCAGGCTTACATGTGCTGACAAGCTGCCGACCAGCAACTGGGAGGACATCCAGTGTAGACAATTTATATACCTAAGAGGTAGCTGTGGACAGACACAGCCCAGGGCTACTTAACCCCTGAGTCCCTGATGTCCCCTGCGTACAAAAACCACATCAGAGTTTCAGATTCTTTAACAACTTGGAGTCACTGCAGACTGCCCCCCACCATTTGCCTGTCCACACTTCTTACACTCTGGTCAGCAGCTGAAGAGATCCCCATTCCTATGGACAAATTAGCCTCACAGGATTTTAGTAAACAAAGGATTACTGATGTCATTAATAAAGCCAAGAAATGGCTCTGAAGCCCTCAAACCCAATGCAGGGAAAAGGCCCTGGCCTAGATAGGACCCACTGTGAGCACCCCCCTTGGAGCCCCTGGTCTCCACTCTCCTGTGCCTCAGGTCAGCCCCTACAGCTGCAATTGACTTCAAGGTCCTTTACTCGGACAGCAGAATTGGGAGCTGAGCAACTCAGCCTCTAGGGAATTTTCAGGACAGTAAATGATAAACATTGAGTCCTGGTGCAAAAGGAGAAAAGAGCAATTCAGGCTAGGAGCCAATGCAGGTGACAGAGTGCTGTCCCAAGCTGGCACCTCTGCCCTTCTGCTCCTAGGGCACCCCTCTACGCACAGGGGGAGGTGGGCATTGTCCAGAGCCAAGGCCAAGGCTAGCCCAGGGAGTGGAAGTGATAGTGCGAGGATTCTGGGGATTCTTGGCCCCTTTTAGGAGACCTGGAGTATGCAGAGATCCTTTCCCACCTCCTTCCGGGACAGCAAGATCTGATTTTCATAGGTGTCATTTTATTTCATGAAACTCTCCTAAGAATGATTTGAAAACAAGCCATAAAAAGAATCACACTTATTCCCCATTACCAAATAAGAAAATGAGCATAAGACCTGATTCTAACCTCGAAAATATCACTGATTGTGCCACACTAAAAGGTCCTCTTCTACACGAGCCAAGTAGTTTTCACCTGTAATCCCAGTCCTCTGGGAGTCTGAAGCAGGAGGACTGCAATTCCAAGCCTACCCCCAGGGAACATAGCAACTTAGTGAAACACAGTCTTAAAAATTAAAAGTTCAAAAAAGGGTCAAGGGCTGTATCTCAGTGTTCAACCTGAGTTCAATCCCCAGTACAATGAAAAAAGAAGAGAGAGAGAGAGAGAGAGAGAGAGAGAGAGAGAGAGAGAGAGAGAGAGAGAGGGAGAGAGAGACAGAGAGAGAGAGAGACAGAGAGAGAAATCTACTTTTTAGGACTCACCTAGGTATGTGTAAAATACGGGAGCGGCCAAGACAACTACACTTGCAAAAGGGTAATAACACTTGCAAAAATCGAAGAACTCAAACACATACACCTGTTGCCTTCGAGCGCTCACTGTAAGTGCCTTACAGAGCAATCACCTGAGGACACAGCAGGTGCAAACACATCTTAGGTCTCTCCTCCCCCCAGGAAAGGCCTGGAGGTGACCTCTTCCAGAGGGGGCTCCCTTGTCTAATTGACCTCCCAGTCCCCAAGTGCTTTCCCTACACAGCCTCCATTTGTCCTTCCTAATTTGAGGCTATTTCTCCTTGTTGTTCCTACACTGATGACTAAAATTAATCCCTGGCATTTCCCAACAGCTAAATCATCATAATCAAACTCTGCCGCTTGCCAGATATGCTGACTCAAACCCCCTATGTATTCATATGATATTTGCTGGGTAATTACAGAATAGAGGTAATTATATTCATGACTCCATTACTTTCATAATTCCAGAGACCCAGAAATCACAAAAAAAAAAAAAACCTCACAGAGCCCATAGAAGAAATTCCTTCAATAATGACCTCAGAGCCCTCTATCCTACTGGTTTCTCTACATTATTCTTTCTTGAAATCTTCTCATAGAACAGTAGTACCTCCTTAGTCTTAGGGAAAGGAACAAAGCAGATGAACCCCAAACTAAGGTGAGTGGCTATGCTTGGTTAGGACCCCAAAGGCTTCGGGCTTCCAAATCAATGCTACCGAATAACTTAAGTCCTAAGTTCCCCTGGGTTCTCTGGGCCTTAACACAATGAATTTTTCTTTTCTACTCGTGCTGCAGTCCAGTCGAGGGATGTCTTGCCAGGTACCTGTCACACACTCACTCAGGAACCCAGGTTCCTTCTGTCTTGTGGCTCTGCCTAGGCTAGCACCTCAGGGTTTTCTCGATTGTTTGACATGTGGAGAAAGTCTCCTTAACTCTCTTGGCCTAGACACACTGCTCATCACTCACAGGTCCCCCCCCTAAGCACCAGTGAATGTAGCTCTTGCTGGACAGCCAGTTCCCAGCAGTATTCCTCATGATGGTCGGGAATATATATCTTTGGTGGTCACTTCTGTCAACAATGTATATGCATAGGGCACAAATGAACACCCAAGATATTTGGGAAGCGGAGTACTACAGTGTACACTATGCCAAGCAATGCAACTTCAAGTGGTAAGTAAAGCAAGCATCCTAAAGAGATGATGAAGGAAACTCATTGCCACCCCCACCCCCACTTCCATGCATTCAGTGCACAGAAAGGCCCATCACCCTGGCACCCAACAGGAATCCTCGTGTCACTCCTGGGGAAGGTGCTCAGCCTCCCCTGACATCTCTCACTCCCTTACCCTATCTTTTCTCCTACTTCCAGACAGCACTGTTGCCCAAACTTCCCCTGGTAGAACTCCTCCTTAGAGACTGTCAAGTGCCCACTACATATGCTTTCTACCCTGTCTGTCCCTCTCTGCAGCTGGGATACCCACGGGGGGGGGGGGGGGGGGGATCTTGTACGTCCTTGGGAGGGCTAACCAGGACCAAGCCAAACCACACCGCAGATGTAAGTAGGTTAGCTACTAAGATTCAGAATATATATGGGTTGAGGGGATGGAATAATATGCTGTGTTGTTTTGAGGTATATGTAATAGGGATGAGGATGAGGATGAGGATAGAATAGGCTATGGCTAAGCATCCTCCTACGTTATTTGGGACTGATCTTTGAATTTCGTAGGCAAACAGGAAATATCATTCTGGCTTAATGTGAGGTGGGTTGTTTAGTGGGTTTGCAGAAGTATAGTTGTTAGGGACCCCTAACAGATCAGGGGAAATAGTATAAGAATTATGAGTATTGTAAATATTATTTAAAAACCTAAAATATCTTTCACGGTCCAGTAGGGGTAAGAAGGGATTTTGTCTGAGTCAATGCAGATGTGTCCTTGAGGAGTTGAGCCAGGGTGGGGAGCTGTGAAGGAAACAACCAGCACCAGAGCATGTAAATTTGGTTCCACTAACCCCTGAGCCACCTACTATGTATGTACAGTACTCGGAAGCATTCTTTCCAGTTCTTAAAACTCCAAACTAATAGCTGTCCTATATTTTCCATTCAGAATTTTCCACTTCAGCAGTTTTCTTTTTGTTTGTTCCAGAAAAGAGATAGAATTAAGTTTTAGTGTGCTTTTTACACTTGAAAACCTCTACAACAAAGTGTAGCTTTTGTTTTTGTGGGCTTCTTTTTTTTTTTGGCTTTCAGAACTGCTTTTGTGGCAGGTCACAGCAACCCAGGAATTAGGAACCAAGGGACAGCCTTAAGGTGTGACAGTCAAGGGCCCAGGGTGAGTGGCTCTCCTGAGGTCAAATCTTTTCCATGGAAAATTGATGAAGCCATGTCTCAATTTCAAGGGGAAGAATAAGAATTTTCTAATTAATACCCACCCTCCAAGGCACGATTTGACCTTGTCAGGTTCCTGGTCTGGGGAACCCTGGGGATTTCCAAGCACTGGTAGAAAGTTATCTCTGCAACCATATTACAAATTGTTTTTCAAAATGCAATTCCTAGAAGTGCACATTAAGAAGCAAGAATAAAGCATACATCTGCTGTCTTTTTGAAATTCTTCTTCAAGAAGAAAAGAACAAGTCTTTTGCTGGCCTCTCTGTCCCTTTGTGGTGCATCATCTTTTGGGTCATGCCTGTCTCTCTAGTTACTTTCCAGAACTATCTCGAGATACAGAAGACAACCTCACCCAAGTGAGATGCCCCCTTATGTCCCCATATCCCCTCCTGCTCTCTTGTGTAAGCCACTTGTGGCTTCCCTTCTTAGCTCAGCACCTGTCGAGGACAGCTCATGAAGAGGCCATGAAGGAAAGTCAGCTGCAGTCCTAGGAGGGGCCTCAGGAGTCTGAGCCAAAATGTCCCGAGGCCAAGGTTGTGACACGTATCATGCTCAGGAGCACAACCAAAGGCGAAACTTTAGAACTTCCTTTTTGTCCTTGCCTGAGCTTTACTTTTTGGTCTCACCTCCATTTTTCCCCACAGGCCAACTAGTTTTCCTGGATTTTCTCTTCCTCGTTCAATTTAACTCCATGACTCCTTGACAAACCGAGCTGACTTCATGTTACAGGGCAACCACAAAAGGTAACAACCACTGCAAAAATCAAAGAACTCACACACCCACACCCACACACCCCTGTTGCCCTAGAGACCGCACTGTAGGAGCCTTACAGAGCAGTCAGCTGAGGAAACAGCAGGTGCACACAAATCTTAGGTCACTCCAGCCCCACAGGAAAGACTTGGAGGAGGTGGGAAAGCCAGCAGCAGAGCAAGACAAGAAGGCAGCCTGTCTAAACCAAGAGACAAAACTCAGGAAGCACCACACGTTGTAGAATTGGGCCACGAATGCCTCAGCAAACAAGCCAAGGCTTTGCAGGGACCTGGGGAGATTTAAAGGAGGGCTTCATCTCCATGGCCAGAGAAGAGAAACTCAGTCTAGGAAAGTTATAGAACACTCTGGTACTTATGTTCAGAGGCGAGGCAAAAGAGGACAGGGAGGAAAGGCCACGCATGGTGCGGACCAAGCTCATTCTAGGAAGTTTCAACAGGAGAACATCTGCTAGGATGTTGAGTGCAGGATACGAGCACAGAAGCCTGTGCAGAGGGCGGCAATAAAGCAAGCAGGTAGCAGAGGAGCAGTGGGAGACCGAGATGCGGGCATCTCGCAGGGGGACCGGGTTCTGGGCAGGGATGTCATGGAGCTGAGACACCATGGGAACCCCATGGCTGTGAGGAGGACACGGCACCAGACCAATTCCAAACAGCAGCAAGAGATAAGAGACTAGAGATGTCGACATCTGCCTTCTGATCGTCAAGTGCTGGCTCTGAGACAGGAGGCGGTGAGCAGCGGCTTGAGCAACAAGTCCGTGCTCTGAGGACAGGCAGCTGAGGCGGTCAAGGCTGGCTCCAAGAGGCCTGCCTGCCGCCCAGCCACCTCCGTGCGGGGCATGCCTCTCCCTCCCTGCCTCCATCCTGTGAGGCTTCCAGCAACTGTCCTTGCCCTGTGCGGGGTCCGAGGGAGCACCCATTACCCCAGCTCACCCGGGGAGCTGGCCTCAACCATTTAGCCCCAGTCGAAGCCGGCGGTGGGGCGCCTGCCCGGCTGGGAGCTGGGAAAGCTCCTCTAATCATGCTTTCAGAGCGCTTTGTGATGCGGAGATGAAAGACAGCTGAGGAGAGCAAAGCAGGCCTATTACAATCTCCATCTTCTTAATTGAGGAAAATGAGGTTATTTCCAAATCCTCTGTGATGTGATGGGAACTGCGCTCGATAGGCCCCCCGTATATGGCTACTCCCCTCCAGTGCTCCTGAGGGAAGGGGTAGCGGGGGCGCTTGGAGAGTGCAGAGCAGGACAGCCCCACCAGGTGGGCCGGGCCCAGCTGCCTGGAGTCGCTCCTGATGCACCTGCCCCTAAGAAGGGCAGCCACCAGAAAACATCGAAGTCGAGCGCCTTCGTGCGGCAGGGAAGTCCTCCTCCTCTGCACTGAGTAATTGGAACAAAACGACCCAGGTAGTCTTGCGGTAACATCAGAGCTGCATATAATAACCTCGCAGATGAATTCAAGAGTGAATACATTCACAGCCACTGCTCAAGTTTGAAGTATGCTGCAATTTTTTTTTTAGCTTCAGAACCACGCAAGACAAAAAAGAAAAATCACCAGCCATAGCTTTCTTTATTAACCAGCTGCCTCCCCTTTCAGGCTCAGTGAAAAGTGTGGGTTTACAGCATTTGAGTAATAAGAAGTCAGTTTGGGAACAATGATGAGGATTGGAATGACTAAGAATAGGGCTGTAGGGTCAAAGAAGAAATCCCAAAGGTACTTACATGTTCACTAACACAAACTCTGGCCCATTCTAGGCCCCAAGTGCAAAGTAAAGCTCTGCAGGCACAGAATTCCACTGACCAAAACATCAGTGATGTCTTCCCCTTCGAGGTCAGGTAGAAGAGCTGGTCATCTACTGTTCCCTCCAAGGGACAGCTGCCTTTATTTCATCCAGAAGACTAAAGGTGGGTGAGTATTGATAAATAATAGAGCTGCCAAACATAAGAACCCAGAACTGGTTATCAAAGGTATTTATAGACGGGCATCTCAAATCCTGGGGCCTTGCTGAAGCAAATGCAAGTCTTGAGTCCTCGGAGGGGCCTCAGGAGTCAACGCCAAGAAGACCCAAGGCCAAGGCTGTGACAAGCACCATTCTGTGGCACACAACTCAAGGTAAAGCTTTGGAACCTCCATTCCCCTTTGTCCTTACCTGGGCTTGATTATTTAGCCCGCCTCCATTTTTTCCACAGTCCAATTAGTTCTCCTGGATTTCGTCTTCTTCATTCAATTTAATCTGGTGTCCCCTTGCAAGACCCACACTGCAGTCAGCACATACAACGCTACCCTTTCCTGTAATTGCCATATAGTGGGGTTACGTGTCTAACGCACTGCTTATTCCATTCATTTCACAGTTCAGAAAACAAACGAAGAAGGACCGTAACTCTCCTCTCCAATGAATGTATGGGTGGTGGGTTATTTCCCTAACTGATGTGTATATTCTCTTCAACAACAAAATTACACGTTATCATCCCCACACCAGCTTTGTGAATCAGCCCCCTGGGACCCTTGAAAACCATGGTGCAGGGTTACAACCCATCCTGTTCCTGAAACTCACGCTTCCCCCATGTACTGTGGCTTAATGGTACTCTTGCTCCCTGTTTTGGATTGAATTAAGCTCCCCCAAATGATGCTAAAGATCTAACTTCAGGTAACTGTGAAAATGACCTAATTGTAAAATAAGCTCTTCTAGGATGATCAAGTCAAGAAAGTCCTTGTGGTGAGCCCTCAGTCCACTATGACTGACATACCTATATGAAGTGGAAATTTGAGGTGGGTATGGTGGTACATGCCTATAATCCAGATGTTCTGAGAGGTTAAGGCAGAAAGATCTTGAGATTAAACACAGGCTGGAAATTTTCATAACTTAAAGAGACTATTTCAATTTTTTTAAAAATTAAAAAGGATTGGGGATGTAGCTCAGTATGAAGGCCCTGGGCTCAATCTCCAGTACCAGCAAAAAGGGTGGGGGAGCAGATTTAGATGCAGAGGCACATGTCACACACAGAAAAGGCTGTGTGAATGTGGAGTCAGAGAAGGGCACACGGAAGCATCTGCAAACCAATAAAAATCGGAGATTTTAGCGGCCATTGTAGGAGCCAGAGAGAGGCAGAGCAGATCCTCTCTCCCAGCCACAGGTAGAACGAGCCCTGGCTGCCCTCTGCTCCTTGGCAGCCTTGGTATCTTTGCCAAGCAAAAGAGATGCCTGTGATGCCATGACAACTCCAAAGAAGCCAAGCCCACAGTTAAATGGATCATGAGGGAGTCAGGACAGAACCAGGACAGCCTCACAGCCCGAGCTCACCATCCAACAGCCCTTGACTTGTTAGCTCTGCCCCAACCTTGGACTCGTCCACTTCCCCCCAACCCCAGATCCCTCCAGCACCCCCTACCTCTATCCACATTCTTCTAATCCCTTCCGCAGGGTTCTCAGGGGAGTAAGTCAGGGCAGAGATTGGGAAAGGAGGCTGCCAAGCTCAAACAATGAGGGAAAAAAAGAATCCCCTTGGACACAAAGTTATCAGGAAATCAATCAGGCTAAATAACTTTGTAAAAGCTCTTGCCAAACTATGAGTTTGACCTCAATGTTCAACTTTAGGGGTGTTGTTGTTGTTGTTGTTGTTGTTGTTGTTGTTGTTGTTTAAAGTTTCTACTTTATTGTGATTAGCATAACCATATTGATGTATTTTGTGTTGCTGTTATTTTTTTCCTACAAAGGAGTGATTTTTTTTCTTAGAAGCTTGTCAGTACGTATTATTACATCCTATACAAGCCTCAGTTATTTTTTTTCCTATGAATACGTATCTGACTTGATAAGGTGCTTAATAGAAATTCCTGTGTGGCTCACTTCTCTTCCATGAAATGAGGGTTGGAGTTCGATTTACTTTCAGTCTGTACCTGCCCTCTGCACCCGGGGCAGCGCCACTCATACACCCAGGCATTAAATGAATTAAAAGCAGTGGTGGATGATGAAAAAGCTCCAACAAGCAAAGCATTTGGAGATTTATCAACATCTCTAGGGCTCTCTGAGCCTCTCCAGGTTACCTCTGAAATGCACAGGATTTGGGAGGGATTAAGAGAAACTTGAAAATCTCTAAGAATGCAAGACAACAATTAATGACTTGGAAAATAAGACTCTTTAAAGTAGGTTAGGAACGTGGTCACAGAGCAATAACCAGAAAAAAGAGAACGCTTTAAGGAGCCTTTAAGGCTAGAATGAAATTCTTCACATCAAGTCTACTTTTCACTTGTCTATTAAAACAAAGGAATTATTTCTTTCCCACCGTACTCCTTTTTCCGATTTGTATACAAAGGCCCCATCCTGACCCTTGTCATCTTAGTGCTCAACTCACATATACATGACTTTGGCAGCCTTTCAGTGACCCCTGTCTTAATTGGAATTGCACTAGAAACGTAACAGGATGAGAAGTTTCCAGAAGCTTGGCCAAGTACCCAAGTGGCAACCACCTGCGCACGTACCACCAACCTCACCCCTCTGCCTGATCCCTCCCAAGTGGCCTGCTTTGTCGTGTGGCCTCTTCTATACCTCACCCATTGCAATCAGGCTTTATATAACATGACTTTATCCCCACTCCACATAACACACATAACACACATCACACCTCTCTGCCACAGGATCCCCTCCACTGAGACCTTCAAGCAGCTTCATCACCTAAGACTGAGCACAAGCCTCTAACTCTCCGTGAGCTTCTTTCCAGCTTGACAGCAATCCTTCTAAACACCTACTCTTAGGCAGGCAGGCAACAGGCTGTTCCCAAAGCACTTAGATTTCAGGTGGAAATTTATGTTTTCACATGGACATAATTTATACTCCCAACTCAAGTGAAAGCGTCCTTAGAGTTGAAGTGTTGAGCCCATTGCTTCCAGTTAATAGGTATTTACGTATGGGAAAGACTGTGGCCAGGAAGTGAGCTTGAGACGATAAGAAATTGAAATAAGACAGACACATGAGGGTAAAACATAAAAAACAATTCTAATGCTTTTGCTACTTGTACCCCTCCAGAATTTCAGCAGATATTCTAACATGCCTGAGACATATATAACCCATCTAGAAAGATGGGTACCATAAAAACCATATTTGCCTGTATACTAAGCTCTTTACCAAGATCTAAGGGTAGACCAGTATCCCAGGACTCCTGGGGGCAGGCCTTTGTCTCACCTTTTCTACATATTGCTTCTGTTAGAGTTGTACTTGGTCTCGGGGCTTCCCTATCTGGAACTCCAGGACCACCACCCATGTCCCTATCAGAGACAGTCAAGCCAGGCTACGAGAACCTCCATCACAAAGACTAATAAAACTGGCCAAGGGTGAGACTGCACACTGATTTTTTTAAAGCCCCCATTTGTTTCAAAAGTGCAGCCCAAGTGAAGAATTGCATGCCTCCCTTTCTACACCTCTGGGCAGATGAAGGCAAGAGGGACCGCGCACGGTCCTTCTATGGCCCCTGCCTTTGTTCTCCTCCTCCTCCTCCTCCTCCCCCTCTCCCTCCCCCTTCTCCTTCTCCTCCTCCTCCTCCTCCTCCTCCTCCTCCTCTTCTTCTTCTTCTTGCACTAGGGATTGAACTAAGGGCCTTTCTTCTGGGCCAAACTCCCAGTGCATTTTTTCTTTTTGATGTTGATATAGGATCTTACTAAGTTGCCAAATTTCCCAGGCTGGGCTCATATTTACAATCTTCCTACTTCAGTCTCTCATAGTGCTGGGATTATAGGCCTGAACCACTGGGCCTAGCTTCAGCTTTGTTCCACAAGGTTCAAGAACACAGGCAGACTCTACGAAAGCTTTGTGGGTAACTCTGAGGAATAGTAATGTAGAAGTGGTGAAATTTAAGTGAAAAGCAACCTGATTTTACCAAACTCCCAGAGAACTAGCAATCTCTTCACACTTCGCCTTGGCTTTCACGTTCACCTTTTCACAGGTGTAACCCAAATCCCAGCGTTGCTTCCCCGCATTGCTTCTGAACTTTCTTCAGGACATAAGAGAAGCTGTAGTAAAATCAAATATTTTTTCCTGACCGCCACAAAAGCGCCTTGTATGCTATTACCCAAGACAGCTCCAGCCCTCCTTTCCTGTTTCTAAACCATGTCCAAGAGTCTTTTGATGCATGAGAAATAACTCAAACAACACCATCCACCTTTAGGGGTCACCATTATGTACCCACAGGCCCCAAGGACAGTTATTTAGCAACTATCATTACACATTAAAATCATACAGGGAGATTTGAAAAAATATCCACGACTGACCCTTAACCCAACCAATTAGATAAGGGGCTCTGCAGATAGAGACCAGGTATGGCTGAAAATCACATTTGCAGAATCTCTGAGAATAAAATATTTATCTTGCAACAGAAATTCTTAAGCCCAGCACCATGCTTCCTATTCTCTATAAACAGAATAAAAGCATATACGAGGCTAATTTTTTGACATTCCTATATTACGCATCACCCTGGAGGCAGGAGAAGTATTTGTAGTCCCAGTTACACAAAGAAGATTAGGATGTAGCTCTTTTGTGGGTTGAGTTGTGCCCCGCTAAAGTTGTTATGTTGAAGTCCTAACTCTTGATACCTCGGGACATAGCCCGACTTCAAGATAAGGTCTTACACAGGAAGGTTAGGTTAATAAAGTCATGAGAGTGTGCCCTAATTCTCTGCGGATTAGGTTTTCTTACAAGAAGAGAAAATTAGAACACAAGCCCAAGCAAAGGGAAGTCAGTGAGCACAGAGCCGTCCATAACCAAGAGGAGAGTCTCTGAAGAAATAAACAATAGCAACCCCTTGATCGTGTACTTGTGGCCTCCAGGACTGTGAGCAAATCATTTCTGCTATTTGAGCAGCCCTGTTTGTGGCACTTCGTTACAGCAGCCCTAGAAAGTGACCACAAGCTCCCAATGTCAAGGAACTAGTGAGCTAGTCAAGAGGTCCCGACAAGACTCACAAGGCAGATCATGACCAAATTCAAGCCTGGATCCTGACTCTGGGTGAGGTTATGGAGATGTTAGTCCGGAGCTAAGAGCACACGGGGATTTCTCCTTTTGTCAGGAACACTTCAGTTCGATTCTCACTGGAAGCAAAAAAAGAGAAAAAGGAAAAGGAAAAATCTATGTTTCTAAGAGCCCCAGGTCACTTACATCCCCAGGGTCCTAAGAACACTAACTCTGTCCCCAAAGGGAACTTCCTGTTCCCTCAGAGGTCCCGGCTGCCTGATCTGAGGGAAAACCGTGGCTCCTGCCTGCCAGAGCCGCCCCCTCACTCTCCAAGCTCGGTTCTCACTGAGGAAGGCATTCAGAAACACCCCGTGTGGGATGGGACACGTGAGAATGCTCTCAAAGAGCGTCTTTATCCCCAACCTGAAACTGACAAAGAGGACATCTTCACCTATGAATCAGCTTGATTTTTCCAGCTGCTGCTGCTGACTTCTCTATCACCAGGCCCGGCCTCTATACACACGGTGCCTCTGAAAGCCAGAGCAACATTTACCACCTAATAGCAGGCTTTTCAAAAATAACTTTTTTTTCTTTGCCATGAAATGTCCTCTTTCCGCAGCCAACTTGAAAAAAAATGCCCTTCTGAAGAAGTGAGTTGTCAGTATAAACGTCTGAATGGACCTTTATTAGAACTATAAAAAAAGGCTACTTAACATGTAATTGAACCATTCTTCATGCTTAAATACACTGTTAAAACCATGTCAATAGCTAAGTTAGAAATCCATGGTAAGAGGCAAACATTTCATCTGCAGGCAGGCTCCATTTTATTGCCTGGTAAGATGAGATCGTATCGATCTCTGTGTCTTTCACAAGATGATAGACAGAAATTTTCCCAGGTACCTCCAGTCTGTTCATTTTTTCTTCTCAGATGGACTGAAATTAGCTAATGGGAAAGTCACCCTAACAAAACCATCCAGGTACTTGCTCCAGGTGGGATGTGGACATGAGCTCAAGTCCCCCTCACCGAGCTGCCTTGTAGTAATTTCGTTTTTATCTTATGCCTTACACTTTTATGTTCTTGTAATAGCACTTGCTTTTCCTTTTTTATTTAATTAAATATATCTTATTTCACAACTACAGCATTTTTGTTTCGAGTTTATTTATTTAACAGCTGGCAGGGTGCTGGTGTTTTGTAGAGGGAACCACGCTGGGTATTTTTAGACATTCAGAAGTTGGGGGATACACCAGCTGAGAAGAAGGAAGAAAATATCTGAACTTGGGAGACGAATGCTTACAGATTAAACTCGGATTGCTTTCGTTGCCTGATGGAGCACCATAGATTAAGTCTTTAAAACAAAAACAGACACAAAAACAAACAACCCGAAAGAATGTATTTAAAAGTATACCCCCCCCCCCAAAAAAAAAAGAAGAATTTTGAGACTTGATCTTCACCCTTCTGCAGGACAGCTGCCCGCTGGCTCAGCCACTACAGAAATCCCAGGCACTGCTCAGGCCTTGGGAAAGTGTCCACACCATCTGTAGAAGGCTGTTCTGATCAGTAACCCTTTCTAGCCAACTCTGTGTCCTGTTCCATGCAGAGGTCCCGTGGGCATGAAATTTGGGTCAAATGAAGTGATGTACAAGAATACAGTAGTTCCTGACAAAGGGTTATCCCATATGACTTTGTTCCAATAAGGACTGAAATGTTGATAACGGGATTCAGTTTGCAGGTTAGAACCAACTATCTTATTTTACAGACCTCAGCAGGCTCCTCCCAGACTTGAAGCAATAACATCACACTACCTAGGGGTTTAGATGATTCAAGGAGGTATCTAGAGCATCAAGTTTATCAAGGTTCTTATGGCCAAGATTGGGCAAAACTTGCCCACTGGATGCCTTGCTTAATGTCAAGACGTCCAGTCACCTTATCCCCGCAGTCCTCTCCTAGTACCCTGCCTGCAGACTCTGCCATGTAAGAGAGCCCTGCGAGGAAGCCAATGCCCACACTCGGGCTTCCTGGAATCCTTTGTAACTATCAGCTCAGCAACCATCCTCCATCCTGATCAGGAAGCCCCGGCTCCCATGCGTCCACGTCTCCATCAAATCTTGCTGACTGTGGTGTCTCTTCTTTCTAGAATCACTGCCCCTCTTTACCTCACACTGGTATCATCATATAGCTGGGTCTTTATGCCAATTTCCTGACGTCTTAGGTCTGCAGGCATGTTCTCTACAGAAATGCTTTTCCAAGCTTAGTCTCTACCCAGCAGCATGGACCATATATGCAAACTCGACAGTGACACTGTAGTGGGGAGTTCAGCAGTCATGTTTTACCTGCCTTCCAGGTGATCCTTATGTACATCGAAGGTGGAGAGCCACTGCTTGATAGCACACAGATTAAGCTAAAACCCATTGTACTTTCTGCTTTAAAATCCTCCATTGCTGCCCTAAAGGTAAAAGCCAAATTCACCAGCATGGCTCTGCAAGTGCTTTACAACATGTCTCCACTTACACCTCTGGTCACATAACATACTGCCCCTCTGGCATACCTTGAGCCATGCTGCTATTTAGACTGGCCCCAGAGTGGGGCAGTCCCCTCCTTGGCCACCTTGTGTTCTCTATGGACAGCATCCGTGTACCCAGTAGGCCTGGCATAGTGTGGCATGAATACCAACAATAGTGTTAGGAATCCCAGGGGTGGATTAACAGCGCAGGGACAGGAGACAAGGATGAGAAAGGCTGGGAAACTGCACATGCAGAGTGCCACCCACTGCCCAGGCCCACCACTGAGTAACTGCCCTATGACTTCTCATTGTACACTCATGGAACCAAGGACCGGTGGGGCAAAGAAGGCCAGGGTGTCAAAGTCGAGAAGGAGAAGTAGAGAAGAGAGCCTTCCTGGCATAAAAAAAAAAAAAAATAGAACGGACTCAGGTAATTAATTAATTAAAGGGTAAAAGCATCCAGGTCGCTTAGCCCAGCTCAGAACTCAGTACCTTAATTCCACACCACCCTAGGATCCTAGAGCCTAGGCTCATTCTGTAAATGCCTTGATGCATTTTTTCTTTGCTGACTGTTACTGAGACAAGAAAGTCAAAGGGGCTCTGCTCTCATCCCCTGGTCCAAAGACCCAACTACACCAGTTTGGCTGAGTCAGGTCCAACAGAAAGGATGTGGTAGCCTCAAGACCCCAAAATGTTGCCAAGTTAGACACTGTAAGCCCCGGTCTCCCAAACACACTTGACTCAGGCAATGCCCAGCCCTGATGCACTGCCAGACCTGAGCAAACTCATGTGGTTGAGTTTAGGTATAATGAGGTCATTGAATCAAGGCCTCTCTCAGGGTCCATCTGATAGAAGTGTCTGAGTGCAGCACACAGGTTAGGGAAATCGCTCTCTCCCTGGACACAGTGAAGTGGTCTCCTGAAGTCTCAGTAGCTGCAAAGAAGCTGCCACGAAACCCACCTTCCTGTCCCCAGCCTTCTCCGTGGAAACCCAGAATCAGATTTCCTTCTTAGAACATGGGGAGGGAGGGAGCTGTTTTAAATTTTTCCTGTTAGGGTCTAAGGTTTTCAAGGGTGTTCTGCCTTTCAGATTTATTTCAGCAAGTTGCCGTTAATTGTGTTTTCAATTAGTTATGTTTAAAACATCTTGAGATTTGGGCATCTGAAATTGCAGTGCATTAATAATTATTAAACAGGGGTTCTAATCCATTATTTATTGAATAAATTTTTAATACTAATGCAGAATCCATTGTCACTGCCACCATGAGTTTGGCCATTAAGGAAAAAGCTGACGAGAGGAAACTGAAGGTCTAGGATTCTTAAAGGAAGGCCTGTGGAGCAGAGCTTCCTGAAGGAAGGAATGGCTGCTGCTTCTCCTTTATGTCTATTTAATCGTGGTTTTGCCGCCTGGAGGGAGATAGCGGGTGAATGCGCCCACATAGTAGGTAGTCAGTAAATGTTTGTCCAAGGAGCAAATGTGTGCGTGTGTCTACAGTGAACTTAAGCAGAACCAAACCAGCAGAGATTCTTTAAGGTCCTGCTTCTTTGTTTATTAACCATTAGCAGAGCTGACATTACCGTTCAGCAATGTGTCCAGGTATATGCAATGGGTGACCCAATGATCCCTTCCTTCTGAGTCTGACAGTTCAACACAATGCACATTTAAATACAATTACAGCCAAACACTGTGATTCAGGGTGGCACTGAAGGCTACATGAGGGGGTGACCCTGGCTGGAGCAGTCATAGAAATCTTTAGCAAGAAAGTGATGTTAGTTCCCAGAGGCTGATTTCTGCAGGTAGAAAAAGGAAGAGCAAGCTTGACCGTGGGCACCTGAGAAGCCAGTAAGGTGCAATGTGGGCATATTCAGTGTTGGCTGGGCCGGAAGCGAGGACTTTGTAAGCCAAGGGTAGAGGCTGATCTTCATCCTACGGACAAAGCCACTGATGGGTAGTAGGTAGGGGATGGATCATATTCTATCTATTCTGGGGTAGTCTAATGTGGTGACAAGCCATAGCTAAAGTTGAAGCATGGAAAGGCGAAGAGAGAAAATTGAGTCACTCAACAGCTAGTAGTGTAAAACAATTACCAACTCCAGGTGGAGGACAAGGGAGACAGAGGAAAACCCCAAGATGTTGTGTTTGCCTGCAGTGCTTTTCAAGCAGGACAGCTGGTCTCCCCAGTATGCTGTCTACCCTAAAGTTGTCTGGTCTTCACCATTTCTTTACCTCCAGTGTGGCTGTGCTTGGCTAAACAGAGTTGAGACATGCTAGGTGCTTGGTGTAGACCTAGGCACAATGACCCATGTGATCCACGTCCTTGCACTTGGTAGGTCAGGTTCAGGACAGCCCTGGGATGCAGGAAGCTCTCAACCATCCCTTCAGCACCAGTGAGACTCTGAGCTCCTTGTTCTTGCAGCCATGCCTCCGAGAAAGAAGAGAAGAGAGAGAGAGTAAAGTGGGCTACATACACAACCCCCCTGCCTTTCCTCCCGGAGGTCTCCCTGGAGAAACTCCAGAATGCCACACCGCAGACACCCAAAGAAACAGACTTCGTGCTAGAGAAACGCAAACAAACAAGATGACATCAGAAAGCAGGAGTTACCCCCTCCTCCTGCCTTTGACACGCATGTGGTCCCACAAATGCTGAAGTGGGGTCAGGAGGAAAGGACACAGGCAAGGAAGACATACCCACGGAGCAGCCCAAAGATAACCAAGCCAAGACGTCACCTCCCTCCTTCCAGGCAAGTCCGGCACTCTCTTCATCTTCTCAGTTTTACTCAGTTATTTTTCTGTCTGCTTCCTAGACAAAAGTTCGTTATAGGTAGAAACCTGAGCTTTGGCCTTTGTATTCGCCACAGTGCCTAACAAAGGGCTTGGCACCTTATAGGAGACGAATTGTTGAATAAGCAAGCTCTTTGTTAGAGAAACTATTTACTGTGAAATAGTGGAGGATTTCATAAGCACATCATTCTTTTTAAATTCATCATCAAGTTGGCAAGGAAATAGAAAACAGTTCATTGTCAATGTTCCTAAGTATCACTAGGTGACTTTCTCAGTGTATTCTGCATTGCCCAAGGACAGCAGAAAGAGCAGAGGGGACAAGCAGCTGCAAATCTAAGGCTTTCACATGACTATATGGTTTTGGAACCGTGTCTGCTATTTGGGTCAGTGACTTCAGGAAGAACTGAGATCCATTAATAA
Source organism: Ctenodactylus gundi (assembly GCA_004027205.1). Taxonomy (NCBI): domain Eukaryota; kingdom Metazoa; phylum Chordata; class Mammalia; order Rodentia; family Ctenodactylidae; genus Ctenodactylus; species Ctenodactylus gundi. Next base: position 274,099 of record PVKB01000886.1, on the reverse strand, counting down.
CACTTGGATTTTAGGGAAAATCTTTTTAAAGGAAAATGTTGTGCCTTGTGACCATTCTGTGTCCTCCGGGAAAAGAGAGCCAGGCCAGAGAAAAACTGCAACTGGCCTACTCAGGAAGAATTGGGTTGGGGCCAGGAAATCAAACTGAGAGTGAATCTGGTACTGGTGGTGTGCTAACCAATTATCAGGTAGTGCCCGTATACTATTTTTGTATGGGAAAGAGGAAAGGAGTGAGAAGCTCCACTAAAATCATGCCAGCCAATTAAGAGCAAGATTGGAATTTTTTCCTAGCCACTAGATGCAGAAACACTATGCCATCGGAGGAAGTACATACGTCCCTTTAAATATATATATATATATATCCAATGACTTTGTAGGTAATAGTCACAACAACATAAACAATAAAATATATAATGGTCATAAAGATTATAGCATCTTTCTTGACATATGCAACTGTCTTGCAAGTGACATCACTACTGTCCTTCTCCTCATGTGAGAAATTAAGGTCCAAATGTTCACTAGCCTTAGATCTGGGACTCCAACACGTGCTTTCGACATCAGCCCCTGTTTTGGTCAGTTTCTCTTCCCTATATAGGGGCTTAAAGAGCCTTCTGGTACAACGCCCACTGTGGAGATGGCAATGGTTCTTATTCCTCAGTGAGATCTTAGAGGACAGACGTCCCATCTCACACAGAACACTGAGTTCCGAAGGCACCAGAATCTCATCCACCCACGTGGGGCTCTCATGCTGTCAGCAGCCTGATCCGCACTTTTCTAGGCACAGATTCATGGAGCAGCTGCCTCCACAGAAGGGGGACAGAGGGGTGCACCCCATAACACAGCCACCTCCACAGAAGAGGGACAGAGGGGTGCGCCCCATAACACAGCCGCCTGCCATCAGAGGGTGAATCACAGTTAGAACTTGAGAGTCAATGGAGGGAACCTCAGTTTGAAAGCACTGAAGATGCAACAGGCAACGTCAATGGCTCGTCTCTAGGTTGCACCTCCAACCCGTGGTCTTGGTTCGTCTCGTGTGCTGCTAATCAGCGTGCTCACTCAAAACTGGGACAGGAATGCCATCACAGACTGCTGAGGGCACAAATCAGAACAAAGGAGCAAGAACAAGCCCTCCCTAATGCACCCAACTTTCCAGGGCAGGCAACACCAAAGGCTGCCGCATCACTACCTCTCCGATCCTTTTGGCTGACCTTGAACCTCTAGGACAGAGGAGGATGAAAAGCAGAGGCCTAGGTCCCAGATGTTCTGCCAGCACACAACTGAGTTTCATCCTGGCTCTGACCAACCCATGCCGAGCTACCAACGTGAGGAAGCACATCACCCTGTTTGTGATTGCATTTATGCCATCCTGCCTCTAATTAGGCCCACCCTGCCCTATTACATACGGTAAAAGTGTGTCTCAAATGAAAGCCCCTCTCTTTTCCCTTGACTGTACTAAAACTCTCCATTATTCTCCTCCACAGTTAGCAACTCAAGTCTGCTGGGAGCCAATAATCCAGTTAGCACAGCCCGGGTGGCTGCCCTCCTGAGCTCACACACCACAAGGGCTGCCACACCTTGCATCACTTTCTATTCAGGTTGCTACTTACATTTCAAAGCCAGAAATCTGGGGGCTGTGAGTCAGGATCCTCCAGGGGAACTAAGATCACCTTAAGCATGACCTCACATGTCAAGTGTGAGGACTTCGATGGATGAGCAAAAAGTTTATCTTGTTTATTAAAGGAGCGATGCTTTGTCTTCCAAAGCAACACACTGAAATATTTGTGGATGAAGTGATGTGATTTATGGATTTGCTTCAAAATAATACTGGAGGAGAAGAGGGCACATAGGACATGGAAGGGTGGGCTTGACTCCAGCGAGTTGCCACGAGGACCGGTCCATGAGTACAAGGATGTTCAGTAAAAGATCCGACCTCTGCGTCCACTGAAGTTGCTCCAGAGGCAAATGCGACTTCATAAACGGCCTGGCTCAAACCTGAAAGACTCAAATGAATCACCTTTAAAACATACATTTTGAAACCATTCCCAGATAATCTTGTCCCTCTCTCGTTAATTCACACTGGCTTTTGTTCATCGCTTCTCTTGGCTCTTGTAGTGTTAGTCAGAGATTTCCTTGTCGTGTATCCTAAACCTTTGTTTCGAAAGCAATCCCTTCAGGACAGCTCCTGAATTGCAAGGCAGATTGGCCCCCCGGAGCCTTTGTGGCCCTCAGCCACAAGTAGATTGCGTTCCTTGGAGGCGGATGGAGTTTATGTGTGACCCTGCTGTTTTCTCTGCTTCATTTCCTCAGGTTGCTCTGTCATCGGTGCTAAGGCAAAGGCAGAAAAACAGAAAGTTGCTGGTCACAGCCATCTTTACAACTTCAATAACTTCTGGAGAATTGCTCTAATTGGCTCGAAAAGCACTAGCATCTTTTTTTTTTTTTTTCTCATTGACCTACACCCACATACAAACTAACATCTGGACCATCGGGCCGGATATGCAGTGCTTCTGTTTACCAGCCTGTGATATACCCCAAATTACAGGCCTGCACCTCAGAGAAGGGAGCTCCCCTCAGCCTCAGGTGGTACAGCCAATTCTATTACATCACAGAAAAACCCTAGCCATCTCTCTCAGTATTTTTCTCCTAACCTTAGCCAACTGCTCAATCCCGTCAGATGCCTACCCACATCTATAGTCTTGCTAACTCCCTACTTCTGCTTTTAAACTTAGTAGCATAAGAGTGTCATTTTTTTAATATAGTGCATGCCTTTCTGACAAAGATAACCTTTTTCAAGTCAATTTATATAAAAATTAATAGGGGCTTTAGCAAAAGAAATGCATACTTGGACATGCCCACAAAGCCACAATGTTCTGGAAGACCCTGTCTATCTTCCACATGGGGTGGGAATCAACAGCCCTCAGGTCAGTCCTTTCCTGATGCCACTCTGAGCATCACGGGCTGGCACCACACAGGAGCAGTGACAATAGAAATAGATCTCATTTCTCCCCCTTTCTTCTCTTTGTCCTCTGAAGATGAAAAATGACTCTTCGAAGGAGTGTTTAATGAGAGAAATTTTGAAGCAATGTCCTGTGTGCTTCAAACAAAGAACAGATTAAAGGTGAAAAAAGAGACCCAGGGATAAAGTGTCTGTTCCTCTACCCCCACAGATTTCATCTTATTTCCTCTTATGTGTTACCTACTACCTGGCTAATTCATCAAAACATCAATTGGAAAAAACAGAGCAGGAACTGGAGGTGGGATCTTGTGTAGGACAGTTGTTAGAAATAGAGTTTGGAGCTGCCCTGTCCTTTTTTAATCTCTTGTCCAAGACATACAGACTGAGAGGGTCAGTCCAGATATCCTGTGTGAGGGGACGTTATACACAAGATCTTCTGACCAGCAAACAGACTCCTCATATTCTTCCAAACATTTTTGTTTGGCATTCTCCTGGCACAATGACAGGCTCACATAAACAAGAAGAAACACGACTATTCACCGTTCCATTGGGTCTCTCCCCTCTGTTCCCATGGTTCAGCCACGCACTTATTCAGCAACGACCCCCATCTTGGATTTGCACGAACTGCTAAGTCTTCAAGACACAGGCGTGAGAGTCAGTGAGAAGGAGATCATTAGACTTCTAGTAATGCAAAGAAGGGAGCAGGTGCCGCTCAGAGTTCTGCAGTAGGGTTATTGGCAACGTCTAAGGCAAAGAATGCCCTGCATCCTCACCAGGGGGCTGCGCCGCTTTCTCGAGTGAAGCTGTAGCGGCCATTGTGAGCATTCCCACAGCCCCTCCACTTGGCGTCACAGCAACCCCGTTCACGGTACTCACACACTCCAAACAATGGCAGCCACTTCAGTTTGCAGGTCTGTGGGAACAGGGACGTGTGTCTATGCAACATATCAGGCAGGCTAAGAGAAAGAACAAAATTCCAAGAAAAAAACCAGCTAACAAATATGAGACATAATTTAAGAGACCAGCTTCCTTCTCCTGGGAGAGTTTTACCAGCAAAGAAAATTACACATTTTTTTCTAATTTTTTGAAGATATAGCAACGAAGATTCAAAGGTGTAGATCCATTTTAAAGTTTAAAAAAATATATTCGGCAGAGGGCTTGACATATAGTAGATATTCAATAAATATTTAGTTAGTGAACACACTGAAAAATCAGAAAAATATATCAAACCTCACCCACTTCTATCTCTTCTTCTTTGAGGTTCCCAACCACTGAGTATAAGCTACAGTCACTATAAAATTCTGTTATCATGGTGATTCCATCTAATTCTAAGAAAAACACTACTGAAATGTGTTCAGATCCTGCCCCCAAAGGAGCCTCCGTGGTGTCAGCCCAGTGGCAGGAATCCACTCCCACCCAGAGCCTTGTACGGGCCTCCTTAGAAATGACCACCCAAGTTCCTAGAGCGGACAAGTCCTTCCTTGGATGTGCACTTTCTTCCAGCAAAGCCCTCAGGCAGCTGCAAAAGCAGGCTTGCTGCACGCGTCCCTTACCTAATAAAAGTGGGCTTAATAAAGAACAGACCGCCAGCAGTCAGCCATCTCTGTTGTGCTCAGAGGGGAATCCGAGGCAGGGCCTCCTGGGAGGCCGAGTTCTGAAATGGAGACAAAGACAGGTCCCCGAGTTGCTGAAATTATTACGAAGTCAGTCACTGATTCCAATTTAACCCTAGTCTCACCAAACCCCTCCCCTGGTACTGAAGACAGCCTCCAAAGAGACAAGGCCTGGGCATTCCGGACGTTCAGAACTGAGTGCCACACTACACACGGAGCGCGTCAGCAAAAGAGTTGAAAAATCACCTCAAACGCTGCACAGAGCTTTCACATTTTCCAAGGAAACTCCCCATTATGCGATGGGATTCTTGTCACCATCCGGTGTTGATGGAAAGGGGGGCCTTAACTGTGTATTTGGTATCTGCATCCTTCAGCATCTCTCAGTGAGTCTCCTGTGGTCCGTCTTGAGCCCCCGGAAACCTGATGTTGCTGCCCCCTGTTTCTATCATTCTGTCTCTGGCCTCCCGATTGACTAGGGAATCAGCAGAATCTGCCTCTGCCTCTTTCCCCCACTTTTTTCTTCCCACCACCCTCGAGAGTCAGGCCAGGGTTCCCTGTCGCCCACTCCCTGCACCATCTGGGCACAGTGTCATGTAACAGGTTCACAGATTAACTCAGGCTAAATTATCTTCATAACCAGCACTCACTCAACATGCAACATTTCTTTCTTTCCATGCAAGTCCTCTTACATTTCTTTTAATAGAATTTTTTACTTGTGTTTTATGCATATTTCAATTATATTATTTCTGATCTAGATGGACAGTATGCCTTGAGTAGAATTCATGAGGACGCCATCCACCTGGCCTCAAATGGTAATGTGTGTGGAGTCATCACGTGCCCAGGAGACTGGAGCGTGAGCAGGACATCACAATGCATTGATTCATATATTTTTTCAAGAAAATGAACATAGTTTTGTATCTTTCCCTTTAATCGACGTGCGGCCTCCACAGGTGTGTGCGCCACTGTGGACACATACTCTTTCGGCAGCTCTGGTCTCCCTAACTATGCAAATTAAAATGTTGACAGTGGGCACTCTTGCTCTGTTTCCAATTGTGGAGGAAACAGCTGTAGAGGGATTCAAATATTGAATGTGTACTGTAGGTTTTCAGCATAAGACTTTTATCAGGATAATTGTGGTAAGTGTGGCGAGTTGGGGACAGAAAGACAAGTATCAGGTGATCTCATTCACAGGTGCAATGCAATGTAGTTGATTCCACGGAAGTTGAGAGGTGGTTGCCAGAGGCTGGGGCAGGTGGGGAAAGAGGAACAGAAAAGGCTAATCTGTGGTTCTGGTGTGCCTTTAGGAGGAAGGAGCTCTGGTGTGCTATTGTACATAAGATGACAATAAAGACACACACTGTGCATTTCAAAAAGCTAGAAGAAAGGAGTTTTGATGCTTTCATCATAAAGAAATGGTAAATGTTTGAGGAAATGGGCATGATTAATTTGATTGAGACATTCCAAATTGTACACACGCATTCACGGTATCTCAGTAAATTTTTATGTTCTCAGTTATCAGCTGGACATAAATTTTAAAAAGACTTTTGCTAAAGATGTTACTGTCTATACTTTTCCAAAATGGCTACTGTAAACAAGTATTGGGCTTTATCAAAAGATCTTTCCTGTATTTATTAATATAATAAGGTATTTCCTCTTGCTTAACAGTGTGGTGACTTGTATAGATAGTCTTTCTGATATAATGTCTATCCTTAAATTTACAAATTAAATAGCAGGGGTGGAGGATATCAGCATTTAGCTAAGATGGAATAGTTTGTGGACAGGCTAATACTCCTTCTGAACAGCTATAAAAGTAGAAGAAAAATCAATTTAGAACTTGAGGGATCAAAATCCCTGAGCAAGGGGAAGTGGAGAGAGCCATAGCAGTGAGCTAGCCATGTTTTCACTAGGAAAAATACCCATCCTTGACACACATACCTGGCAGAAAACTGCTGATAAGCAGCAGAGGTTTGGGCAATCTTATGGACTAGATGGATAAAAATTGGGAAAAAAAAGAGAACAAATGGATTGAAAAAGATAAACCAAGCAAATACAAACCAAGAAAAGGCTAATATTTTCTGTATCTGTTATGAACACCTATTATAAGCCACATTAATTAAGAGAAGGCAGTACTGGCACAAAGATTGATAAACAGATCCACGATACACAATACCTTATCCAGAATCAGCCTGACATGCATGCAGTCACTTGGCTCAGGACAAAACGACCACTGCCAAATACAAGAGAAATGTTGGTCTTTTCAATAAGTTGTACTGGTTCACTTAGACATTGATATGAAAAAAATGAATATTAAACTCTACCCTATACTACATGCAAACAAAGAATTCCAGATGAGCTACAAATGCACATATGGATGACAACAATAATGCTTCTAGAAGGAGACAAGAGGATATTTTATGACCTTCGAACAGCAATGCTTTATCATGAGGGCATCGAGAGCACTCACCCTCGGGAGAAAAGATGGGTAAGTTTATCCGTGTTAAAAATTGAACTTCTGTTCATAACAAGATGCCACGAAAAGAGTGGAAAGCAACCCACAGACTGGGAGATTTTACAATCCACATATCTGAAGAGATTTATGTCGAGGTGTATAAGAGCTTCTCTAGCATCAAGAACAACACACCTGCTCCATAAAGCTGCAACAGGGGCTTGAGCAGTCACTTCACAGACAAGGAACTCCACGGATAGACTGGCACATGTGGAGGCCATCTGGGGAAGGCAAATGGAATGCAACACCGCCAGGCAAACATCAGAATGGCTAAGATGGGAGAGAGATAATATCAACTCTTGACGGGAATGTAGGGTAAACTCAACACTCACAAACACTTCATGGAAGGGTGAACAGAATAATACAACTTCTCTAAAAACTAATTAGCAGATTCTACTAAATTTTAACAATTGCATGCACTATGATTCAGTAAGTCCATTAAGTATTGAAAAAATATTGAAATGTGTGTCTATATTTATATAAACACATGCAAAAGAATATTCAAGGCAGCTCATAACAAACCCTGACGATAACTCCAATGATCATAAATGGACGGTTGATTGGAGACAGGACTCACGGCATCTGCGCAATGGAAATGGAATTACCATGGCCGCATGTATGAGTTTGACACATGAAATGTCAAGAGAAATCCTCATCCCTGGTGTTGAGATGCCACAGAGGACTGGACTTAGTCTTCTTCATGTTCCCTTCTCAGCTCTTTTCTCAGTTTCTAGAGGAAGTTTCAGCTTCTAATTCAACTAAAAAGAATGGTACCGGCCAGGAACTGCTTTGCATGAGATCTTGCTAGTGCAATGTGTCTTTAAACAGGGAAATCCTTCTTCATTCCAAAAGTGTGATCCTCTAACTGAGGAGCGTACACCTTTATCACAAGGCCAGCCCATGACATTATACCGACGAGAAGGAAGTTCTTCTAGAATTTGACTGAGGCTGCTTCATATGTTCCTGAGATCTCTAGAGCCAGACATTGTGGCTAAAAAAATATCTGACATGTCCGCAATTCTGATGAAGCACACTTTCTCAGTAAGCACAGCTGCTCTCCATTTGGTTAATGATAGCCCATCTCAAATTTGGTGTCTGCAAACAAAAGAGCCGGCAGTCCCAGCTCCACAGAGCCTGCCCACGCCCACAAAGGCCTCTGAGCTGTGGGCTGCTGCTTGGTCTCTGGCCTGGTGGGACAAGGCTGGATTGTGTCAGGTGAGTGCTGGGTGTGTGTTCTAGAGTCACAAGGGGCTGGCTTTTGGTAGTCGTCCAAACAGTGATGGGAAGGGGTCACGGAAGTCTGCTGAGGGCTGTGCCAGCGTCAGTCACAAGATAGGAGCAGAACTGAAGAAAATACCAGAGAAAGCCACAGGCCACAGCAGTGGTACCCGACCTTTTTGATACCAGAGACCAGTTTAGTTGAAGGCCATTCTCCCAAGGATGGGGCAGGTGTGTGGGGAGTTACTTGTTAGGCAGCAGGTTATTGGAGGATAGCTTCGAAATGGCAAGCAGAGGTAGGGTGGTGGAGCAAGGAGCCAAGCTCCACTCCCTCTCAGATCAGCAGTGGCATTAGCACCTGACAGGAGGGCACTGACAGAGGGTGAAACTTCACTGCCTGCTCACCTCCTGCTCACTGCTCATCTGGCCATGGCCCAGTCCTTCCAGGGCCAAAGATTATTACCAGTCTACAGCCCAGGGTTTGGGTATCCCTGAACTATAGAACTTCAAGGCCGAGACTTAATCCTTGTCATTTTAAGTGGTTTTGTAGGGCATCTCTGTGTTATCTCAACCCAATTAGCAGTTAATCCAAAGGCAACTAACTCTGTAATCCTGCAGGGAAGGATATATATTCTGCCTGAAAAAAAAAAATATCCACTAAGTTATTGCCTCTGAGAAGCCTTCCTGGAATTTTTTTTTTTTTTTTTTTTTTTTTTTTTTTTTTTTTTTTTTTTTTTTTTTTTTTTTTTTTTTTTTTTTTTTTTTTTTTTTTTTTTTTTTTTTTTTTGGTGTCTGTCCTTTCTACTTTTATCTCCCACTTTATTTTCCCAAATGGCCAGTTGATGAGGCCAGTTTCCTAAATATCTACCCAACAGTAATGGTTCCCATCTTTACTTTCTGCTTGTTTCTGATCAGAAGATTGTCATCTGTCACTTCGAATCCTCATACACAGAAGCAAAGACCCACCTCCCATCTCTAGGCCAAAGTATTTCACTAAAATCCATTGAGGATAACTAAAAGAATGCAGCTTTCAAAATCCAAGACTGGAATACACTTCCACTTGATCTTCCATGATCACAGGCAATGTTTTTCTGTCTCGTTTGCTGCTGTCTCCCTATGGCCCAAAAAACTTCTGACACTTAGTGGCTGCTCATATGTTGATTTGTTGAATAAAAAAAGTTGTTCTTCTGCAAAGAGAGATGATTCTTGGGGTGCCACACTTCATACAAAGGACAATTCACACTTGTCTTTGATGAAGTTAGTCACTTATAGGTACCTAGAATTGGCTCAATTCCTTGCAAACTCCTCCACAAAATCATTCTTGGTTGATGCTTTCTGCCTTTTCATTTTGATCATTTCTGTGCACCCTCTAACAATGCCCAGGTCAATGAACGAGCTGAGCCATCCTCTTGCATCCTAAGATCTACCTCACAATCACTGGCACCGCTCAGCTAAACCAACATGAAAACTATGTTTGATGTGTTTGAAAAGATATCAAGGGCTATTGTGTCAGTTACAGGACCAGGGGCTGAAACTAAGCTGAACACCCAACTGCTAGCTGAAGTTGACTGGTGTGTAAACTTGACTCAATTCAGTGCACCAACTTCCATTACATGCCCATGTATGCATGTAATGGAAGAAAAGAAAGGTTGGAGGGAAACAGAAAGAAGGGGGAGGACAAAAGAGAAGAGGAGGGAGAAGAGGGAAGAAAGGAGAGAGGAGAGAAAATGGAATTCAGAATCTCCTCTCTCCTTCATCACCTCCTTTAACACCATCACTCCTCAGCCCACTCATCTGCACAAAATCCTGTTTGCACAGAATCTTAACAGATGATAAAGACTGTAACAAGAAAAGGTTAATTTTTTTATGCATTCAGTGATATCACTCCCAAAGGAGAAAATGAATCGGACTTAAACATTAATTCTCATAGGACCAGCAGTTTCTTTGCACAGGTTCAACCCAGACACCACCGGCAGGTGATCCTTTGGTTGCTGAGGTCCTAGGATCTTTGGTCTAAGTTTGGTTGCTGGATCCTAAGAAGATATGAGTGCATCAACAATTTAAAAATTGCAATACAAGAGATTAGAATCCAAAACGGGGCTCCTTTTTGGATTCATGTTATATACCTGGAATTTTCAAGAAAAGATTTCATTAAGCACAAGAAGAATTATGGTGTTGAGGCGGACTGTTGCCACTTTTTTTTTTTTTTTTTTTGATCATGGAAACAGTTCCATCTAATTCTCTCAGAGGGAAATAAAAAACCAACAACAACAAAATACAATTTGACCAAGTGCTCTATTATTCATACCACACGGTCCTAAGTCCATCAATAGCACTCAAAGCCACCAAGAAAAATCTCCAACCTGCCTTCCTATTCTGATCTGTCAGTACTTGCAACTTAGCATTTCCACCACTTGAAGTACTGCACCTTAATCAATTCTGTATTGTCCCCCAGCACTCCTAGTTCATGCAGCATCTTTCAGCTAGAGACTTACTTCTTCCTGTTTGTCCATAACCAAGTTACGCCCATCAAGGCCATCTAAAGTACTATCTTCTTTTAGCATAGTTCTCCTGTTACTCCCTCAAAATAACAATCTCCCACCTTCATCTGAAGTCTCTGACTAGACAGTCATTCACCAATCCCTGTAATACAAATAATAAGATAATAAAGTCAGCAACACATACTAAATCTCAATTATTTTTAGACACAACATTAAGTACTTAATATTCATTGAGTCATTCATTAATGATTTTCATATGTTTTGTCTCCCCTAATCCCTGATGGTGCCTTTCAGTCACAATTATCTTTGTCTTCTCTAACACTTAGCATTACGCCTGCAAATGATCAATAGATGCTTAGTGAATATAAAGGAATTAATGTAACCATGCATGAACATGTAAGTAGTGAACAAAGCAAACAGATAAAATGGGCAAAATGTCAGACTGTTGGATTTAATTCTGGATTTCTGTTTATGATGCTTGAGTCTCTTGCTACTCTAAAACAGATTCCAGAGTATCACATAGAAAAGTCACAAAATGCCTGAAGCTATGACATATGAATGGGGAATACTTTATATAGGATCATAGGGAGGATTCTTACTGGGCTGAGGAAGTAGCTCAATGATTATAGAGTACTTGTCTAGGAAATGTGAGGGCCCAGGCTCAAGCCCCCAGCAGCACATGATAGTTGGATGTGGTGGCACACACCTGTAATCCCAGCACTCGGGAGATTGAGGCAGGAAGATTGCCATTGAGTTCTAGACCAACCTGGGCTACATCGTGAAATCAGGGCCAGCCTGGATTATGAAGCATGACCCTGCCTCGAATAAATAAATATGTACATATATATATATATATATATATATATATATATATATATATATATATATATGTGTGTGTGTGTGTGTGTGTGTGTGTGTGTGTGTGTGTGTGTGTATGTGTGTGTATATATATATACGTATATATATATATATATATATATATATATATATATGATAGAATTCATGATTTAGTTCTCTACATTACAACTTCTTCAAACCACAAAACAATACAACAAGCTTCTACCCTTCCTTTCCTGGCTCACTCTCCCAATTGCAGTACCCAGAATATTTAGGCTTCCCCACTTCACAGTAAGTGATAAATTCAAGCACACACAGGTGTGAATATGTCCCCTCCTAAGGGTGCTTATGAATCTTAATTGAATAGAAAGGAACTGAAGGAGTGATTTCAATCATTAGTGAGGAGAGAAGAAAGTTCAAGCAGAATTTGTCACATCCTTGGTTTCTCTTGAATATTCCTCACATATTGTCTCATTTAATTTTTACAATAATCTTATGAAATAATGTTAGACATATTTTTAATTTGGCACCAGCTGTGTGCCAGGTACATTTCCAAGAATTTTACATCTATTATTTCCCATGGAAGCATCTATTAGTGTTGCTCCAACCAACACTATCAAAAAGTTACATTCTCTTCCATTTAAGAAATTTAAAAAAAAAACAGCCAAAAGGAAATTAAATACCTGTCCTCGATCTCGAAGCTAATAAGGAGTAAAGCCAGAATTCCACCCCAGTTTTTAGAAATATACTCTTCGTCCTCTAAGGAGAGTAGTTTCTCAAAACTATTTATATAAAAAACTGATATTCTGAAAGAGTACTAAGCCCAAAATCATACCCCAAGTACATATAAAAGCTAGAATCCAAGTCTTGGTATTTTTATATCAAAGTGCATGCTTTTTACTGAATGTCAATTCAGTCCAGGTAATGGTTTAGGGCAGCAGAGGTGTTCTTACGGAGCTTTCAATTCACAATAAATGTGCTTCTAAATACGTCTACCCTGACAAGGAGAGGGTTCCTTTACATCCCACTGAACTTCCTTTGCTCCCATCTCCCCAGCTCTTTTCTCTTCTGTCCATGGTGCTGAACCTAAAGACCTGTATAATCTGCACAAAAACAACTGACAAATAATCCGAATCTAAAGTCGCCTTGGCTGCTGAGCCTGGCCATTGAGAACCAGCGAAATATTTTTCAAACTCGTTATTTGGCCCCACTGTCTCCCCTCTTCCAAAATCTTCGAATTGGACAACGTAATACAAATGAGGCTTACATCTTTTTCTATTTCGAATTTTAAAGATTCTGTTACCTGTGAATAAGCCTATGAAAAAGAAAGCATGAGAAAGTATATTCCACATCCATCAACGCAAATCTAAACAAACTCCAAATAAAAAAAATCTGCTCCGAGAGGCCTGCAACTGTATTCGAAGCCCAGCCCTGGACCAACAGAGCATGCTGGGGCTTGTGCTGGCAACAGAGGCTAGAGACAGAGTATGTCTTTATATCTGGTGCAGAATTGATTTTCAAGCCATAAAAATGTTAGTTAAGGAAACACTGACATGAACTAGGGCAGGGTGGGGGGAGAGATGTGGGAAAACAGCAAGGGCGATTGCAGCCTTATGAGAAATGGAATTAAAGTTAAGAGAAGGAAGGCAATCTATTGTTGTCCAGAAAGTGGCAAACAGCACAGCCACTGCATCACTACAGTGGCGATGACCTGCTGTGTTCATTTGTCTCTAAGCTGTCTGACCTAGGAGCTGGGTGATTTATCTACTTTCCACGGCTTCAGCTGGGCCAGGCCAGGAGGATAACTTGGAGAAGCGGGTGAGGGTGGGGGTGGTGACATTCAAACACCAAGCCAATAAACTCCATATGTCTTGTATTAGAGAGTGTGCTCATAAATCAACCAATATCCCACATTTATTTTACACCTACTATAAACAAATCTCTGTGCTAGAAAGCCACTGGTCATACAGGGATTGAACAGGACAAAGTCATTGGCTTGAAGAGCTAACAATCTAGTGGCAAAGATTAAGCATAAGAAAAACATATGGACAATATTTACTAGACCCTGGCTAGGGATGAGAAATAACAGAACCTAAAAAGGGACTGTTTCTTTTGTTGTCAAAGAAGGCCTCTGAGAGCAAACAGCACCTTAACTGAACGTAAATAACAGGTAGAATTTGAAGTCAAAAAAAGGTGAACATTTTAAGTTGATGAAGCAATCGGTAAAGGCTGAGAGGCAGGAGTGAGTCAGTGGCATTTTGGTGAGAACAACATCGCCTATCCAGAGGAGAATCCCTGACTCAGAACTTAGACACAAGGAAAATAGTTCCCAAAACCTCTACATAAAAAAACATCGAGGCTGCCAAGAAAACCAAAGGTCCCCACTGGGGACCACTGGGATGAACTACTTGGTCCAAAATGTGAGAGACTTCCATTATCAAAATTAAATTTCTAGATTTCTAGCCACAGTAGGATATTGCATCAAAGCTGAGATAGCTAACCAAAGCACGCATCCTTTCACGTTATTGACTTTCCTGACTGCCTTTAAAGTTAACCAGAACAGCACTGTTCCTCAAAGAAGGCTCATTCGTCTTAAAAATAAGCAAATCTGGTAATGCAGCTCAATTCTGGCTAGAGAAAAAATGACAAACTGTAAGAATTCTTAGAGGTTAGAGAAATAGCATGTTGTTTACATTCCTTGGATTCTGTGGCCTCCTCACACACTTGCCATTTCAACTGTGCACATCACATTTTCGTGACAAGTTAGACGACTTCCTAAAGCACTCAGCATGACAAGACAACTTACAAAATCATAAAACAGATTAAAAGGAGGAAAGAAAGCCAAGTTAAAGGAAGAAAGCATCCTGTTTATGACTCTGGACATATTTCTGAAACATATCTAATTTTTAACTCTAGTTCATGGAAGAACCACAGAGAAGAAAGTCAACATGAAAATTAAGACGACATATTTCAGAGTTAGAATTTTTTAAATGATAGTCTTGTTTGCATTACAACAGATGACCTTGGGAATATGGAGGGAAAGGCAGAAGCAAACACGTTCTTTGGTGTTGCAAAATTGTCTTCCACCAAGGACCCAATCCACCTTGAGAAAGACCAGAGTGGCGTGCCGAGTTAAAAAAAAAAAAAAAAGTAAATCAAAAGCATCAGGCACTTTGGTGGCATTTAACTTTGAAAATTATGAAGAAAAAAAATACAATTTTTTCCTCAAAAGAAAGAGTACGTGTGGACATACTGAAACTTAGCCAAGCAATATCACTGAGAGCAAGTTGGGGAATAGGCCCAAGGGTTTCATAACCTCCAACTGCTGAAGTATCTACATGTATGAAACATGCAACAGGCCATTCGTGTAACACTTCAACTCCGAGTTTCCCTGATCCCTTAACTTCACCGGGATCCAGGCTTTCGGTCCACATTTCTGACCAACCCATCTCTGCCTTCCTTGCAGGCCCCAGCCCTCCCTCTTCCTTCCTGATGAGAGGCATTCCCAGCGCATCTCTGGCATGCAGTTTTCTCCTTGCTCCTTTCCCATATTAAAGACAATCCCAGGGACACAAAGGCAGAAAGAGTCTAATTTAATTCAGATCCCCTTGTGACTGGCCTGACACGTAAGGCAATGCACACAAGTACCTTCAAAAAAGTGCAAGTAATAACACCTTTCCAGCAGCTTATTTGAAAGTCACATGGTAATATAAGGAAGGCATTAACTTGGATTTGATCATCTTCAAGGTCAAGTGGGTGGCTAGACCCTCCCTCACCTAGGCTGCATCCTCTCCAACTCTTGCTCTGCTTCTCTTCCCTCTGACTTGACTCCAAAGAAAACCACATGGTGTATTTCTTCCAGTGCCTCACTCCACCTCTCCTTTGTCACCCTAGGACATCCACGAGAACTTGTTTAGAACTTGAGTTAGATGGACACTTGGCTTTAACTCAAACAATGTGGAACTCGTATAAAGCTCACTGTTATTCCGCCAAGAAACCTCTCGGTATTGTAGTTCCGCATGAAAATCTTGAAGCCATGTTTCCTGGGCCCAGACCTCACCTTCCACAGTGTGTATGCTTTTTGTCCTTAAGTAAATCACTTGATCCTTTTTATGCTTCGGATTCCTCAGCTATGAAGCAAGGATTGTTAGCAACAGTATCCACCTCCTAGGGCTCTTGAGATTTTTACACAAAATAGTATTACGACAGTTATCTTAGACATGACAAATATGGAGTAAATATTTGGTTTTATTCAATGTAGTAACAAGAACCTAATCACACAACACTTGTATAGTCAAGAATTAATTGAGAATCTGTTTGCCTCAGGAATGGAGAGGTACAGAGAAAACATAGCCTAATTTATTAGATTCCAATAAGGAATTAAAAAGGAAAATAAAAAATTACAGCAGTGGTGAGGGCCGTGCTAGGTGAAAATAAGGATGTTGCCTTAAAGCACATTATAGAAGGTTGGGAAACATGACTAGATAATGGGCAGTTGTGGTTAAGTTTCATCACCACAAAACCCCAAATTCGTATGCTGAAGTACTGATTCCCAGGATCTCAGAATGTAACCTGGATTGAACATGAGATCTTAAAGAGGGAATAAAATTGGGGTCCCAGGGACGGGACCTAACCCACCCTAACAGATGTTCTCACAAAAAGAGATTAGGACGCACAGATACAGAAAGGAAAGGCACAGAAGACAGAAGTCGTGATGGTCATCTGCAGCCAAGGAGGGAGGGCTCAGAAGAAACCAATCCTGCCAATACCCGATTCAGACTTCTACCCTTGGAATTAAGAGCATGTGAGTATCTCTGATTTTGCCAGAGGTGGCAAAATCACAAGCCATGTAAATCATGTGGTCTTCCTCAGCCAAGGCAACCATCGGATCAGGGCCAAGTTGCTTGTATAATAATTGATTTACCAGATGTAGCAGGCAAAATTTCAAGCTGATAATCTTTTGTGGTCCACCAATGATGTCACAAGAATCCAAATGGCCCTTGGCAGAAAAACTATTCCTTACCCATGGTTGTGGACATCCATTCCGGGGTACTTTTTATGGTGGGCCTTGCAAACCACCCCATGGAATGAGGCCACGGAAGCCTCCAGAGAGATGTGGAAATGTGTCTGAGAATCAAGTGTGAGCACAGAGATTGCTTAGGTGCAGACAGACAGGTCAGCCTGCTACCTGAGGAGATTCTGTGTGCATTCTGAGCTCTTTGGGAATACGTTTGTATCCCTATTAGCTTCTTTTGTCCTCACGGCAGCCTTGAGCTGATGGAACCCATCTGCTTCATAACAATTCCTGTTTTATAGAGATCAAAACTAAGTCCCAGAGAGACACATGAAAAGGGCTAGCATGGAGCTGAACTTGTCTTAATCAAACTGTATTAGTGCAAGGGTAAAGATCTTACTGGAGGAACAACAAAGCCATCTCTTCCTATTTGGTCCTGAATATAGTTTAGCTTTATTGATTTCACAGAGCATGAAAAAATAAATTCCCAGTGTAACCTTACAACATGCAAAAACAGCTTTACACACAAGAACATCGGTTTGGAGGCACATAACAAATGTTCAATTTGAAAAACACTGGAAGAATGGGTGCATATGAGCTGACAGATGAGTTAGGCCTACAAATAATGGTAGAAATTTAAGATGACAAATTTTAGGGGTGTTGTGGTTGGCGAGTATTGTGGCTTAGTTCTGAAATTTCCTCCTGAAGATCTTCTTTGCATTTGGAAGGTGATTGAATTGTGGGCTTTAATTGTACCTTGTGAGTTAATCTGTTGCCTTCATGTGCCCATAAGAGAGAGAGCCTGAACAGAGGAGCACTAACAGTGTGGCTTGGAGAGGGTTCCTGTCTTGCCACACTATCACAGATTTTCTCTAGGTAGGCCTTCCATGCCCTTCCACCACTGCCAGCCACCCAAGAATGGACTGAGACCTATGAAATATGAGCCATAATAAGCCTCTCATCCTTAAATTGTGAACATCAGATACGGCTTCCGGGCAATGGAAGGGAACCAAGACAGCGGAGAGCTTAGGGAAGTCTGCTACTCTTCGGGGAAGGAAAGAGAAGGAAATGTCCTATTCCAGTGCTCAAACATCTTCAACAGCGGGTTAATCCATTCACATCCCACACCACACCCAGCACATTCTCCAAGGAGAAGGGGGGAAAAGTCTGTGCTGAGCTCTCTGCACGAGCTTTATTTTTTAAAGTTATGACGGGAGGTCAGCTTCTCACGTGCAGACTCACTGACAATAGGGGGTTTTTGTCATTACAATTTTTCTAGTAATTACACACAAGGTAAGTTACTTGAGTCAGTATTTGTTTAGCTTCACCTCAGGTTTCCTACCTTGACAGGCACAGTGGTACAGGTCTCTACTCCCAACATTTCAGGAGGCTGAGGCAAGAGCCCAGGTTCAGCCCGAACTTGGGTAATTTAGCAAGATTCTGCATTAAAATAAATATATATATATATGAACTGGAGATGTATCTTAGTGTGAAGGCCCTGGACTAGATCCCAAGTATCACAAAAAGAGGGAAATGGAGCTTCACTTAATGTGAGGGTTGAATGTTTCTAAAAAGAGAAATAAAACATTATGCCTAGACAGAGCGGGCGTTCGGTCAACAGTAGGTCCTTATCTAATATTGCAGAGGGGAAAAGGGGCCTCCTCCCACCTGAGGCTACAGAATAGTCTGGATACTGGAGTCCCTTCCTTCCCTACAACTCACACTCCACACATGGATCAGTAGCACATTAACACTTCCACAGCCACTCACCCCCCAGACAGGCGAATACCGTCACATTCACCCTCCTGCTCTGAGGTGAGGAAACTAAAGTCAGAAGCCCAAGTGAATATGCGGCAGCCTGTCACTCCAAAGTTCTTACCAAAGTTTCCAAAAGATTCATTTGGTGACAGGAGGCGCCTGACTCGCAGGGCACCTGCCCTTATGCACATCCACAGAGGAGGTGGGAACAGGCCTCGGATCACGATACCTGAGAACAACCCACAAGCACACGCTACAAAGCGTTGGGACATAGCTGCTCCTCTGAGGGGAGATGAGAACCAAAAGTAACAATTATATCCTCTTCACAAAGCAAGAACTGTAGAAAGCAGAAAGCCCCTATTATTTCGGAAGAGAGACCAGCTGTTTTCTCTAGCCTTTTAGGGTAAGACACCAGAGCCACCAGAATCTCCTGGAGTTCCGGCCAATAGGACTTCCTGACATGACCGCCTAGACGCCGAGTGCCGAGGAGTGCCCCATTGTGGGAAATGTCAAAGGGATCTCCAGTTCTGAGCAAATTTGAGCAAAGCTGGTGGCCCTATCAGGCTAGACTCCAAGAACAGAGCATTTGGGAATCTGACCTTGCTGTATGAAGCCTTTGAATAGAGAATTGAGGTGAGCCTGCCAATCCCAGCAGTAAAGTTCCCCTAGAGACCTCTGTGCAGTGGTATCTTTCAATCACATCTCCTTTACTTCTCTGGTCTCCCACAGAGACTTTTGTACTGTTCGAGGTCCTTCCTGCTACTCAGGGAGTGCTTGATTTTTTTTTTTCAGAGATAACATATTTTGAGATTGTCAAAATGATCACTGTCTCTTCCCTAGTTTTATGATGCTAGGTCACCAGAAAGTAATTTTCCAATTTCTTATGTTCTCTTCTCCTTCTCCAAATTCCTGTCCCAAGCCTAGCTGTGCCAGGAACCAGCACCAGCGACTGTGCCCAAGGGTTCCACACTAGTTCTTGTGGTGACTGAGAAACAGGCTCGTGTTTGCTTCAGCCACAGGACATAAAGACCCCTCAGGACTACAGCTTCATCTGGGACCCTTATCAAGGATACTGTTGTGCCCCAGTGTTGCCCCAGTATTCACACTTAAGTGTCACACTCCTGTTTACTGGATTGATTTATTCAGTCATTAAAAGGGCATGCCATTTGCCTTCTAAAACATTAGATGTCTGTGATGGTTTACAGAAACTTCAATACATGGAAAATAAAAGGACAGAGTTTAATCAGGTTCAGGTAGTACTGATGAAAATAGCGAATCTAGAAAGTGTGTAAGCACTTGTACACTTCATTTCTCACTGTACACTGACGCTGCCAAAGGAGGGGACTGAGAGACCTCGAAGAGAAGGCCAGAGAGAAATTCTACACACTGCAGAATTCTCCTTCCATAACCAGATCCTGGAAAATAACCCAGGCTCACGTCCCACATCACAGCACTAGGTTCCAAAGCCCTGCTGCAAGGTGAGGCTCTGATGGTTGCTGCGAGCCCAGTGATGTCCACAGATGAGCTCAGGTCCTGGAAAGCACCTTTACACACCCGAGGTACTCCAAGAGACAGACAAGGGTGGAACACTCCTCCTTTCTCTCCCAGAAGAAAAGATCGTCGCTAGATAATTTCTCTTTCTAAGCTCCACATTCACATTCAATACATCCTTGAAAAATACAAGTCCAGTCTCACCAATCCTGATCTACCCACAATGAATAGAAGGCTATCAAAACCATAAATATTACATGTTAACCCTAAAATGAACATTTATCAGTTAACTATGAAATTAATTGGTATTCATTGTAAAAATACTACAGCAAAGTAAAGTAAAATTTTCATACACATATATACGAAACAAACAAATATATACTTTTATATATTTTATGAAGATTTCTCAGATGGGGCAACTGATATAGCCATAAGTTCTGATGTACCTTTTGAAAAACTATGTATGATTAGAACATTTCTGACAAAATATATGTGAGGTTTATAACCGTAATTTCTCCTTAGAATGAACAGCTAATTTTCATAGCCTTCTATACTGTTGGAAATTTTTACCCCAACAGTGTGCATTGATTTTCAAAAGCTAGGATAAGCCAGTAGGACAATTCATTGACTAATATTTCATTTTTTAAAGTAGACAACAAAACCCAGTACCCCAATTTAAAGTTGTTTCCTTGTCTAAGATTTAAGTCTGTCTTTGTCGTATTTTGCCTCCTAAACTGTGCTTCCAATCCATATATGGAATGCCTTTCACTTGTTTATTTCTGCACAGAGATCTTACACATATTTTCTATATTTATACATGAGCTTCAGTTCTGAGGGTGTTACTGTAAATTTTTTTAATTCAAATTTCATTTGTTCAACCCTGATGTATGAAAAATCATGTAATTTTTGAGTAATAATCTGTGTCGCATGACTTTGTCACTTCTGAGTTCCAGAATTTTTTTTTGTTTTATTTTGTTTTGCTTTCAGTTCTTTAGGACATTCTACGTAGATAATCAGGTTTTAACAAGATAGTTTTATTTCTTCATGCCCAGTCTGTAGAACTTTACTTCCCTTTCTTGTCTTACTGCATTACCAAGACAAGACTCCAAAACAAAAATATGGTTAATTGATAAAACAAAATATTCTACAATTATTCCAATATTGGGAAAGCATCCAATTTCTTACTATTAAAGCACAATGTTAGTGGTAGGATATTGAGTTTTAAATTTATTTTTATTTTAATTACTATACATGTTGTTCTCATTGCTGTGACTCAATACCTGGGATCCACAACTTAGGGGAGGAAAAGTTTTTTTTGGCTCACAGTTTCAGAAAGTCACAGTCCACTCAGGAGCAGCCAGCAGCAGTGAAAGCACAAGGCAGAGGTGAAGGCAGCTTCTCACGGCATTGCTAACAGGAAGTCAAATGCAGAGAAGGCAGGGGCAAGTTGCACTTATCCCTCCAGGTCTTACCCCAGTGATCCACCTCTTCTGGGTCCAGCCTCAGTGTTTCACCCTTTCTAGGTTTAAGCACCCACCACACACATGCCCGCAATCCGATCCACACGCCTGTCTTCCGTCACTTGCCCATAATCCACCCCGCCACACCAGGCCCTAATCCTCTACGAGCACCTGGTTCCACAGCTAATCCATAACACACAAATGCATGAGACTTTTAGGGGACAGTACAGATCCAAACAACAGTAATATGTTCACAACCCATATTAATTGCACGCAGCTTGGGGAATTGGCGTACATAAATATGTATCACAACTTGATAATTTTTGCTCTCTATTTTTCTCAAGACCCAACCTCCTGTTCTGCCCCCTACCCTGTCTCTACATCCCTTTCCTTCCTTCCTCTCTTCCCTCTTTTATTTTTTAAGTTATTTCTATTTTAGGGTTCTCATGTAAGAGAACGCAAGCAATACTTTGCCTTCTGTTTCTGATTTACTTGTATAAGAACTATGGTCTCAAAGGACTTCCATTTTCCTATGAATAATTCAAATTTGCCTTTCTTTACAACAGAGTAATGTTCCATTGTGGATATATACCACATCCATTAGTTTTTTTTTTTTTTTTTTAACTGGAGAAGTTCCCTCTGATTCCTTGCCTGGTAAGTGGTATCGTGAATGCTTGGCAGATTTGGTCAAATTTTATTCTCTTCCAATTTTATATTATCATATGATTTTTCTTCTTTATCTGTTAATGTGACAGATAATATTGACTGCTTTTCCAACACTGACCCTTCCTTTGTATGTGACCCAAACCTTATTTGATTGTAATGTTTAATTTTTTCTATACAACATTAGATTCTACTTAGCCATATTTTGTTGAGGTCTTTTACATCTTTGTTGATGAGAGACATTATTTGTAGTTTTTATTTTAAAGTCTTCATCAGATTTTGGTATTCAGGTAATACAGGCTTCATAAAAAGAAGCAGAGAGTGTTTCTTCTGCTTGGATTTTTCTAGATCAGGAAAAATAATATATTTCATCCTTAAGAGTTTGCTGGAAATCACCAGTGAAACCATGTAGGTCTCATGTTTATTTTTTGAAAGATTACTAATAGTTTATTTCATAGGTATAGGGTTCTTCATTGTTGTGGTTAGGATCTGGAGGGTCCCCCAAAAGGCTCATCTTTCCATATTGTACTGTTGGGAGGTGGGGCACGGCTGGAAGGGGTGGATGCTTGGGCTTGACCTGGAGGGTCATGTGCTGCTTCCACCCTTCCTCCCAGACTGGTCTCTGTTCTGCCATGCTGCCAGGAGAATCTCGGTCTCCTGGAGCACCAGCTCTGGCTCTAGCTGCATCCCTACCATGTGATTCCACCATTTTCCAGCCACCCACATGTGAATGGACTGAGACGTTCCAAACTGTGAGCTAAAATAAAACTTTTCCTCCTTTAATTTGTGCAAGTTGGGTATCGAGTCACAGTGACAAGAAAGTAACTAATACATTCATATTATCTATTTATCTTTGTGAGAACTTGGTACTTCTTATCTTTTAAAGAATTGACCAATTACATTATCTATTAACTTTGTGGGCACAGGGTCATCATAGCATCACTTTATTATTGCTTCCATGTTTCTAGGATCATTAGTGCTGCCCCTCCTCTATCTCTGACTTTGGTAACTTGTGTCTCTTCATACGGTTAAGCTGTCCAGATGTTCATCAATTTTTTGATATTTTCAAAGAACCAGGTTATTTTTATTGTTTTTTCTATTGTTCTCTTGTCTTTGATTCCATTGATTTCTGCATTCATTTTTTTCTGTCTGCTTTAAGTTTCAATTGCCCTTCTTTTTCTAATTTCCTAAGGCAGAACCTAGATTATTGATCCAATATCTTTATTCTTTTCTAATATATGCATTTAATGCTAGAAAGTCGCCTCCAGGCACCACTTTCCACTATATCCTGCAGATCTTGGGAAGGTATATTTTCATTTTCATTTAGTTCAAAACAATGTTTAATTTCTCTTGAGACTTCTTCTCTCACCCATGCTATTTGAAAGTGTTTTGTTTAATTTTCAAATATTTGAGTGTTTTCCAGCTGTTTTTTTCTATTATGATTTCTGGTTTAATCTCGTCATCTGAATACACATTCACCATGAGTTTCATTATTCTAAATTTATTAATACATGTTTTACATAGTAAATGGAGTTTGTTTGGTAAATGTCCCACTGAATTTTATAAAATAACACGTACATCTATCCAACAGCAATAGATGCTATAAAGGGCAGTTTTATCGAGTTGAGTGATGCTGCTACTTGGGTCAACTATTGCCTTACTAATTTTCAGCCTACTTGATCATTCAATTACTAAAAGATACGTATTAATGTCTCCAACAGTAGTAATGGATTTTTCAATTATTCCTTAAAATTCTATCAGGTGTTTCCTCTTTGTGTTGGTATGTTGATATGTTATATCTTCTTACAGAATTAAGTCCTTTGTCATTACACAATGTCCAATAATAATTTTCTTTGTTCTATAGTCTACTTCAAAATTCTGGTTACTCTGCCTGCCTTTGATTAATGTTATATGATCTACATATAAACATGATACATCTTTCTACATTACCTTTTCTCCTTTTAACATAACTGACTTTTTAGTATTTATTAGTATTTAAAGTGGCTTCCTTGCAGACAAAAATATAGCTGTCTTTTTTATTTACTCTACCAACCTCTTTTAACTAGTATGTTTTCATCATTAACATGTAAAGTTATTAATGTTGTACTTGGATTAAGACCTGCCATGTTGTGTTTCTACTCATTGGGCTTCTTCTTTTTGTCCTCTCTTTTTGTATTTTCTTATTTTAATTATTATTATTATTAATATTCTTATTTTAATTTTGTCTTTTTAAAAATATCGATTATTATTTTAAAATAATGGTTGGGAGAACAGCTCAGTGGTTAAAGCGCTTGCAAGCGCTAAGTCACGTGCTAAGTACCTGAGTTCTATTCCCCAGCACCACATAAGCTGGGCATGGTGGCGCATGCATGTAATCCCAGCACTAGGGAGGTTGAGGCAGGAGGACTGTCCTGAGTCCAAGGCCAGCCTGGGCTCCATAGGGAATTCAGGACCAGCCTGGGCTGCAGAGCAAGACCCTGTCTCAAAAAAAAA
Source organism: Ctenodactylus gundi (assembly GCA_004027205.1). Lineage (NCBI taxonomy): Eukaryota > Metazoa > Chordata > Mammalia > Rodentia > Ctenodactylidae > Ctenodactylus > Ctenodactylus gundi. The sequence goes on along the minus strand of PVKB01000886.1, from coordinate 249,589 downwards.
ATTATAATAATGGTTGCCCCACAGTTCAAGATGTACACTTCTAATTAACCAAAGTCTACTTTCAAACAACAGTATACCTCTTCACACTTAGTGAAGTTACTTTCTAACCAAATATTTCCAGTTTCTCTTTCCTGCCTCTTGTGACATAACTTTTGTTCACTTCACTTATACATAAAACATAATCATTTCTGAAAACTTTGTCATTTTTATTATTTCACCATAGAATTGTCTTCTAGACAAAATAAAAATAAAGGACATAAAGAATTTTATAATTTTCTAGCCTGTAATTTTTCTTTTCCCTGAACAACCTCTTTAAACATTTATTTTTCTGAAAAGATTTGCTGATGAAAAATTCCCTCAGGTTTTATTTGCCTGAGAAAGTCTTTATTTTTTCCATCAGTTTTGAAGGTTAATTTCTTTTAGATATAAAAGTATATGTTCAGGCTAATTTTTTTTTTGAACATTTGAACTCCATTCTCTCCTTATTTGCATGACTTCTGACAAGTCTGCCATAAGTTTTATTCATATTCTTTTATAAGTAAAAAGTTTATTTCCTCTGACTTTTTCAAGATTTTACCATTAAACATGCCTATATGGAGATTTCAAAGGAGTATCCTATATGATGTTCTCTAGGCTCCTTGGACATGTAGTTTAGTATCAGCCATTAATTTTGAAAACTTGTTAGCTACTTATAATTCAAATATTTCTTCAGCTCCACTTTCTTTCTGACATTTCAATTAGGTCTGTTTTTGTTTTTGTTGTTTCTTTGTCTTGTTATTTTTCTTTTTCTCTTGGTATTTCCATTGGGAAATCTTCTACTGACAAATAGTAAGCTCCTAGATTCTTACTTCAAAGTCAGTCTTCATTTCTGTTAAATTATTTTACAATATTTTCTTCTTAAAGATTCTGTCCATCTATTATTTACATTATTAATCTGTTCTTCCATAGTATCTAATATTGCCTTACCTTGTTGTAATGTTAACTTTGTCTCATTTGTTTGTTTGGTTGTTTTCCTTCTTTTCAGCCCTCTAATGTTTTGTGGAAAGCCGGACATGATGTATAGAAAAACAGAACCGAGATACACTGGCCTTTAGTTTGAAGTTTTACGTTGATCTGGCTCGGAGTTAGCCAGTGTTTAATTTTTGCTCTATCTCTGGAGTCCACAGTCATGTGTTTGCGTCCTCTGTGGCCTGAAAGCTTCCTAATCTTCCTAATCTCATCTTCCTAATCTTGGATGCGGTTTGCATCTTGTTCTTTCAGCTATAATCCAGACTTATTATACTGGAGCCCTATTGGTAAAATTATAAGATATGAAGAAAAACTAGCATTTCATAACCTTATGATAAAATCTCAGTTTTTAGTAGGTCTGGCTGTCTGGGTTTGCACATTCACAACTGTTTTCGAACTTTTTTTTTTTTCTGTCGTAAGACAAAGTCAGATAACTCCATCAAAGAAGCTAAGCCATTGTTTATGTTTTTAACTCTGAAAAGGAGGCTTTTTATGGAAAAATGCTTTAGATTTATTTCATACTGGTAACTTTTCTACTCCACCTACTAGAGTCACAAGAAAATCTTTCTCAGTTCTTTACCGGTACGGTTTGTAGAAATTAAACTCCCAAAAGCCCAGGATGATGGTAGGACTGAATACCCCAGGAGTTTTTAACTTTAATACTAGTTTATGATCAGCCTCCAGAATTCATCAAAATTACCACTTCTGCAACTTCTGCTCGGGGTAAGCAGATTTCAGCTAAGAATTTCCTATAGTCACCTGTCTCTCCAGGTTTCGAAGTGCTAGTTTGCTATACAACTTCATTCCCTAATGAGTCATGGAAAAGCTGCTGCTTCTGTTGGTTCAGCTTTCTTCTAGCTGTAATAATGTGTGATGACCCCCAAGCTTTTTACCTGTCAGAGCAGAAACTGGAAGTCCCTTGACTTATGTTTCAATATTCTCATATGCAAAATGTAAAAGGCTCTGCCTGCAGGTCTATAAAGGCAATAACATCACACGGGGAGAAGCTTTCAGGTGGATCACGAGCCAGGACACTCGATGTAATCTTTTAGCTTATCTTTCATTTTATCCAAGCTAATCATTTTTCTATTCCTCTCATTCATAACCACATAGATTTATGTATCTGCCCACAAGGATTTCTGATTCAAGTTATCATTGGACTAGATTTCAGATTCCTTTTGGGCAATATATGCTTAGCACTTGTTACCTACTCAGCACCCTCATAAGGCAGACTCCAGCTGAAATGGAACTGGGCTCACTCTGGGAGTAACATGTACACAGGGACAGAGGGTGATGAGGCTGAAAGTACACAGTTCTGAGACAACAGGGACAACCAGAACAGCTCCTGCAGTCTTGGAACTGATCAGGGTACGAAATGAAGAAAAACTGCATCGCAGAGTCTGAAATCTTCAGTACCCTGGAATAATTTCCTCCCTTAACTTCTGGGTAGCCTGCTCGCCCCCTTCCTCTTACTGTCCAAAAATTATGATACCACTCTGCCTGGAATTATGAAATATCAACTATGTAAGGACACGAGGACTCATGTATTCCAGTCATCCATCCAAGGCAAGAATCTTTCCAAACCCAGTGACATTTAAAACACAGCATTGAGCTTTATCTCAGCTAAATTTCATTTTACATCTTCCTAATCTCAGTGTGTACGATTTCACCTTCTCAGAGAATCTTAGAATCCTCCCATTGATCATAGCCTGAAAGTCTCATGAACCTGGGTGATATTCTCCCCACCAACCATGAGCTGGATAAAGTGCCATCTGCCTTACCCTTTGCTGGGACTTTCCAGCCACTCTCATCCAAGTGGGAAAGTGCCAGGCAGCCAAGCTACCCCACCTTTGAGACAGCTGGCGTGCACCCTGGTGCTATACATGTGGGTCAGGTTCAAAGATTTATACTATCTTTTAAAACTCAGCCAACTCGTTTGCGAAAGAAAAACATCAATTGTTGGACCAGCTTTGTTCTTGAAAAAAATCAATCATGGATCTTGCCAATGATCCCATTACCCTCTGAAAGCTAGGGTTCCTCCTTCACGTCCCCCATTGTGTGTTGACATTAGCTGTATTGAATTGCGTTTCCATCTTGGTTCAAGATTAAACCACGTTGTGCACTTCCTTCTCTTCTTAGCATCCTTAGATCCCTATTAGTTTTCCCCAAAATAACTGTAAGCGTGTGCACTAATTAGCTTAGAGAGCACACGCTCCCTTAATGCCTGCAGAATCCTGCCATCTAATACTGCTCTCTCTGTGTTCTGAGCCGCGAAATAGCCCCTCACTTGGTTTCGGTTTAATTATTCTTCAAGGTCATCCCAGTGCCACCCTTTTCCATGTTTCTTTTCTTCTCTGCTTCTGTTTTTAAGAGGATTTTTAAAATAGGTTCAGCAGCTCAGCCGTTTTTGAGTCATTACTACCTCCAATCCCCTTTCACACTTAGTACTTGGCCTATTTTTTCTCCAGCCTTGCCTCTTTTGGTGCTGTATTTGCAGGAGCGTTTCTGCTTCTCTCTGAGTCCCCTTGTCAGGCTGGAATCTTTGTTTGGGTGGCCTGTATCTTTTCCCTGCAATTTGAACTGATCATGGATGGCCATGATTTGGGAATCGGATCGTCCCCTCTCTGGCTTTCAGCACCGTGTGCCTATTGCTTCAGCCCTTGGAAACTGTCTCAGGGACCAAAATCAACATTCCCCATTATCTTCAGGGTGCTCACCATGTAGGCAGGAACCCAAAAAGACAGCGCTCCCCACCTTGTGGTTGCTCAACAGCACCCCAATCTTTAGGCTTCCAATCTATGTTCAACTTTGGCAGAAGTCAGAATCCCAAAAAGAGAATGACTAAACAAACACACCAATTATAACAATGCCACCTCCCAGCCACCTCCCACTGGAGAGCATGGAAGCTCTTTTAAACACTTTCTTATAAATTATATAAATTATTCAACCCACAATGCATTGCATTGCAGGGTTTTTTCACTTTCTTCTACTTGTTATCCTCATTATTTTCTACTTTCTTCCAAATTCCTACTGAAATTTCTCTCTTTCCTGCTCACTTTGGACTATCAAGCATCATCTTAAAGAATAACAGAAGGCACATCAAAGATGGATGTAGCCCAGGAGGGTTTGAACTATCTGAAGTTACATAACACAAAGCTCACACCCAAGCCAGGATTTATGCCCTCCGAGGTAGTGAGCGGTGTGGTCGGAGCAAACTCACAACTTGAACACATACAAAACAGGAGAAAGGTTACAACTCAGATACAAGACTCAAGTATCCCTTAGTAATTCCAGCAACAGGCTCAGGGGAGTCCGTAACCCCAGATGAAGGTCAAGAAAGCAGGAATCTTTGAAAGCTCCCAGGTAGGCTTTAAAAAAAAAAAAAAAAAGCAAAGGACTCTCAAGTCAGACTTCCTAGGTACAAACATCGAGTGCGCTGCTGCCTAGCTATGGGACCTGGGGATGAGGTACCAGCCCAATCCGTGCAGCTGTTTCTTCCTTTGTACCATATTAAGAACTGTGATGCTTACCTCACAGAGTGGGATTAACTGCATCAATCCCAGTACCATGCTTCAAACAGTACATGTCACATGCTAAAATGCTAAGCAAGTACTGCTGCAGCTGCCTTCTTCGTCACCCGCATCAGTCACCATCATCATCAGCGTCGAAATGGCCAAGATTTTTCATGAGCTTTTGGAGAGTTAGAAGAAAATCCATGGAACTAGGGCAAGCGTGTAAATAAAAGTGAATTTTTTGAGGCAGAAAATTGTCTTGACCAGGCAAATATTGATAGCTAATTCTAGGAAATAAAGACAGCCCTAGAATGGAAGCATTTCTCTTCTTTTGAATCTAAACACATTATGTGACGCATGGGCTCTCCAGAAGTCTAAAACATGCCATCAATAAACATCAATGTCCGCAGTAACAGGAAGACAAAGCGCAACCATGTTAAGCTTCAGCAGTACTTACGTGGAACAGACTTCCTACAACAGAGTCCAAACCAGAAGAAAGAAAGTGTCTATAGTCACATCAATTTTTGACAGGGAGAGCAGATTAATGGGGATTCAACCAAGGGCCTTCACACTGAGCTATAGCTCCAACCCTTTTTTGAAAATATTTTTTTTTTATTGTGAGACAAGTTCTCACTAAGTTTCTATGTCCCTTAGGCTCGACTTGAACTTAAAATCTTCCCGTCTCAGCCTCCAAGAGTGGTGGGATTATAGATGGTGAATTTCTACATGTTTGTCTCTTATGTCATTGTGTAAGAGAAAATACAGGCGTTCCTGTTCCTTGAAGACTGATGAAGTAGGCATGAGCTAGAGTTCAAGTTTTTGAGTCGGGATAGGATAAATCTCGATCTGGCTTCTAAGTGATAATCTATGTAAAAACAGAGGTAAAGTTCATTTATCTAAGAAGAGGAAGCACAGCCTCTGGGATGTGTTGGTAACACAGAGAACCAAACATGTGGCCCTTCTAATTTTCCACCTGTTATTTCAGGCTGGCTCGAAAAGGAGATTGAATCGACACTCCCAGAAATGCCATATTTATCAGCAGTGATAAATTTGGCAGAGTCTGAAGGACTCATCTGCACTTAGGTTAACAGCAAAGACTCAGAAAATGGGCAATTGCTTCCTCCACATGAAAAAAAAAGCATCCTGGAGCTGAGCAATTGATTGAAAAAATATGAGGCGAGCCTACTAAAGACGAGAACTCGGGGAGATCATTCATGTTCAGAGAGAATCCAAGCGTGGCTAAGAAAGGCCAGGGACTAGGACAATGAAAGCAACTAAGCAGAGACTGTGTACTAAAAATAGAGTGCCACTCATTGTGAAGTTACTGCTTTTCCCATTACTTAGAAGACTAGTATCAAAATGCTTATCTCCAAATTCTACTGGTCCGTAAATTCATCTTTGAATCCTTGGTTTTCATTCTATTTTTCTAAGGCTGAAAAAAATCCACTGTTTAAAAAAAAAAAGGATAATTTCAAATATCCCAAACCACTGATAAATTCAATTTTTGAAAATATTTCAGTTAGGTTTGTATTCCTTGAGCCCTGCAGTCCTAAGAACAAAGTCAAGGACCCATAAGAAACATGTCTGCAAAAAGTTTTAAAGGAGCCTCTTAACAAGCCCAAGAAAGACTGATCTCTTGGCAGGGCAAGTAGGGGGAGAGATGCACGTGTTATTTGGTGGCTTAATGAGTTTTTGAGGATGTCCACCTTTGGTGGAGGTAAGCCATACTCTAGGAGTCTCCACTCCATATCCCATTTGATAGACCAGTTGATCTGTCATCCACTTTGACTCTGCCCAGAGTTGGCTAGGCCAAGTGCCAACCCAAGCTCTGCAAATGCAGAAGCCTGTTGACAATACTATTTTTCCCTTATTTATTATTATGTGTTGACATCCAGACAGATTCTCAGGCAGGTCCTGAAGACTTCAGATTTTTGCAATATTACAATTTCAGCAGGCCGAATGTTAAAAAAAAATGGAAATTGGACAGACTGTTATCAACTTTAATCGACCATTAGAGCATCAGAGCCTGAAGGCACAGTATTTAACGGTTGGAATGGGGTGGTCAAGTAAAATGCTGTCTCTTTCATTTGGAATCTGGGAACAAAGCCAACCCAGATAAAAAGGGAAAAAGCCATTACTGTGACAGCTGTGCCAGAGCACAAGGACCGGCGGTACAGAAGAGGCCAAGATGCAAACATCACAGTGCAATTGGGTAAGGTTTGTCTACTGGGCTCTGGTTTGCAGAGTTTTGTGCATAATGGAGACAAACATGCCAAGGAGTGAGATACTGACCTATCTATTATCTAATATCAAAAATGGACCCTGTGACATCATGTTGCATTGGCAAACTTGCCCTCAATATGTCACCACCTTGGCAGGTAGCACTTGCTGTCTTGGAGAAACAAATAATTTGCTGCCTTAGTTAGGCTTCTCTGCCTCAGCCCCTGGGCATAGTGCACTATGGATGCTTTAGAGAATGACTCTGGGATTAAGGTTTTTAATTACATCTGACATCAGCGAGCCTTCACCTGTTGGCAGCCATCTTGTTAAACCACCCACAGGACAAAAGTTGTTGTTCTGGGAGTTCAGCCTCCTCCCTCTGCATGCCTCTGTCAGCCACATTATGGACTTTCAGAATGTTAAGCTGAGCACAGTTTTTTTTTTTCTTTTAAACAAAATATATTGTTTATGTATAGAGTCTAATGGCCCATAGCAATCCAATTTACATGTAAAGTACAAGATTTCATATTGAATCAGCTTTATTACTTCACATATGAAAGATATTGAGCAGTGGTAGGTATATTGTATTTGTATCAGAAAATACAAGGGCAGATTTATTGGACCTGTGCTTAATAATATTAGAATCGATTATCCCAATGAGAGGCAAAGCATCTGCTCACTATGGGAAGGGAGATTATTTCCACCACACCACTGCTGTCTCTTCTTCACTCAGGGAAGAATATCCACACCTAAAGGGTTAATGAAGCTTCCCAAAGTTATTACATTAACTTTCTATCAGTAGCGACAGAATATTGTTAATACCATTTAAAATTTATTAAGCACATTTGGTTTGCTGGGCATTATACCAAACCCATAAAACATAAGATATTTTATCAGTGCTTGTTTTGTATGCTAATTATGTTGATTTGCTTGACCTCTCAAAAACTGAATCTAATCTTTCCCATATTTTCTACATAATGGAAAGCTCAAATCTATTTTTTATATATTTTAGCTTTTATTTCTCTAAAGAAGATGGTTGCATTAAATGTTCTCTTTGCAAAGTAATTTATTCTTGGGCTGGAGGAATGGCTCAGCAGTTAAAGTGCTTGCCTAGCAAGTGCTATATCAAGTATTAAGTATCTGAGTTCAATTCCCCAGCACCACATAAGCTGGGAGTGGTGGCGCACGCCTGTAATCCTAGCACTCGGGAGGCTGAGGCAGGAAGATTGCCATGAGTCTAAGGCCAGCCTGGGTTCCATAGTGAATTCAAGACCAACCGAGGCTACAGAGCAAGACCCTGTCTCAAAAAAAAAAAAAAAAAAAAAGTTTATTCTTACAAACTATGAACTAACTGGAGTATTTTAGAAGTTTATTGTGCTTGTTATTAATATGGAAAGTTGTTCTGTAAACATCTAACTAGAACCACAATTCGCTTGATGCCCCCTTTCCTCTTATCACAATAAATTTTCATTTAATATGATTTAAACCCAATTTATATCACTTATATTTGATGGAAATTAAGAGTAATTTTGATTTAATCCAAAAAAAGAAAAAAGGAGGAAGGAGAGAGTTAAAGGCAACATAATAATCTGAAAGGGACGATGACCCAAGTAAACTTGCTTCTAATATTCTGCCAAAAGTTCTGTCACATTTTTGGAAACCAGATTTTGGCTTTATGACTTTTCCACTCCCAAACAATTTGAATCATTTTTTTACCCTAACTTGATTCTTGGGGAAAGACGGCCCCTAACTATTTGTGGTTCAGCTAATACGATTTTGCTTTGGGGTTTAGTTAGACGGCATGCATTTTCCATGGCCCTCCACCCTCTAGACATTTAGGCAAAGTTCAAAAGCAGCATTTCAAGTACACCACACTAAACAGAGCAACTAAAATCTTTTTTCAAGGAAAGGCACAGACTAGTGAAGTCCAGGTCACAATCCAATTTTTGCTTGTGCTCAGAGGAAAAATCAACATATTTCCTCTGGACAGGAAATACATCTGTGCTATATGAGTGTCGGGGGGTGATCAGGGGGCGTGCGTGTGTGTGCTGGTACATTCACACGCAACTGCATGGGGAGCTGTGCATGCTATGATCCACAATATACATTAATTATAAAATCATTATACCATAGACATTGGTTTTATACTATTCCTGTCTCCCTTCAGCAGAAGAAAAACTGCTTAGCCAAAATACTGAGCTTATATTTTAAAAATATTTCCTATGAAAGTGATCTTTCTCTTTCCTCCCTACAGATTTCCAAATCCAGATTCAGGTGCTAAATCCAACCTCTACCAGTATGAGGGCTTAACACTCAGTGCCGAGTTGGAGCCACTGAGCCTCTGCTTATATAGTAAGCAAGCACCTGCATTGGGTCCAATATACATCTATCAAATGAAGGATCGAGCCAGTTTTAGTGTCCCCTTCCCTGCAGAGACTCACATTCCAATAGGAGGAAGGTTCACACATAATCAGCTAATAAACTGACTTTGGGAGGCTCTCCTCACGTCTTGACAAAGAACTTCTATTTTTAATGCATCATAATTTCTGTTCTTAATCCATTAGTTCCAGCTTCTCCTGTTAACCATCACCCCTTATTAAGTATTTGTGGTGCCTTACCCATTGGAAAACCCCAACAGCCCAAGATCTGATGTTCCTTGGCCATTCTAGTGCAAGTCACAAATCTTTATGGGTCATTGCGAACAACCAAGACAATGTGCCAGGCTTTGGAGGAGAGGCCAAGATTTAGAGGATTTTTCACCACAGAACCCTTAGATTTCTTAGGGAGGAAGTTTTATATGTAATGTAATTCATAAGTGACACAAAGACAAATGTGATTAAAACATCAAAATAAGAGGTACTTACGTTTCAGAAAAAAGAGAGTCCATTATATCCAATACACTCCATTATCAGGACAGAAAAGTAGATTGACATATTCTTCAAATATTTTCAATGGTAATTGAAATGAGAGTTCTCTTTCCCTTGTCTGTCTACAGAAAAGCCAAGTAATCATATCATGTTTGTGCCTCATAATTCCATTTACTTAATGAAGCAACAGAAAGACATCAATATAATCACCATTTTCATTTCAATCCAAATGTCTTTGGTTTCCACCTTGCTTGCTTTCTTAATACAGAATGTATTTTCCCAATAAAAGAATGTTTTGCGTGTGGCTATTAGTGCCCATGACATTTCAGCCTGTTTAATGCACCTACCAGGCCCATTAGGAGAAACCATCAAAAAACAATTCTTCCAGAGCATCCCCAAGGTCTCTCTACTCTTCCAGTTCCAGCGGTCCCACACATGAGGTTCTTATTTCTCCTCCATTCTCTTGGATTAGAATACAACTTCCTCTCATCTGCCTGTGTTGTACACTCAGGCAAAGGCCCTCAATCACTTCATTTGAGCTTGGCCATGGCACAGCCCCGCAAAACCGAAGGGTAAAGGTGACCAGCCTAGGGCTACGGTCAACACCAAAGATGTGATTGCAAAAACAAGCTGCTGGAAGGTCCAGGTTCCCTCTAACTGCAGAACTGTTTTGGTGCCAGAGGAATACTGTAAAACATCTGTTTGTGTGCATACTGTATATTCCCTACTGGCGCAGGACTTGCTCAGAGGACAACACCAGGACTTCCTTGTCTCTTCATTTTAGCACATTTTAGCCTGGAAAAATAACATATGAGTGATTGCTTGATTAATTAATTAAATTTATGCTCTAAGATTAATTAACTCTCCCAAACAAAACTTCCATTTATTCAGTGGCCTCAACTAGAGTTGAGAAGGAAACCAATCTGACTGAATTAATTCCTTCTAAGGCATAAATTATTAAAAATACATACAACCTCTGAAGTAGGACTTGGCAATGGTATTTTTTTTTTTTTTTTTTTTTTTTTTTTTTTAGAAAAAACTCTGCAGGGTTTGTCCCGGGCAGCACGGCTGGAGAAGCAGCGATGTGGAGGACCTCTGCGCGCCTGGGTCTCCTGCCGTCCCCCTGTGCTCCCGCGCCTCGGGCTGCACCTCAGCTTTCTCACACTCCGCGACGCTGTCCTCACACCTGCAGAAACCCAGAGGAAGGGACGGCGTTGGTGACCGCCCCCTCCCCAGATCTTTACATGGCTATTCTTCCTTCCCTTCTGAATTCCTTTTTTTTTTTTTGACTTGGATGTCAGAAATTATGTTCCATTTTGAACAAGAATTGAATCACCAGAGTAAAATGCCACCTCTGCATAGGAAAACTAAATCGAATGGTTCTGTGGAAATTATGGGGAGCTTTGATGAATCTAAATGAGAAGGAAACACAGGGGTTACGTTCTTTAAGACTCGTCGGCAGCAGCTCACGGCAATGGTGGACAATGTGCGCTGGTGTAGGCGTGAGCTTTTTCCATCTTCAGTGCAAAACCCATTCTTAAGTGTAGAAAAGGACTGACGGGAGCTGCCAGATATACGAAACGGGGTCATAATACCTGACACTTCTTCCTATTGTCCTCTCATCCTCTAGCAGAAAATATGCACACAATTTGGAAATGACTTAGTACGTCCTGATAGTCCAGCTCATCGTTTCCTTCTACTGAATTTAAACCTGAGTCAACCTGCTGGGTTTCTGCAGTAACAGACAAGGTCTCAGTGACCAGAGTGAGTCCAGGGCAGTTTTCAAAAACATGAAAATAGATGTTTATCATGAAATCATCATAATTGTACTCTCTGATGATGGGCCTGCTCCACTCATGAAATATTTAGCGCTGTTCATTTAAGATGATCCGAAACATCCCCTCAGCTTGTCTTCCACAGATATGCCTTTTCTGAGCAATTTTTATATAGCACGTCAGGGAGGAAAGGTAGGGGGAATTATCAGGATTAATTAATACACAAGAGGAAAGAGACATATGTGATTAAACCAACTTCCCAGGTCCATCATAAATATTTTATTCATGTGTGTGACTCTGCAATTCTGTCTTTGTCACTCAGGAAATAGTCCTAGAAGTGGGACTTGAGACTTTGTAGGAATGAAAGCAGGATACCAGGTATCTCATAGCCAATGCTGCAGGTGAGGGGAGTCAAAGAGATACTGGAAGGAATTACTCAAAAATAATGTTTCCGGGAAGATAAGAAAGGTATAATGTCACTACAGGTGCAGGAATGAGTCTGGTCCTCAACTGACAGCATATTGCAGGACGCACAGACTAGCACCCTGAGTCAGGATCAAGTCAGCATCCCCAAATTCTCCTTTGCATGCAGTGGGTACTAGAGATTTCGCTTGGTACTTCCCCTTCTCTTTCTACAGACCATCCCCTATTATTCTGCCACAGAAGTTCTCCCTTTTATCCTCCAGACTGTCTGCCATGTACCACCCATCCTTAGAATCAGGTTCCACCTAACCTCGTGATCCCTACCACGACAGTGGCTGTTCCACTTTACCTACACAGTGATAACCAGAAGCTTCAGTGTGGGTTGATTTCAAGAAGCCAAGTTTCTACCACACCAAGTAACTAAAAAAGAATTTCATTTCCAACCCACATCTCTCAAAGGACATCAAGAAGTCCCCAGATGCATAATTTATAGAAATGTTTGTTAAATTTTCCTTTATTAAATTTCCTTCCCATCCCAAAGATACACCAGCAGCACACTCTATAATTTCTCCTTGGAAAACGTTTCCTCATTCCCCTGCCTACAAGTCTTGTTCTCCTTTACTGCAAGGGAAAGATCAGAGTAGCAACCACATGCTCTGCTTTGGAGTTTGGGGGGAGCTCAACATCTGTGAACACAAGGATCTTGTGAATTTGTATCTTTTCTTATGCTCATAAGATACCCTTAGATTTGAGATACTTTTCCTGTGTATTGATCCTAGCTTTTCAAATAAATTTTTAATTCTTTAAAGAATGAACTCTGTTTATTAAGCTTTGTATTTTGATGCAGTGTAAGTTCTTAATAATAATAATATGTGAAATGAATGAATAAATTAAAGCATACGGATAAAAGTCAGAGATTAAATCTTACGTTTCATTAATTCCTCTGTAAATAGCACGTATACGGCACTCCCAGTTACTGTTTGCTGCTGCTGATAGAAAGAGAAGGCAAACCGACCTGAGGGAATGGCTGGGGGAGGCAAAGGCCTGGGGCCCAGTCCACAGAAAAGTTCTGGAACTCACTCCTTTGCATTACCTTCAGTCCAAGCCAGCACGCTGAAGCAAGGTCATGAAATTTGTGACAAGGAAATCTCGTTTCCCAGAGCACCGCCACCTGAGACCAAAGGTCTAAAATAATGTCTCTCAGCGATGAATTTCTAAACACTAGGAATATCATCAGCTTTCCAAAAACACACAACAGCAGAGGTCTCAAGGGCTGTTTCTTCTCCTCTCAGACCCAGATAAGAATTCCCTTCTAAGGCATCTCCAACAAGTACTGACGAATGGCCATTTCCCACAAAACATCTCAAAACTCAGCTGCACAACTCCACATATTAGAAAGTATTCCCTTGAGGTAAACGGAATCATTCACCATGAAATTTCTATCCACCAGTCCTTGTGCTGTTCACCGGAGTTATGCAGAAGCCGAAGTGCTGCCTCACATAATCTAGTTGAATATTTGAAAATACTCTTGACTGCCCTGTGACCGTTTTTTCCCTGAGCCTAACTTCTTTTTCACCAGTTACTCATCATGTAGCATTTCTGAATCCTCCCATTCTCATGAACTGTAAAAATTCTGAGATGTAACCTTGCTTGCAAATTAACACACCGACCTGACATGGTCTCACAGACGCTGACCAAAGATCCAAGACTCCTGGGTCAGGGACAGTGGAGTTTATTACTCATGCCACAAAAGAAGAAGCATGAGAGTTGTGCATTAGTTCCTCCTTGCTCTCCAAGCCTCAAAGCAGGTAGGAGGGAGGGAGGCCAAGGTGATTACTTTGCACACAGTGAGTTTCTGCTATAAGTTCCTGAGAACAGGAAACCCCCAAAGTTACAAGGGAGCTGCTAGGAAGTTTGCCCAACATTTTCCCTAGGGGGAGACATCATCTTTAATATAGTAATCAGGAAACAAGCCTACCCCTTTCCCCAAAGTGACACCTTATCTTTATCTTCCAAAGGTAATATAGCTGTGCAACACTCTGGAAAATTAGTCCTGAACAAACTCATCGATAAATTTAATTTGACTTTTACATGTATATATTTAACTTTTTTCCTTTCACTTATTATTATTGAAAACATACTGGAGTAAAACACAAAAGTTCATAAAGAATTCAGAACTTATTTGAATATTTATTCATTCCAAAGCCAGGCATAAATCCAGGAGACCATGGAGAAGGATCTCCCAAGCACCCTCTTGATGTCCGTGATGCCTTCACGTACATGTAATTGGACACTGCTCTGTCGTAACTTTCTGGAAGGGCTTTATATGTACAGGGTATTGAAGAACTTCACCAGTAAGGGGTCTAAAACATCACCTTGTTGATTTGGAAATCCCATAGTCTGTGGAGCTGCTCCCCCTGAGCTCTCCATTTCACCTGGAGCACAAGCCAATTCCACTGTCTGTCTGCAGTGAGCTCCCTCTCTCTTCCCCACAGTGGCCATGTCAGGTTCCCATCATCCTCCCTGAATGCCTACCTTACCCTGATCCCTGGTCTACCGGGACAGGAACATAGCTTTTCATTTAATTTCACTAGCAGCTTGTTTGAAGGCAGTGTAGTGCCTTAGAGAGGCCCTCAGTAGAGCCAGGCTAAATCCAAATTTCAGCCCTATATTTCCAAGTGGTTTGATTTCAACCAAGTTGGCAGCCTCTTTCAGCCTTGGCTTCTTTATCTGTAAAATGGGAATAGGAGCAGCCTTGACCTATGGGGATCTCTGGGTGGAGTAGACAAATGGATTAATGAAAGGCACTTAAGGACACTTTTTTAGAAGAGTATGTGGCACAAGCCTGCTCCCACATGTGCTAGCTCAGAGGACCCAGCCAACAAGACCCACGTGGCCTCTGCTTTCACTCTTCATGGGAGTCAATGTAGACACATAATTAGGCAAATAAATTAATTAGAGTTGAAATGAGTGCTCTGAAGAAAAAGTCCAAAGTGCAATGAGATCAGGTCCCAGAAGGGTCAGGATGAGTCAGACCAGCCCGGTCAGGGGTCGGCAAACTGTGACCTGGAGGGTTTTCACAAATAAAGGTTATTGGAACAGAGCCTCACTCTTTTCATTTATAGACTCTCTACAGCAGCTTTGACCCTATGCCAGCAGAGTTGTGCATTCGAGATGGAGATCTCAAGGCCTATGACCCAAGAATATTCACCACCTGGCCTTTCCAGAATCAGTTTGCTGACCCTGGAGCTAGCTGAAGAGGAAAGAGATGATGGTTCAACCAGAAGACATAGGGAAATAGGTCCAGGGCCAAGAGAACATGGAGAATGTGAGTCCTTCCAGCACAAACTGCCCAGCTTCTAAAAGCCATACCTAGAAATGCATCATGTATATACTCAGCATCAACTCCTTCTTTCTAGTCTCTGAGGAAAAGAAAACTCCTTCCCCTCTCAAGCCTGAGTCCTCCCACCTGCTCCAGACTCTCTGTCCTCCGAGAGCGCTCCCTCCCCTTTAGTCTATTTCTCTCACTCTTTCTGGACCCCTGTCCTCACTACCTCTACCAGTTACAGCCATCTCCCTTCATCCAGGCTAGAGACCTAGCAGCCATTCTGGACAGCTGCTCCTTCAGCATCACAAATCCTGCTGATTCCTTCTCCACAACATCCGCCTCTGCCCCAGCCTCTCCATTGCCATCGTCGCTCCACACGGCATACCCCACACATCTCACTTACTCCCTCTTCCCCATACACTTGAGGTTCTGTCTCCCAACCAAGCTCCCTACTCTGCCTTCCGAACCGTAAGTCTAGAACACAAATATGACCATGTGATTCCCCACCCAGAACCCATCCATGGCTCCCAACTGTTATCCAAACTTCCAAACAAGGTGTACCAAATTTGATATGATCTGCCCGTTCCACTTCTCTAACTTTAATCCCTGTCAATTGGAACCACCCAACCTATCGCAGCAATCATTCACGCTTCTTGTCAACGCTGAGTACCCTTCACATCTCACAAGTTCTCCATCTCTGGGTCTGGAAGAAGTACGTATAAGCCAGGTGCTTGTTCATTTTCGTAGCCTCCCTTGCAGCTAGGGTGTGGGCTACTCAAGTGACATAGGTTTCCCCAGTCAAAGAAACCCAAATGAGACCCTGATCCTGAGACAAGAAGGATGCACAGCCCAGAATTCTTTGGTGGGATAGAGCAGTGACGTCAGGCTCTACTGGCCTTGCCCACTGCCCAGCACTGTGGCGTCAAAAGTGAAAGCATTCTTACTGGGTCCTGCAGAGAGGCAACGCTGTCTCCTCCAGACCACACAGACCTGTTGGATGACTGTCATCATGATTCTTGGCTCCTTAACACCAAACCCAGAGTTTCTGTACTCCTAAAAATCCTAATAGTTTGTTGTTCAATAAGCTAATTTTTTCCTGTTTAATCCAGCAGAGTTAATATCACTTTTCTTAAACAAAGTGTCCTGATCTCACCATGGATTTTCTCACATTCCATTCCTACCCATCAGTGAACACCAGCCTCTCCCTCTTTGTGTCCTCACTGAGTCACCACACACACACACACATGAACTGCAAGACATATATGACACTTAAATCCATGCACCCTATCTCCCTTCCTGTCTACCATAATTCATTCACTCCCTCATCAAACATAATGATGTTTCTACTAGATGCCACACACTGCCCTAAGTCCTGGGAATACAGCACAGAACAAGATGGAAAATGCTTCTGTCTGTCATAGGCTTGTATTTCACAAGGTAGAGGCAGCCTCTCACTTGTGTCCATCGCCAAGTATTCATACGGTGCTGTACAGAGAGAATGTTCTCAATGTGTATTTTCCAGGTTAGCAGATGACTGATGACTTTGTGTCTCAAGCCACTCTCCCTAGCTCATTGCGATTCAGCCTAAAGGCCAAGATCTCATGGTGCCCATGACCTTCATCCTGAGTTTTGTTTCATCACCAACACCTTGCCTGTAGAAGGGGGACAGGAGCCATGATATCCCCTAATTGTGTTTGCCTTTTACTGAGCCCCTGGAATAAGAATAACTATCTGACTGCTTTCAAGCAGCATGAAGCTGAGTGCTGGTTAATTGTGTGTTTGGGTTACTGGAGTTATCAGCGACCAAAGGCTTTGATTTGCTTCTCTGTGTCTCCTTTGTCTAACTCATGCAAGGACGTGGAACCCAGTAGGCATGCAGTAAGTTGAGATTGAACTTGACTCAGTTGTTGAATATATATGTACATATATCCTCCCAAACAGCACGTGCAGAGAGTATAATTTTTGAAGAAAAATTCAGAACAGCCTCTGATTAGTGAGTTTGCTCCATTTCCCAAGAAATCATTTTAACCTTTAAACACAGAAGGTCAGCATCTCCTCTCTCTGCTCATGCATAATTCCCCTGCCCTCTGCTCTTCTGCGCTGCAGCTGCCCGCCTGAGAGAGAGACAGAGGTAGCAGCAGGAGCAGCGGCTGCACAGAGGCTCAGGCCGCCTCCCTGGGACTGAATAAGCCCTCAGAATATGTTGTCTCATTTGCTACATTATTAATAAAATTGCAAGAAGTTTGGGAGAAAACTTTTTTCCCACCTAGAGAAATTATCATTTATCCTACATACTATGCAAACTTAGGAAAATGAACATTAATTAAAAAAAGAAAGAAAGAAACTATTCCCCTTGAGTCTTACCTGGCAGCCAGTGTCAGCACAGGACTTTGAAACAAAGGAAAGAGTGGGATAGGTCAAGCCGGGCATGTCAGAGTTACCAGGCAGGCACGGTAGGGTGCGAATGAAGACACATGGGGCAGAGGAAATCCAGCCAGTGCCAGCATCTGGAGCCTCGCCACAGATGGCGATGGCAATGCTAGAAGTGGTCAGTGACAGGGGGTCCCGCCACGGGCAATGGTTCACAAGAGACAAAACGATGCAGGACTACTGAAAGGAGGCCAAGGTCAGACTGGTTGGCTCGATAATTTCTTAAAAGGCCTGGACTGCACTGCCCGGCTGCACCTGCAGCTAGCGGAGGTTAGTGTACTTGAGCAGGTGGAGGCCTCCAGACAGGTCACTATAACTAGGGATGTTATTTTTCTTCATAGAATTCAAGGTTTTAGTGTCACACATGCCAAGCAGTCAGTGTGACATCCACCCCTTCGTGGAAGTCTTCCCCGACTCGCCATCTAAATTAGCACCTGATCCCCTCCTGGACTGTTACTCTGTTTCATCCTTTCCTCTCCATGTCTTTCATTGGCAACACATCCAGCCTTCTCGTTTGTGTTGCGTGTGGAACGTTGCAGATTGCGTCACATCACACACTAGGACAGAAGCAGCGTGACGATGACACAGCATTCATGGCTGGGCCCCTGGTGTCTGCGTCAGTGCCTGGGACCCCATTAATATTTATAAGACTTGTAAATAGATACAGTATATCCTACACAGAAGCTCTTAAGTCTTCTCACTTAAACTGCAGAGAGGCCAGGATTATTTGATCTGTAGTTGAACATTTGTGAGTGTTTCACTAAAAATACCACATTTTTATCTTTTGGGGGTTTGATCCACTTTCCAGCCTTTCAAGTTTAGCGAGTCTTCACTCTGACACAATTGCCATTCCTCTCAACCGATGTCAACTTCCCCCAAACCAGGACAGCACGCCATTGTCCCTCTGTCCAAGCCATTGATAAATATTGAACATATAGATGCTCCCGACATGCCAGCAAATATGTCCCCTCAGGCCTAGATTAATTGTCCTTACTCATTTACATCAGGAAGCACCGAGATAGAGGCTCTCGGCCCTGAAAAGGCCCTTGGAGATCAAGGGACCAGATGTTTCCATTTTACACATGGGGTTTCCAGAGCCACGACAGGGCAGTGAGTGACAACACAACGGCCTCTCTCTGGCATCACACAAAATGCGGCAATGAATTCATAAGCCTCATCCGTAAATTAAGTGATGTTCAGGTCCTGAAAATAGGCATAGTAATGAGCTCCAGGGTGGCCTTGGGCTTGGAAGAACCAGTCCACAACCTGCTTCACCATCAGCTCTGCAACACATGTGAGATTCACCCACAAAGCCCGTCGGCTCTTTATCTATTCTCATCCCAAGCACAGTCCAGACCCAGAAGACAGAAGTGTGGGCCTTGGGCCTCCCCTCCCTCACCCTGCATGTCTTTCCTCATCTTCCCCAGGCAGCCAGCGCTCTCCTGTTCGCTCCATTTTCCACCCTATTAGGACTTACAAACTCATTTAAATAGGGTGAAAATTCCAAGAATACACAGGTGAGCTAAGACCAGCAGGCACCCAAAAACAAAAGAGATGATTCTTGGCACTGCTGAAAGGATGAAATCCTTTGGCTTTCAGTGACTAGTTCAGAAATCACAGAAAATCTGTCTTATAACAGCAAGAAATGCACAGGTACAAGAAAAGCTAATGTGTATTGTCAAATGAATGAATGAATGAATGGTTCAAGTAGATTTTAGTAAATGTAGGAAATGCATGTAGAAGTGGAAGTTGTGTGTGCTGTCTCCGGAGCCTGACCTTGAGGCCATCGGGGAAAATTACGAACAGTGTTTTCCCTAGGAAAAGATGATTAGGCCAGTCTAACATTGGAGCAATTCCCACTCCAGGGTAAGCAGTTCCAGGACCAGAGGATGCTGGGATGCAGCTGAACCATCCTATCCACCCTGTTTTCCCTTCACTTCCTCAGTAAGTCACTTTCTCAAGAATCCTCATCTCAGGCTGTGCTCCAGGGAGGCTGTTTTAACAGCCTACTCACACAACAGGCAATATAATGTCTCCTACAGAATTTGGCCTCTGACCATCCCATCGCAGGGGTCCCGCCTTCCCATTCACCTCCTGCTCCAGCCTGGATCTCATCAGACTTCCCTTCTACACTCTGTTCAAATTTAATATCCAATACATTAGTGGTAGCAGTAATGACCAGCATGCCATAACACCAAGAGTCTCAAGAAAAAACATTCCAAAGCCTCCATTTAGACACGAGGCCAGCTGCTCAGCTCATCAGCTCATAGCCAAAAAAAAAAAAAAAAAGTGACACAGCATTTCAAAACCACCAAAAGGTATCTTCAGTTACAGGGACAGAACCCACCGTCGCAGTCCTTACTTATTTATGGGACAGACTTGGGCAGTGGAAGAGGCAGGTGGAGAAGGGGAAGGGAAGATTCACACGGATTTATTCTGTGAGCACAAGAGGTGACACTCGCTCCATTCCTCAGGGCTCCTGCTGAGGCCTAGAAGGAAGAAGATGACCAGGGAGCGGAAGCTTTGGCCACCCAGACTCCTCCGCTTTTGACCCAGAAGGTTTTCTGACAAGAGGTCCAGCCGCCACTCAGCTCAGGCTGGAATGGCTCCTGCAACCCTGGGCCCGTGTGCGGAGATGTGCCCATGTTTCCAAAAAGTCTCCTGGCTGACTCACTCCTCCCATCTGCTTGGAGGCCACTTCAGGCTTCCTCCATTCACCCACCCCTTTTCATCACTCTCAAGAGCGACCTTTCCTCCAACTTCACATATGATGCAGACGGCAGCAGAGGCAAACCCCTAAGCCTCTCGCACACACCTCACATGCAACTCCTAAGGCAACACACAACGTACATACAAATCACACATAACATACGAGCACAGTGCACATGCATACACACCTTCGCCTGCTCTTCCCTGGAAGGATAGAGGCAACACTTTTGCTACATACCCCATTCCATGGCTCTCCTCCTCCCTCTGCATCTTCCCCCCTCCCGATGTGGCAGATTCTGAGAGCCTTTTGCTCTACAGAAGACTCACTTCTCAAAAAAAAAAAAAAAAAAAAAAAACGGGAAAAGTCAGAGTCTTCCATTACCTCACCTCCTACCTACAGCGGGCACAGAAAACATCAGATGAGCACTTCCACCCACCCTTCCTCCCTGCAGAGAAACAAGCCTCCCTGAGCCACCGCCAGCACACATCCTCAGTGCACTTGTCCCTAGCACATCTCCCAAATACAATCACCTGTGCTCCAGACCCACCCCCATCCAATCTGGCTTCCCAGGAAATTCACTTTTTTCCTTAATTATATCCTCTTCTGAATATTCAGCTTTGTCCCTCTGTCAGCTCCTCCCTTTTCCTCCTTTAACTTTGTTCTTTTGCTACGTCCTCAGCTTTCCTTCAGTTTGATCACCTCCTGGCTTTCAGTGTGTGCGTGTGCTGGAATTCCAGCCCAGCCTTTGGCTTCATACGCACAGCACACATAAACTCCTCAGTGGACCAGAGCCTTCAACACAACCCCCCTAGAACTGAAATGCATGCAGTTACACCATATTGCTCCTTACCCCTCGTGTCTCATGGTAGATTAGCACACCCAGACAGCTAGTTGCCCAAATCAGAGACCTGGAGAAGTGCTGGACCTTTAACCCCCATCTGCTTTAGCCAGGTAACTGCAACATCCAACATCTCTTCCACATAAGTCTCGTTTTTCTGCCTGTTTCTTGCCTCTACCATCTCACCCTGAGCACGGGACCAGCCTCTGTCCTGACCTAAGGCCCACCCTAGTGCAGCCAGCCAGCTCTGAAACGCACATGGCGGCTCTCTGCTCTCCCCTGAATCCCTTCCCCAACTATCTGCCCACACTCGCAGTCCTCCTCCCAGCAGAAACAGACTTGGAGAAGAGAAATTGAGCAGAACACAGCAAATCCAGGGGCAGGGAAATTATTGATTCGTACATTTGCTCGTTCATTAAATTATACCTTCAAAACGTGGAGTTAGTCCTTCTGGGAGTCTCCAGGCCCAAGCACTTGGTTTTCTTATTTATTTTCTTTATAGCACTTACCTTCCCTTGTTATTGTTTTCTTTGGTTCAACGGGGTTTTTTTTTTTTAATCTGTCTCCCCTTTAAAAATGTAAGTTCTTCAAAGACTAGGTGCACTGTCTGTTAGTGATACAGTATCTCAATTATCTCAGAGAGCTGGTACAAGAATCCCTAGCCTGAAAAGCTTAATCAATAGAAATTTGCCTTTGATCTGTGGCTGCAAAAAAAAAAAAAGTCAAACACCAGGGTGCCAGGAGACCTGGCATCTGGAGAGAGTAGGCATCTAGAGAGAGTAGGGTGTCATCATCCAGGTTTGCAGATGTCCTTACATGGTGGAGAGTAGAGAAACAGGGGCAAATATTCTCCCTTCTCTTCTGGTAAGAACATTAGGCCATCTTTGCCCTCCTGGTCTAAATCTCCCCAAAGGCCTCCTCCTCCTAATCCCATCCCACCGGGGATCAGTGTCTCAACACATGAATTCAGGAGGTGACCCCAAGCACTACATCCATACAATAGGCTGTTCACAACCCCTGGCACAAAGTGGGGCACTCAGCAGACGTGTAAGAAATATTTAGGGAATAAACAAATGGATGAATGAATGATTAGATTGTTACATGGTAGTTTCTGGCCAGAATCAGATCTACCAACCCTAGTCCGAGAACAAATTTTGTCATTTTCCATTATGAAGCTTTTACTAATCCCTCCCACACTCAAAATGAAGGTGGAAGGGGTTGGAAACCAGGGACACAATTAGAGAAAGTAGAATTCCTATGCTCAGGTTCCTATGGAGAAGAATCATACTAAAATGTAAAGGGAAACCAGTAGCGGTGTGAGACCAGAGCTCTACACATCCAGGGACTGGCACAGCCTGGGCTGCACCCAGTACTGCTGCCAGTGTGAAGGAGGGAACTTCCCAGAATGAGGGGCGGAACCTTGAAGAATGTCCTTTTTCCTCTGTCTTACCTCTATGCAGATTCCCACCCCACCCCCCCCCTTAATCTGCTCAGCCTTAAACAGAAAGACATGCTTTCCACCCTGGCTAAATGAGGGTCACCTATGCCTTTGCACCCACACACCACACCCCAGAAACTGAAAGCATGCAAATATGTGACGAGAAAAGAAATAGCAAGAAAATGGGGGGAAAGGAAAGGGGAGGCATGGAAAGGAACAAATAAAATCAATTTGAGCGTGTATTTCCCGCCTTTCTTCTGCCTTCCTGGCCCCAGACCCAGCAAGTCTTACTTGGACAATCCAAACTCCCTTTCCCCAGACTTCCTGCTCTCCCTAGCCAGAGTGCAAGCCCAGGATCGGCAGTGACCTTAAAATCACAAATCAGATTGTGCTGAAGTGTCACTCCTCTGGTTAGCATCCTCCTAGGCTTCTCTCACATTGCAAATAAAATCCAAATTCCGTGTTCAGTCTTGAAAAGCCCTCCCTCTATAAACAGGATCCAGCCATACTGACCTGCTTTCAAGTACAAGAATGAAAACACCACTGCTCCTGTGGAATTCTCCGGACCTTGGCCTTGGCTGTTCCTTCTGACATATTGCTCTTTCCCTATGCCTTCATCAGAGTGGGTCCTGCTTGTCCTTCAGCCTGAGCAGCATGTCAGCATGGCTTTTTGTGACTAACCCTTCTAAAGTAGCTACAATTTCTGTTCTCCATTACTTTTCTGGGTTTTAATTTTCTGCACACTATTACCACTATTGAATTTTTCATGTTTGCTTTTTCTATATTCCCTCATGTATTAATTTTCTAATGTTGCAAAACAAATTAGTACAAACTTAGCAGCTGAGAACAACACCCACTTATTAAGCTCACAGTTCCATAGGTCAGAAGTCTGGGCACCGAGTTGTTAAGTTCTCTCTGCTCAGAATTTCACAAGGTTAAAATCAAAGCATCAAGTGTCTACGTTGCCAGTTAGAGCTTGGGGTCCTTTTCCCCATGGTTGGAGAAACACCCCAGTACACTTTATTTTTATGATAATACCATACAACAAGCTAGAGGAGTTATTAATCAAAAAGGTTTTATTTGGCTCACAGTTCTAGTCCAAGGTGAAGAGACAACAAGTAGTGATGGTTTTCTTCTGGAAGAGTCCTAAGGTGGCACAAACTATCACCTGGCAAAAGACAATGAGCATGTGTGTCTCCTCTGGTCTCTCACCCTCTTCTTGTAACACTACCAGGATTCAATCATGGGAGTTTCATCCTGATAACATTGTCTAATCCTAATAACCTTCTGCTTTAAACGTTATGGTTGAATTGTTTTCACTCTCTTAATATCTCACAAAAGGTACTAGATTTCAACACACATTTTCAGAGGCTAAGAAGCATAGTAGGTAGGTAAAATCCAGCTCTTCGCTATCCTAAAACCAAGGTTTCCATGAGGTCCTTAGGTTTTCATGAGGTCATTTTTATTTTTTGTATTAGTCATCTTTCCTGTTGCTGGTACAAAATACTTAACATCCACATGTGACAGAGGAGAAGTTGATTTTGGCTCAAGGTTTCAGTGGGTTCAGTCCATCTCAGGCCAGCTCCAAGACAGCACGGCAGAGGGCCTGGTGGAAGAAGGATGCTCAGATCATGTCAGGCAAGAAGCAGAGAAAGGAAGGCAGAAGCTGGGGACAAGAACACATCCTTCCTAATCACACCCCAATAATCTGCCTTTCCCAGCTAGGCTCCACCTCCAAAGAGCAGTTAGGAACTCATCAGTGGCCTAATCCACGCGTAAGTGTCGTGCTCTCAATGATCGAATCGTTTTCCAAAAGTCTCACCTCAGCACATAAGACTTTCAGGGGACAGTTTAGATCTAAGCCATAGTAGTTTCTATGAACTCCAAAAGTCTGCCATATAGCCCCTCCAACTTTGAAGCCAGAAGAAAAGAATCTTCCACATGTGGAATCCATTTCACACTTTGAACATCTTCCACCAGGAAGGGCTCTCTCCCATTAAAAGAACCACTTGGTTATGTCAAGAACACTCAGAAGAATCACCTTTAAAATCAACATTGCCACATAACATAACTTCATCCAAGAAGTGACTATTCCATCGTATTCCCAGGAAATAGCCACATTAAAAGAAAGAGAGTTACACAGATTGTGTGTTCTGGGGTGGAAATCTTGGGACCATTTTTGAAGTCTGCCTCCTATACTCCCTGAAACACAGCTTTGTCTAGTGTATCAGTCAGCTTTCCTATCAATGGCACACAACGACCAACACTCACAACTTGAAAGGAGAGAAGTTTATTTTAGTTCATTGTTTTCAGAAGACTGTCTATGGTTGGTTGGCTCCAGGACAGAAGTACCGTGTTGGAATGGCATGGCAGAGGAAGGCTGCTCAGCCCTCAGTCACAGTCTACCAGGAAGCAGGGAGAAAATGTAGGACACAGAGGGAGATATACTCCCCAAAGGTGTGGCCTGAGTGGCACACCTTTTCCAAAAAGGCCAGGCCCCACCTTCTACAGCCCATTTAGCTATCTTTGAACTAGACCAAGAAGGTGATTCTGCCCCATGCTGGTTTCTACTGGAAAGATGTGAGCACCCAACGTAGCTGCCATCTCTGCAATTGTAGGTCACTTGCTTTGTCAAGAGCTGCCCAGAGAGACACAGGGACCCTGACTCATCCTCTCTGTCCTGCTCTTCACCTTCCTGATGGTGGCAGTGGCCAGCATTGGTACAGATGGGACGACACGATGGCACTGGTGTTAGAGGTACACATTTTGCCATGCACATCCAAAGGGATTAAAGAAGAAGAGTCAGGTAGCTGATAGGATGAATGATGAATGTGGCCCGCCCACAAGCAGGACCGTTACTAATAAGCAAGTACCACTCACATGCATAACAAAGAGGTCATTTTTATGCCCTGAGTTCCAGGAAGACTCTCGCTACACCTAGCAGAGTCCAAAGGCTCTAGATTCCTTGCCTCGGCTAGGCTCCTGACCAGGCACACCAGTACTCCAGAATCAGAGGGCAGCCTTGAAGGTGATAATCAGGTGGGCAGCAGGGCCTGGGAGAAAGAGAAACTGGGATTACTCATTGGAGAAAGACAGGCAGGCAGGATTTCCTACAGTCTTCAGGTATCAGAAGAGTTCTTAGGCAGCGCAAGCTAAGTCTTGGCAGTGGCTACTGAGGATAGAATAAGAAAAGGAGCTTAATCCCCAGCATAAGGGATTTAGGATAGCTATGGGGGAGAATTTCCTGATGGTGAAAGTTGTTAAAAGTTGCAATGAATGGTCTCGAGAGAGATTCAGGACTACTCTGGAAGCTTTTACAAGTAGAAGAGATTATCCTCTGGCAGGGGCAGCTTATCTCTAATCCTGCCTGAAGGCAGGGGAATGGACACAATGACCTCAGGGTCTCCTTCAGACTTGTAAAGCAGGCCTTCCCATCAGGCCAGCAGCACTGAGCAGGTGATGCGCTTTAAGGAAGGCTCAGAGTGTTCCCAGAAATAAGAAGGAACTGAACCACATGAGACTATCTTTCCTTTTTCCACTTTTCAGGCACAGCTGCTTTGCAGAAATGGCCAAGGTCCTCTGTAATCTCATGTCTAGTCAAGGACACCTCAGACAAGAAAGCCCAGAGCAGCCACAGACCACAGCAGAGGTATATTTCTACCCACTCTGCTAAGTGCTCCACATGCCAGGGCCATGGCTCTAGTTGTCCCCCAACAAAGGACTCCGTATTTAGCAAGTCATATGACCCACCAGGCAGTAGTAATAGGAATTCTAAAACCATTTCCCACCGGCTGCCATCAGCTAAGATGGAAAAAGGGCCGTGCTGGCTCTAGGGCTCCTTGTATTGCACTTCTACTTCCTGGAAGTCAGGTGACAAGTCTTCTGAGCCACTAGCCTGTGCCCATTTACTCAAGAGAAGAAAGCCTCATGACTGTGTTCTATGCAGGCTCCATGGTGCCGAGTGAAAGGCTCACCAGACATACAGACACCACCGTAATGTCCTCAGAAGTCGTCTGCATTTGTGCAAGGCTTGAAGGGCAGGAAAGATGCGGACAGACAGAAGAATAGAGACCACTGAAGCATTTTCAAAAGTATTGCTCAGGCACAGGAAGAATTTGAAGAGCCAGAGTTAACACAATACTTGCAGTCATCCCAAAAGTCAAAGAAGGAAGGATTTGTGGCTTTCTGGAAACTGGGGTCAGTTCTATGTAGCGTTCAAAGCTACAGATAAAGTTGGAAATCAACACATGTTTTATTTTCAGTTCTATCTCTTGTTTAACCCCCAACAGCATGGACACTCTGGGTTTGGAGTCTTTCTTTCTTAAAACACATCAGATATCTTGCTGCTGTCTTTTTCTGGTTCTTTATATCAAGTCTTCTTTTAGATTTTTCCCAACCTATCACTGCTTCCTACCTCTCAGCACTTTTCTAAGTCAAAAACCCTATATCCTCTCCCACAAAAAAGGGCCTTGAAAGGGCCAGCACTCTCTCTTTAAAAAAAAAAAAAAACAGCATTTGTTCTGGATGCTTAACACCTCAGCCTTCTGGATATTTCTATCCGGATTGCACCAGCCTCGGTCAGCACAGGTCTGGGCTAGAAAAATAGCCATAAATATGTACAAGAAAGAAGAATAGCCATGTATTATTCTGCCCACTGTGTATGCTAGAAAACAGACAGGAACGTGTTGCAAAAGCACATTAGGCATGCAATCAGCAGCATTCTCATGCCCAAATAAAGCTATTTTCATTTCATAAAGAAAGAGAGCAAGTCAAGTCATTAGGGAAATAGAAATGGGGAACTTAAATGCCTAATTGGAAGCTCTATTGCACTTGCAAAGTACCTTTGGTTTCTCTAAAAATTCGAGGGAAACACATTGAGCTTATAATTGCAGATAGATCGATGCCCTGTTCCTTCCTGCATTAGCACCAAAGGGAAGTCCTTTCCTGTGGGCTCATCCCAGGCCCAGATATATTGTGGAAAAAACAGTAAGCCCAGAAAGGAGCAGGTAGGCTCTTGTGCCAGGAAACACTGAGAAAGCAAAAGGCTTTTGAAGGCAAAAATCTACATCGGTAGAAAATTTCTAGGCCTTTCAGTGTAATCCTTTTGCCACTCAGTTTAAAAGATGGGTGTATTTGATTTATTTATTGGCCACTTCCTGTGTGTGTGGTGTCTTGCGAGGCTAAACCACTTCTTTGAGCCTCAGTAACTTCACCTGCAAAACGCTGCAAGATTTCACAGCAGGACCAGGGAGAAGCTGAGAGAGGGGCTTATGTAGGGGCGAGATGGACAGAGTGGTGCCCAGTGGCAAGATCTCCACCATAGGTCCCCACCTCCACCAACTCCATTTCAGTGAGATAGCCACCGGTGCCTCTTTTGTATTTTGGGATTGATTCCACATGGGATCTTATTTGTGTGAGGAAAGGCTCTGTTACTTAAATACACAATCACAATCCACTGGGGTCCTGGGTGCTAATATTACTGTACAGAAGACAGAAATTGCATTCACCAGCCCACCATCTTGGTCAGAGAGCTTAGGGCCTCGCAGACTGCGGGGTTATGTATGCCAGGAGTTTAGACATGAAAATATTAAGTATTTTGTTTCCTGGAGAGTCAGGCTTGACTCGTTGGTTGGTCACATGTGTGTGACTGTTTTAAGGCACAAAAAGAGCAATTCCTACATTACATATGATTCTTCACCAAGAACGCATCTAAATTCATCTTTCCCAACTGCTGAAAACTATAGCTTTTATGAGATGAGATGAAGAACTTAGAACATTTAGATTTTCCTAGCCTTTCATCCATGGGCCTTCCTTACACATAAAAGCTTTTTATATAGGAAATCTCTCTCTGCAGCTTGTTGTTGGGGTGTTCACCAACACAGGACCAGCCACTGAAAGGAGAAGGCAGGACGATCACAAAGTCTGGGCATAATATACTTCACAGGGCCAACACGACAGTAGGATTTTTGCAAATTCCCAAAGAGACTCCAATCCCCCCAAAAGAAAATTCTAATGGTTGAACACTGGGTTCTTCAAGTACAGGTAAGAGGGACATCTGAAGCACAAATGCAAGGATAGGTCCTGCCTTGGTCCTCCAGCCCTGGAATGGGCTCACGCCACATTCCGAGAGCACCTTCCCCATGCCATGGAGTATCTCTGGCCCCTATATTTTCCCAGAAGAGGAGGCAAGAAGAAAAAAATTAGAAAGTGCATTTTACCCAAAGAGCGTGTGCGCCTTAGATCTGTGGTTGGTTCATGAGCGTATAAGTGATTCCGAGGAAATCAGGCCAACATGCGCATGCGGGCTGCTCTAGACACGATTAGGTCCCTACTCGTATTGGAAATGAGAGCACAGGCAGAGTGGCTGACCCGAGTCCAATCCCCCAGTCATTTGTGTGGCACTGCCAAGCCGAGCACCCCACTTCTCCGTCCCTCAGCCCTGTCCGCTGGTGGCGCTTCAGAATGCAACACCACCCCCCTGCCGTCATTTTTAAGTGGTGGTACCCTCAGGGGCTGCAGAGACTGGTAGTAACAACCCAAATTCTAGGTTCCCCTACCCGAATTCTAACCCCCAAGGGAGAGAGTGAGTCCCTGGAGAAATGGAGTGAATAGAAGCAGGAAGAAGAGGAAAACAAAGGCAGCAGAAAGAGTGACAAAGAGGAAGTCTTACTTGCTAAACTAGTTATCGCTGAACAGTTTGCCATCTGACCCCATGTATTTTTAAAGCATCCAGTTAGGGAACATTTATTAAAATGTTTTCAAGTTGTCCTTTGAAAGGAGAGACCCTGACAGGCCACTCAGTATATCGCAAAGGTGGGTTAAATACCATGATCCCCGCCGCGAAGGTAGGAAGACAACAGTATAATGGATTGCCTTAATTTCCAGAGACACGCAGTGAATTCATTACTGGGTGGGATGAACGGGAAAAGAGAAAGGAAATCCGATGACAGAGTCCCGAAGCCTGGGCTGCGGTACCGGGAGAGCCGGCCAGCTCCAGGGCGGCGGGAGAGGCAAGCCCTGGGCCTGCCCGGGTGCCGCTGCGGACGCCGCCTTCCGCCCCCCGGCGGGCCGCGGTGGCTCCCAATCTGCCCTGCAGACCTGGAACGGAGGGGAAAGAATCCAGATCCGAATTCGGTTCGGGACTTGCTTGGTGACCCTGACACCTCTTTCTGAAAATGCTTTTCTGATTAGAGTCAAAGGGCTGCGGCCCCGACCGCCCCGTCGGCACGCCGGCAGCGTCCCTCCACGGCTAGCAGGAAACAGCACCTGTGCCAAGAAGGCCACGTCCCAGGGCCTGGGCCGGAGCTCACCCAGGGCAGGCACAGCCCACGCGGGGCCGCCAGGGCACGGGAGAGGGCGGCAGCTAGCGGCCAGGCCTCAGGACGTGCCCGCCCCGTGGAACTGCCACGTGCAGCGGCATGCGTTCAACCTAGAAGGCTCCCTAGCCATCTCCCAGGACTCAGGCGGCCTCGCAGTCTGCGGGGCGCTTTCCTCCAGGACGGAGCAACCCCACATGTGCCTAGATCCAATCTTCTCCTCGCCACACCTGACGATGCCAGAAACGGGAAAGAGCCTCGAAGTCAGAGAAGAGGCAGAAAGCGGATTGTGCGTCCTTTACCATAAACGTAGGGCGTCTCTTTGGAATGTTCTGAACTGGGTGGAAAGAAATAAAAATCATGACTTCGTTAATTTATGGTGGCATTCTACACTGTCAGTACGCCAGCTCTTCTCCCTTGTGACGTCAGGCTGCTGTTAGCAACGAAGGCTAACACTGGAAGGCACCATCGGCTCCAATAATCTCCTTTTCCAGGTGAGGAAACTGAGACCTTGGGAACTTGACTTCTCTGAGCTCAGGACCCACCACACAAACCCAGGTCTTTCCATCATGACTAGTTCTCAGGCCAGGTGCTTCCAAACTGGACTTGGATAGTCTCGTTATGAGAAGGGGAGAAGTGAGATTCCATTTAATATTCACAATCTTGGAGGAAATGCTATGCATCCCAAAAGATATTGGTAAATTCTCTAATTTAGTCAGATGATGTCTCACTTTACATGATAGATGGTTCCAAAAAGTTGCATGCGAATCAAATTTTTGTAAATTGAATTACTTTTTTAAAAGCACAAGACGGATTGCTTTGTAAAGGAACCCTGGGCTGAAAATGAGAAATATTTCTGCAATTTAAATAATAACTACCTCCATAATTTATCTCTTCTGTAAATTTGTAATTTAATATTCCTTAGTTTTGTTTAGCATCACTTGTTTAAAACAAGAAAGATCTATATTTATGAACCTATTGTCACCAAGGAGTCTATAGTACATTAATAATAGTTAATAGTTTCCTTCTACATAGTCTTAAGAACTAATAAGGAATTGGTATTAGCATTCCCATTTGGCTGATGGGAAAAGTCAAGGCATAGAATAAGGGTAAATTCAAGATCGTGGGAAAGGTGATACAGTAAGAATTCTCAGATGTTCTTACATATATAATAATAAACCCTGCATTTTATCTGCTATTTTTTATTTACTTCCTGCCTAGAACACATTGGGTCACCATTATATACTCGTGAGACATATCCCAAATCACAAACATAGGACTCCAAAGAAATTCATGAGCTATATGCCTGAGGAACCCAGAAAAAAAACCAAAACTCATATCCTCCTCTCTGCCTAACCACCTTGCTCATCTAGAAAACACAAAAAGGAAAACAACAAAGCTTTATGACATGTCACAGATCAATCCACGACAATGGGTTCTTACTGAGTACCATTATAAATTCAGTCCTTCCCACAACACAAAAGAGAAGGTGAAAATGTACCAGATCTGCCTCCAAGGACTCAGTTCAATGACAGAAGCAAGGCTCAGATAGAAAATCAAATTAGAGTTCAAGGACACAGGAGTCTTCTCTATGAGGTCATTGAGCTTTAAGAAGAGAACATTTGTCTTTGCCATGTTAGCAGACCTGAATTTGGAAAAAGTCAGTACCTGGCAATTTTTTAAATATTAAGTTACAAAAATGCAGAGGGATCAAGAATGACTTTATCTACAAATATCTGAAGAGCATATACAGGATAGATTAAATACATTGTTTGAATCTCCAGAACGAAATGATCTCCTCTGCAAGGTGGGAACAACAGTAACACCATCCTCTGGGATTCATGGTGGTACCCAGGGGGCATCTCATATCTAAGGTACCTCACGCTTATGAGACCTAGAGCAGGGAGCACGTTTCTGATGCACAGCGAGCTTCAGGAAACATGTCATTTACATCTCAAGCATCACTGGCTGCAGTTAAGACGAAATGATGGCTGACTATCTGAGGACAATCTTTCCAGAATTATATAAGGCCATTCCCTAATGGCCAGCATATACGGGCAGTGCCGACTTACCCTCGAACTGGATGGGCAGCTCTCAACAAAGATGTCGAAAGTCCTGCACTGATCCATTAACATGGCCAAGAATCAAAATGACATAGGCAGTGTTTTAAAAATACAGAGTGCTGGGCCCATCTAGGCTTCTGTAACAACTGTGAAAAGGCTCTGGAAGTTGTATTCTAACAAACATATCAAGTGATTTTTATGTAGCTAGCCAATCATGCGTTAAATTACCTCAGTTTCAGAACCACTTGTGTAGGGAAAGTTATAGCCCTTCTCTGGTTGGGTATAGTTTAAGCGTGTCCTCTAAAGGTTCATGGGCTGAGATTTAATCCCTATGGTGAGGCATAAAGAAAACTGAAACATTCTAGCAGTAGTGATTAAAGGTAGAACCTCTGGAAGGTGTTGGAATTAGATTAGGCCATCACGATGGAGTCCCCATGATTGAATACTAGTGACATAAAAACAGAGAGTCCAGAAAACACACATGAGTTCCCCCTATCTCTGGACATGTGATACCTCAAGACATTGCCAACAAGATGCAGGCTCTCAAACCTGGACCAGAGGCCATGAGCCAAAATGAACCTCTTTCTTTATAAGTTAATTTGCTTTAGGTATACCACTATAGCAATGTGCTAAATCCTGAGGCCTTACCTAGGTTTCCGCATCTGTTGTTAGGCATATTCAGAACAGTATTACAGAAAACAACTCAAATTGAGAAAATTACAACCAGAGCCATGGTGCATGTCTGTAGTCTCATCTCATGTACTTCGTAGACCGAGGCACTAGGGTCACTTGAAACTATGAACATGAGAACAGCCTGGACAACTTAATGAAACTCTGCCTCAAAGGAAAGAAAAAACATAGGAAGAAGGAAGGAAGGAAGGAAGGAAGGAAGGAAGGAAGGAAGGAAAGAAGGAAGGAAGGAAGGAAAGAAGGAAGGAAAGAAGGAAGGAAAGAAGGAAGGAAGGAAGGAAGGAAGAAAGAAAGAAAAAGAGGGAGAAAGCTGATAAATGTAGAAAGACTGAGCTCAAATCTTTGATCTGTCATTTCTTGTCTATATAACTTAAAAATATATTGATTACCTCCCAGAGTCTGAGCTTCTTTGTCTGGAAAATAAAAGTAAAAGTGACTACCTTATATGGAGGTTCTCGGAGCTTTTCTGGCACATAATAAATCCTCAATAAATATTTTATGAACTTAATAGAAAAGTGCCTCTCATATTGTGAGACAAATAATAAGGACTTAAATATAAATTCCCTGTCTTGCCACCATCTCTAACTTACGCATTACATCGAGGAAAGTGAGTTCACCCAAACCAACAAGCTAGACAGAATATAAGAAATATTTTTTAAATGAACCACATACAGAAGCAGGTGCAAGAAGAACAGGAAGACAAGGTGCTTAAAAAAAGGAAGGCAACTTTCAAAATCTAAAGTAAAACAAGTAAAGAAATTAAAGAATTAAATTTCTGTGTAAAGGTAAAGGAGTGTGAAAGTATCATAGATCTTTCTGGATTTTGTTGGGTGCCCTCAATCTACAC
Organism: Ctenodactylus gundi; assembly: GCA_004027205.1. Lineage (NCBI taxonomy): Eukaryota > Metazoa > Chordata > Mammalia > Rodentia > Ctenodactylidae > Ctenodactylus > Ctenodactylus gundi. The sequence continues at coordinate 216,124 of PVKB01000886.1, read as the reverse complement.
TTCATTATACTTCTAAATCCACATTTAGAAATATTTATATTTCCCAAAACTAAGAGCCTTGGCACATGGGGAGAATGAAAACAGCAAGGGACAGGATCTAATTCATCAGCAAAGAGCTGTCACATTGACAACTAGAAGAATTGGAAAGTTACAAAGTACCAGTACCAAACAGCATCCATCACCCAACGATGGTAAATAAATTAATCAAAAATCACTGGGTACCAAAAGGTCTGGGGGAAAAATAAAAGGCAGAGGAGAAAAATGATCAGGAGCAGCCTGGAAACAAAATAGCAGTGCCTGACCCTGCTAAAGCAGAAGCCAGGCACCCACCTTCTGTGCCTCATGTCCCACCCCCAAGCAAGTACCAAGCACCAATGTGTGTGAAACAACTGTAGATGCCCTTGTGTTCACACCTATCAGTCCCTCCACAATGGGTGGGAAATTCGCACCACAGCATCCCGCTTCCTCAACAAGATGAAAAGGGGGAGCATCATCTTAGACAGACAAGTCATCCCAAACTGCACTTTGCTCAAACCTATTCTTTGACCCACTCTTGAGATGCCATCTGTATATGTTTGAGTCAAACTTCCCAAGTATTCACATGACCTTAGATTCTCTCCTTTGTGTCATTCTTACTGACCTCGAATTCTGAATACCTGAGTCTCATTTTTTGTTATGACTTAGATTTTAAGTGTCTCTCAGAGCCTCGCGTGTTTGTAGGGTGACGGGATTGTGGGGGCACTAGATTCGTCAGTGGATAACTCCATTGATTAACAGGAAGTAGGGCCTTGTGGGAGGAAGGAATGACTATGAGGTGGGACTCGAAATGTTACAGTCTTACCCTCAGCTTCCCCTCGTATTCTGTCTGGCTTTTTAGCCAACATGCAGAGACAGGCTTGCCTTGACCCAAGCCCTTCCACCATGCCCTTTTGGCTATGAAGCCAGTCAACTATGGGCTAAATTATCTAAAAGCCATGACCCAAAATAAATGTCTCCTTTTTAAAATTATGGGTGTCAGGTATTGTGTCCCAGTGACAGGAAAATGACTGGCCAAAGTGGCCCAGTCTCCAACCTGGATTTTGTTTCCCCAGTTACTGAGCTCCTTCAAAAACAAAAACAAAACAGTGACTGGAGAGGATACTATTAACAAATCACTCCTTTTCAAACCAGGATGCACTTATCTGTCCTCCTGAATTCACACAAGACTACGGTTTATGTAGCCTGACCACAAATTGAAAGGACTACACTGAATATTCTATGAATCTGTGCATGTCGGTCAGACAATACTCCAGTAGAGTTTAATATTAACTGGGTGTGATAGTTGCCAACATGGATGACTTGAGAGTTGCCTAGGGGATTACTACGGCACACTTCCAGGTGTCTGGTAGGTAATGGAGACACGGCCTTGGAGGGCACATCTGCTCCCTGACCTCTTTTTTCGTGGAACCGTTCACCTGCTCTGCTTCTTGACACTGCGAAGTAAACAGTCGTGATTCACCACACGCTTTCTCCATGACGATCCTGCGTCAGAATCAGCCAATGGACTAAATCCCCTGAAACCAGGACTCGAGCGAACCATCTTCTCCTTAAAGTTGTGTATGTCGGTCATTTGGGTCACAGAAACCAAAAGCTGTCCAATCCATGACGGCTCAAGTGCCACCTTTTATATTAAATATATTGTGGCGTGCTAGATCAAACATCCTTTACAATTCATCTCCAAATGATGATTTGTCACTGAATTCCACGTAATAGGTAGTCAGTGAGCATTTCTAGGGAAGATAAAGAAGCAAGCAGAGCTGTAGCTTTGTATTCTGAGCCCGTGGACTAGTCAGAGATACAGACACCATCACACAGAGACACAAACAGCACCAATCAGAACTAAGGACAGAATGAACTTACAGGTGAGGAATGGGAAAGGCTTCTGTGTCGGAGAAGATGGACAACAATTTGATCTGACTTAAGAGGAGGCCAAAACTTGGACAAAGGACATAAGAGAAGGACATGAAAGGCACAGAGAGCAGTTTAAGAAAAGCCAGACAGGTGGGTAAGTGTTAAATCGGTAGGGTGAGGGGGAAGGATAGATGACTAGTCTTGCTACACAGTGAAAAAATGCATTAGAGAAAGTCCCATAAGTACAAAAGTGTCCCTCTGCCCTGAACAATGCTGTCTGGGTAAACAACACTCTCTACATACATCAGAGAAATTCATATCTGGTGACCTTCCATAGGACCAGAAAACCTCTCCAGGTGTTTCTTTCCTCTGTTGTTGGGTGGGATCCTCCATATTTGAGGCCCAGCAAGGAAGAACATATAAGTAATATTTCATCTAAGACAATTTTTTGCAGTTTATGTATGTCAAGCCAGGTAATAGGTGGGAAAGCATCAAATAGACAATGCCTATGAATAAACTTTAAAAAGTGGTTAAGTATACATATGTAGCTGATTAAATGATTGAATTAGACTCACTAGGGTACAAGCAAAAAGAACTGAATTCTTTGCACAAGATCCCCTTTCAAATCTGTTCTATGGAATAATTCTTTCCTGGTCTTGAATAAAAGTCCAACAAGTGTTCAAACATTTTTGTCAACACTAGGATTTAAAGCAAATAGCCTTTTAGAAAAGGGACAGTAAGAAGTCTAATCTTAAGCAATACTAAAATTCCAAAGACTCTGAACGCACAATGTCATTGGTCAGATGCAGCCCACTGCCTGGCCAGTCTGGGAAGTCAGTTATTTTACTTTGGTCTCTCCTCCCCAACTCTGCAGCTCGGATCATGGCCCCATGAGGACAGCAAGGAAAGAAGGAAGAAAAGGGGGAGCGACAAAAAAAGAAAAGAAAAGAAAAGAAAACCTCTTGGAGTAACAGGGGAATCGGAAAAGCTAAGTGTCTCCGCTATGAGGGGTTTATAAGACCTCAACCCTACATTCCATCACAGGAGCAAGGCTTCTCGTAGCTAGCTGCACATTCTTGACACCTTCGGGTCCCCTCAGCAGGCTTCCTAAGCACTAGGACCCTGCCAATTTCTTCCTCCCAGAACTTCCTCCGCTCTGCAATACATGTAACACTCTGAGCACTGCAATACATGCACACTCTGAGCATGGACACATCCTGGAAAGACATGCTGTTCCCACCGCAGCTTGGATAATTTCTTCCCAGCTGCCTCTACCCAGGCTGACCCAGGGTTTTGTCCCTGTGTCCCTGTAAGGCCCAAGAACATGCCTTAAGCATGAACTACTCCTCTCAATTAGCTTCCCCTTCCCACCCTACCTCAGACATGTGAGGTGGGGAGCTTGCCAGGTGTTGCCACCAGACCTTTCCCCAAAGGAAATCTTACTCATGGCTTACTCTTTCTCTCCTTGAAGGAGGTCATGGGTTAATGATGACAGAAAAATTAGATGCCAAAATACTTTCAAAGCATTTTTATAGATGCCCTAGTATATCAGTTTAAAATCTGAGGACCCTTGGCATACATTTTTCTCACAATTTGAGCATCCATTGAAGTTACAACCAATTTTAAAAAGTCTTAATTTAACTGCTGAATATAAGATTACAATCACAGACCTACAGAGATCAAGAGCCCTGAGAGACCACACAAAGCTAACCTTTTGTTTTATATATTAGAACACTCAATATCCCCCTCCCCCTGGCCCAGCCCAGCACTTTGTAATTTTTGTGGAATCTACTAAAGGCTAGAAAAAGACTGAACAATACCTGGGTAAACATGGTTCCTCTAACCTGCTCCAAGAGCTAAATAGTAGGTCTCCCCTTTCAAAGAGAAAGGGCCTCTGAAGAGAAGGAACCACAAGGCAGCTATGAACCAATCCTCAAATAGGTTGATATTGTTGTGGTAGTAAATAATTAAAATATCAGTGGATTAAGGCAGTACAGATTTATTTCTTATTTATCCTTCATCTGCTTTGATAACTAGAACAACACACCCAAGACACAGTGGCTTAAACAAGTCCATGAGGCTGGACAGCCCAGATCTAGCCCCAGCAGGGCTGTCTTCCTGGCTTGTTGATGTCTGCCTTCTCAATCTTCCCACTGGGGCCTCATGTGACCTTCTCCCAGTGGGTGCATGTGAGTGGGAGAAGGAGATTAGTAGCGAGAGAGGGATAGATAGCTGTAAAACTTAGGACTGGCAGTTTTTATGCAAGTGTTTGCTGCTAATATCCTTGTGTAACTGTTATCCTCCATATTGAACTGTTTGACCCATCAATTATTATTGGTCTGGGCTATGAAGAATTTCCTATGACAGACAATGCCCCACCGAGAGACCTCAGAGCACTGCAGCTCATTGCTTTGAGAAACAGGATAGATCCCGCCATTGCTAAGATTCCAGGTCATTCTTCCAAATCAATTTTCTAAGACCAGGCATAGAGTCATAACTGCAGTCCCAGTCTAGGCTGGCAGAAATGTTCTATGCTTCAATTGTTCAACGGCCTCACACCAGCTCTCAGTGGCCCAGAGCTCTCCAAAGAAGGAATTATGTCCTAAGGGTGAGAGTTATTTAGTTTCCCTGCCTGACATTCTAGCTCCTGGCCTTCTAGAAACAGAGATGCTGTTGTCACCATGCCAGGACGTGATGAATGATATGGAGAGAGTGTTATGATACAGCCATCCCTCTGCCATCAGAGGCCAGGACCACAAGGGGACAGAAAATGAACAGGGAAATTGTTAATTGTGTAGCTGTAAAGACTGCTCAGAGAAACTTCAGAGGAACTATGTTTTTGCTTCACCCAGAGAGGCAGAGAACACTGCAAGCCTTAGGATAATGTCATCAACCAGTCAGGGGACAGGAAGAGCTGAGGGACGGAGGTGGGGGAATTATCCGAAAGACAGTACAGAAGCAAGAGGAGGAATGCTGTCGTCATTGCAACAATAGCTGTCTGACACACTCCCTGAGAGAACTAGACTTTTCATGGGATGCTGCATATAAGTCTCACAACACTGAGTTGTCCAACATGTAAAATTAAGATGAGAGTACCTTATCTGCCTAAAGGCAGGAGTTATTCTTGAGGACTCTCCCAAATCTAAGACTCTGAGATTCCTTAGATATTCAACACCCCTTCTTCTCTCCAATTTTCTTTGCCTTCGATACAGAGTTGTTTGCTTGGTGAATGTAAATTCTTATCTTTTATGGTCCTAGAGGTAGTCTCAGCCACAAGGATGAAAGCGGAATGGAGTGGAAGCACATATTTGTGCAAATCTTCTCCTTCCGGAGCACATGCAAATGTCTGCCATGCCATGAGTTTCTGGTGGGTAAGCTGGGTGTTTCTAGAAGAAAAAGCCTAACATATGTCGTACAGCCTTAATGTTTCCACTCTCTCTGGACAACAGTCTTTCTTCAAAAGATGAGCTTTTTGACCCTGACATGAAATCTACAAAACTTACATCAAAACAACAGAAGATTGTGCTTGTCTCCAAGATCTAGTAAGAGGAATATTTTTTCGTATCTAAAAACAAGCAAACACAACAAACAGTAAACATCAAGCAATGGTTTGTAAGACACAGTGTATCTGTCAATACAGGATGTGATCTCCAACAGAGGAGTAGTAATAGGAAGGGTCTTGTGATTGACCTGTCCGACCACACTGATTCTCTAGGCCATGACCTAAGGATGGGAAAATGAGGCATAGCCTAGGTAAGCAGGTGGAGTTGAACATCCATGGAGGCTAGAACTTCATTATTATAAAAGTTTATACCACACCCAAGTGGTATAATATCACTCAAAGCTAAACTGTAATTACTTAAAGGTGTGTTTCATAAACTTTAAATGAACCACAAGGTAACTAAACAAGAATAATCATAAACATAAAAAGGAGATAAAAATAGAATAAATCATACATACGTACATACATACATACATGACCCAAAATAAGATCGAAGGAGAGAAAAACTAGATGGGAAAATAGAAAGCAAATAATAAGATGATCAATGTAACCATTTTGATAATCATATTAATTGTAAGTAACACTCCAGGGAAAAAGCAGCAATTATCAAAAACAGCCAAAGACAGTGCAAAAAATCTCAGACCAATATCATACACAAAATTAAATACCAGCAAACAAAATCCAACATGTACAAAAAAATAATTATGTCGTACGGCCAAGTGACATTTATTCTAGGTGTGCAAGGCTGACTCAGCATTGAAATGTCAAATAATGTAACCCATAATATCAACATGCTAAAGAAGAAAAAATATATGATACGAAAGGATACAGAAAAAGTATCTGACAAAATCTAATATCCATTCATGATTTTTAAAAAAGATATCTAAGTTATAAATTTAAGAAAATTACATCCACTTGATTAAAAATGCCCATAAAAAATCATAGCTAACGTCACTCTTAGTGGTGAAACACGGAATATTGAGAAAAAGAAGAAAGTAGAATCTCTGGGGTCAGAGACCGATGGAGCGAAGGGGTATGTAACTCGAGGACGTTGGTGTTGCTAGAGCTATTCTAGATCTTGACTATGGCATTGAATACATGAAACTAAACTTAGGATAAAATTACATTTGACTAAGCATGTACAGGCAAATAAGTACAAGTGAAACTTGGGAAAAGTGAATAGATTCGATGAAATGTATCAACATCATTACACCGGCTATCATGTGGCTGTGCAGTCTCACATGATTGTATTTTTTTTAAATGGACAAAAGGACAAATAATCTTTCTGTGTTATTTCTTACAACTATGCATGACTCTCCTAATTACCTCAAAATTAAAGTATTTTTCTGGCAGAGATTTTAAAGTTTGGTAAAAATACAATACCAAACTTTGTCTTTCTGTTTGCCCTTCAAAGAAAGATCAAAGCAAGGCCCACATCCTGCGAGAAGGCTTTTATGATTGCTCTCACCCTTCAGACTCTGCATATCCTGCCTCTAACAGGGCTGTGATCGCCCAAGCAGTTCATCACCTGAGTGCGGTGTAAGCTCCCTGAGAGAAGAAACCCCAACATCTCTATACACAGGAGCATGGGCCTAAAATGGCCCGGTTAGTACCTACTGACTACGCTGCTGATGATCCTCCACCAAGGCATCTTTGTCCTGAAGCTGCTTTACACTCTAATGACACAGCAATGGTTTGAAAGCAGGAAGAAGAGCATCTGCTACACCTTTGGTCTTGGCCTCTGCCAGGAACCTTTGCATCTCCCTGAAGAGCGTGCTTCAGGAAAGCTCCTGTGCGCTGGATCACTCTGGAATCTTCTGCAGCTGGTTACAACACAGAGCCCGCAGTAGAAAACCAGGGGGCTGCTACTTTGCTGGTATGTTTTGCAATACCCCAGGGCTCAGCAGACTTTGCAAAGAATCAGGCATCACCCTGCATCACCCAGCCATGTCTGATGCCCTCAAACTCCTTAGCCAGGAGAGGAAGACCAAGCCAAGGAGGCCAGGCAACTAGTTGTAAGCTGTTCTCTAAATCTTGCATTCTTATGTTCTTTGTGTTTGAGAGAAGAGGTCAAAAGAGAAACAGAAAGGGAAGACCTCCACCTCTTGCCCCTTCACCATGGAGAGAAGAATCATTACAAGTTTTCCATACTCTTCTGCTGCTGTTTCATGATCAAATTCCCTATCATTTCATTAAAGGTAATTTCTCCCACACCTCCCACTCCAATCAACTGGTTAAAAAAAAAAAAAAAGTCAATCGCTGACAGCCTCAGAAGTGGATAAAGATACTAGCAGGAGGCCTGCTGTTTCCAACAGCATCAGACAAATCATGATCAATAGTTTTTATCTCCTAATGATGAGAGGGTGATTGGGTAGCCTCCAGCTAGGAACGTCACTGACAGCCCTGGTGTTGTTCCTGGAAGGGAGGGGAAGCCAATTTTCATGAAGCCTTGGGAGAAGTGTTTCTTTCAGAAACACCTGAACCCCAGTCACTAAGTTGCGGGCAGTTGATCCGGGCTGCATCTTGTAATCACCAAGCTCTTTTCCCGAACCAGCCCCACCTTCCACCCGTGCAGCCTCCACTCATGCCAGCAGTCGCCTCAAAATGTCTGACAAAAAGACCTTGCTTTATGAAGATGATCCCTGTCCTACCATGCCCTCCCTGGAGATCTCTAGAAAGTCCCCGCTACCATTCATGTGTATTTCGAGCTTGCAGAGACGGTTGTGTGTCCTTTACTCTTTATCTTGCAAACTGCTCCCTGGACAGCAACCTCCTCTCTTCTTTATCAACACGCCTCCCCGTGCACCTGCCGAGCCGTGCGACCTGCTTCCACTCCACTCACCATAGTGCATTAATTACTTTTGTCTTCCCTTTGCTGAACTGGCTGCCTCCAGCAAACACACTTTCCCTAGCTACCCCTATCAGTTATTTTCATAAATTTCCACTTAAAATCTCCACCAGCTAGCATGCAGTTAACTTCACTTCCTTCTGATAACACCTTTCTCTGAGCTCTTTCCCACTTCCTGACAGGAACTCCTTGATGCCATCTTTTTCAGAGACCACTCTGCTATTGAGTTGATGATGTTCTCTGTAGGAACAGGGGACAATTCTCCAATAAGAGGCAAACAAATGTCCCCTGCAGAGGCACACGACAGATATGCAGCATTTTTGTGACCGAACGCTTGCCACACAGCATTCACAGATATACCGCACAGCTTGGCAAAGCGTTTCCCATGCTTTGTCAAAGGAATGTTCCATTTCCAGGATGTTGCTGGATATTCTGGTCTTCTTTTCAAGGAGTTCCATGATCAACTGAACAGTAAATTTTAAATAAGGAAGTTTAAGATTTTTTTTTTCTAAGAGCTTCAGGACCTTCTTTAAGACCAGATAAAAAGTTCTCCCTAAGAGGGAAGTTTATAGTACGTGATTTCCAATCTACATGGAGCCCTTTATTTATAGGGTGTCTCACAAGGTCATGGGCATTCCATGAAGCACTGTTTGGAAAATACTTCTCCAAAGCATTCAGTGGAAACACGTATTCATCGCTTACTTAGGTCCTGTGGATGAGAACCTATTCTTGCAACAGCCTGGGTTTCACAAATCACATCACCGTTTTTCTTTGCCGAATTCCCACACAGCCCAGTGCACCATGTAAGTGTTGGGAGAGAAAACAATAAAAATCAAAACAACTGGTAAGCAGTGAAAACAAAATTATCCCATAATAAAATTACAACATAAAACACCTTTCAGCAAAAGCCAAAAGCCAAAAAAAATGGAATTATATCTAAAAAGCAAACTGCACCCCGACCACCTGCTCGGCAATCAATACATCATTACCTTGTCCATAAAAGTGGTTTGCAAGTAACCCTTCCCACACTGCAACTGGGGCAGGGGAAAATTGGAGAATTACATTGTTCACGGGAATTGTTCACGAGCCCAAGTTAGATACTGCGATTCTGAACACATGCCTGGAGAGGCAAGGGCTGCCTGCCCCACAATGTAAACAAATGTAATCATTCCACACAATTAGACTGTGAAGCCAGACCTGGTGAGAACTGAGCCTCTCACGGCTAAGCAGAGCTGAAAGGAAGATACCAACGCAGGCCCTTCTCTAAATCCTTTCAAAATTATAAAATTGCCCATTATTTGTATAAACAATATGCACACACATGTGTGCTCACATACATGCTCAGGCTAAGAGAACAGAGAACACCTTTCAACAGACAATTACAATGAGAGTAATGACGAATCTGAGCTACGGGGCCAGTTTTGAGTTAAACAGCACCAAGCACGTCCAGCCTGCAGGCTACCAGGGTTTTGCCTTGGTTTTTTGAGTGAACAGAAACTTTCTTGGGCCACAATATAATATATAGGCAATGTGTATCCATAAGTACTAAAACTTTCTTTTTGAACTTTTCATTTTAACATTCAAAAAAATGAAAAAAATGGTGGGCTGCAGGTTGGACACACCTGAAAGAGTTTAAAACTGAGAATCTTCCTGTGTCTGAACAGCTCCTGTGACAGAACAGTATCTGCGTCATCGCTGCAGGGGTTACAAGGAGGTAAATTTAGACTTAATAATAAGAAAAATTTCTAACTCTGGACTGATATTTACAAGGGTGATACTGCCCATTTGATCTAAAAAGATTGTTTTGCATGGTCATTCTGTAAGTTTTGAAAAATTCAGTTGCTTCTAAGATTGCCAATGTGTCTGATCTTGTGTGGAGGGATCATCTCTGAGTTTGCCTCTGAAATGAAGAGCACATGTGCTGATTGTGTCCTTCATTCCCCACCCCAAAAGGGAAGTGCGCCGACGAAAGCTTGTGCAGTGTGAACCATCCAGAGGTATCCACTGGCTATGTAAAAACTTCCAGACTGAGAGATAAGCGAGATGTAACTTGGTGATGTGTTTAGAGACTCTGGTTCAGTGAGAGAAACAGATAAATTGTCCCAAAGCTTGAACCTAAGAATAGGTGCCAGCACGTTCTCAGAGTTAGAAAGCAGGGTCTTCTCTACATAAATGGCACCTCTGTTTAGTGGAACCAAAAGAGCTCTGTGAATTTATGCTTGAATATTGGCACCCTGACCCCAGACACGTAGCGATAATATATTCAAAAATAAAAAATACAGCCAGGCTCAGAAATAGCAAGTAGATGTCCTAAAAATCAGAAACAGAACAGCAACTCCAAAGCATAAGCAGCTGACTCTGCAGTCCAGACTCAGACCGAGCCTGTGAGAACCCAAAGTTTAAGTCCTCTGGGAGAAGAGGAACTAGAAACTGCCTCTTCTTAAAGCCAAGGGATGGATTTTCCCAAACCCTCCGTTGATCTGCACACATATTACTTGAGAAAGGAGTCAGAAAATAACTGCCCTCCAGTGACCTATAACAGGTTATAGGCCTACAGAGGAATAGAAATATAAATCTAGTCCCAAGATCAGAAACCAGCCGAGTACTCCCAAGCTCAGGCATAGAGTCAGTAATTTCTGTAACTCTATGATTGGTCAAGTAACCAAAGCAACCATTATATGATCTACTCAGTATTAAGAATACATCTTATGTGATTTTAACCACATATCCACTCAGCCAAGAGTAAGCATTTGCAAAAGGAGAGAGAGACATCTCTAAATAACGAAATTAACCCTGAAAATGACGCCATAAATCAAAATTCTAAGGCATCTAAAAATATAATAGTAAAAATGAAAGCGAACGAAATGAGCAATTGCAATACAAAATCAATCCAAGTCCCTTCATAGAAGTGTGGAAGGAACTAGATTTAGGTAGATTAATGAAAGAGCAGCATTTCTTAAATGAGCAAAATCTATGCTGAAAATACAAAAAATGAAAGACGAAAATGTTATGGAAATGAGTCAGTGAGAAATCCTAGAAATGGAAATTATAGTAATATAATTTATGATTTGGATATAAATAATTTTTAAATCAATAATGGGATGAGTGGTAGTCTGAAAAGAAAGGTAGAAGGAAATCAATGTAGACAATAATGTCACTGAGAAGTTCACCCAGAGGTTGTACAGAAAAAAGGAAAAAAAAAAGATCAGAAGTATGAAAAACCTACTGGAAGAGATAGTGGATAACCAGAGAGGCACAAAACAGGGTGAAGGGGCATCCCTGAAAAAGAGGATGGGAGAAATGGCTCAGCAATAACAAGCAGAAGAGAATTTTCTAGAAAAGAAGAAAGAGAGATCATAAAAAGAGTTTCTCCATTTCTCAGACAGGAAATTTGTAAACAGATCTACCCCTGGACACATTTAGCCAAATTGCACAATATGAAAAGTATTAAAAAAAAAAGTTTAAATCTATCTTTAAAAAGAAGGCTATCAAATTTAGATTGAAAGAAAATGTCTCATAATCAACTCCAGGTTACAGAAAAGAGTAAGACCTGTAAGAAAAAAAAATGTGCAATGTCTATATTGAGCAAAAGTATTATTCTAGAGAAAAATTAAAACAAGTTCACTTTTTTGTAACAATGGAGACCAAACCCAGGGCATGCACATTGAGCAGCATCTCTAGACCTACTCACGTTTTTTACTTTAAGACAGGATCTCACTAAATTGCTAAATTGTCCTGGCTACATTCAACCTTGTGAGTCTAGCCTCAGCCTCCCAGAATTCTGGGAATGACAGTCCTGTGCTACACCATGCCCAATTAATAAAGTTACTTTTCAAACATAAAAAGGCCTGGATGACACAGGCCTGTACGCTCAGAAGTTTTGGAGACGAAGACAAGAAGATTGTAAATTCAAGCCCAGACAGGGCAATGTAGTGAGACCCTCAAAATTAAAATTTAAAAAAATGGCCTGGTGATGTAGCTCAGTAGAAGGCCTTGGGTTCAATCCCCTGCACCTCAAAAAAAAATTGAATCCAGTTAGAAGATATATGTAATAGACAAGTTTGAGATAGAAACAGAAAAAAATTAATATAGTGTGCATGGGTGAATGTGCACGTGCACACACACCACACAAAGCTGGCCCTTGGTACCCAAAGATCCACGTTTGTGCATTTTTTTAGCCAACATAGGTAAAAAAATATATTTGTATTCAATATGCACAGGTTTTTTTATCATTGTTACCCAAATCATACAACATAGAAACTATTTACATAGTAGTCATGTTGTATGAGATAATATAAGCATGATGTAGCATTAGGTAATATGATCTAGAGATGATTTACAGCCTGCAGGAGAGAGCCAAAGATTATACAGTAATATTACACCATTTTATATATAACCTGAGTATCCACAGATTTTAGTATTTGCCTACAGTTCGGGAAGCAATACTCTACAGGCAACTAGAACACCAAGAAATAGTAAGAGAGAGAGAAAAAAAAATGGTAAGGTAAGTGAGGTTAGAGCATTTTGGAGAAAAAATACAAAACCTCTAGAAGGAATTTGAACTAGAATCAACTGGTCAATTCACAAATTGCCAATTGGTATTTAGCAAGTGACCTTAAGCCAAACCATGTGTCTGTCTAGGGAAAGAACTTGACACAGAAAGCTGGTACCCATGCTTCCCACAAAGGGACAGAGACAGATGGACTAGTGTTTTTCTCATGCCAGGGTCTGACCACACCAAGCTTTCCCTCAGTGCCTCTGGTCAGAGCCGATTAGAGGCAAGGCTGCCTTTCCAACAAAGGCTGTCTTTTCACTTGTTAGGGTGCCTCTTCACTGACCTCATGTGAAATTCATGGATAATAGAGCCTATCCATAAAACTTTTAAAAATAGAAATACCCTTTGCTAACTTTAAGCTAAAGGAGATAATTTGTGATAAAATGCACGTCTCAGATGTAAATGGCCATAACTGTGCTAGAAGACAATGAAATCCCTAGATATTTACCTATATTTGGAGGAAAGATTACAGATCAAAGAAACCTAAACCTAATGGTGCAGGCTGATCCAAATATATTATGGACTCAGATTTTCAAGAGTGGCATTTCCACAGGAGTTGATTTTGCAAAATGGTAAACAACGTTTGACAAACCTTGAGCAAAGAAAGTACAATTTTAGTCCATTTAACAATAGAGTTACATTATTAGATAAAAGACGCATTAATCAAAATTGTGAAAACATCATCAATATAATATCCTCAATATTATGCAGTAGAGAAACATGCAGAAGATACAAAATAAAACACAAAGAATCTTTAAATGCTCAAAAGAATGACTACCCTAGAAGGCATGACAGAGAAAGTGGCCAGGCATTTTTTGTCTACACTGACTCACTAGGAAAGAGCAAGCTAATAGTGGAGGCTGTTCCGGTATGTAGTAGGGCAACCCCAATCCCACTGGAGGCATTACCATTAGTGATTGTCTTTCCATGATCAGAACCATGTGAGAAACTCTTGGGAAATTCCTGAATCCACAGGAGCACATTCTCAGTTTATATGGTGGATGCTTCCCTAGGAAAACCAGTTTGGAACTATACTGGTTTTCATAATACACTTGGTGTTATATGTAGAGGAGTTAAAGTTTAGGCTCCTAATTATCAAAAGTATTTTACACACCCCAATATCCATTGAGGCATTTGAGATTCACACAGGATGAAGGACAATTTTTTGTCTAAGGGACCCATCTCCGTACCTCCCGTCCATACTGTTGTGCCAATAAAAGGCCCCTTAGACATCTCTAAATACTCTCTTAGAGGTGGAACTTCTCCATAAGCAAATATTAGATAGAAAACAAAATCACGAGGGCATGGTTCAGGGATCCACAGACCCCTGAGGACTAGCATGCTGTCCCAGGCCCAGCAGACAGTGGTCAGACATTGCAGCTCAGAACATTCACATTAAGCCCTTCTACAATAATACTCCACCAGAGGCAACTGATAAAACTGTGAATGAATGACCAGGCCACCATTTTGATTTGGTACAACTGACAATACAGATGTTGCTTGGAAAGAGGTCAGCAAGGTCAAGTAATTGGAACTGTGTACAGAAGAGGAAATAGGCCCTTCCATGTAGTTAGGAGCAGTCAATGCCCACTGCCTGGGAACAGAGCTGGGGAAGGAGGCATCCTTGTCACAGCTCCCATGATGCTATTTGGCAGCTCCAGCTTTCTCAACTTTGAGGGTCGAGCTCACTTGCTGGACAAGAGGTCCCCACAGCCTCTCTCTGTGGTTCAGCTTGCACCACAGCTGTAATAACTAGAAACTTCTACATGATTGTCCTCAAAGCAGGAGATCCAGAGAGCAGTCTTTCTGAAACTTGCCCTGGAACTTGTCTGGATGGACCTGGATGGAAGCGTGAGTGGACGTACAGGTCACGGAGTCAATGTCCCTGGCAGCAGCAACACAGATGCTCTCATCTTGCTCAATTTAATGTAACATTCAGAATGCTCAACACATTGTAGGTGTCCAAAAGCACACACCTACACACCTTATGCTTTCTTTTTTTCTTCTGCAAATGAGAATGAATCACTAGCCTCTCAGGTGTTTCCTAGGCCCCCAAAGTCTGAATTTACAAGTCAGAAGTAGGTCTGCAAATCTATGAAAATTAGTTTCACCTGATAAACAATTTTCCTGTCAATCTTCTCAAAAATTTTTAAATGCAACAAAATCCTAGCAATTTCAGCAATTAGGTACAGTAAATAGAAGTAATTTCCCAAAGATAGAGCCAAATAAATTATAGCATGAATAAAATATCAGAAAATGGACACCCCTCAGAGACCCACTTCTCAGAGGAAAGAGGAGGGTGCTTGCCTCCTCATTTTCCAGATAGTTGGGTTTGTCCTCACACAGCAGCCATATGAATAATCATCCCTAGTCTCGTCAATTCCAGGATCATCTGCGCTGCCAAAGCAACTGCTTTTCCAGAACACTAGGGTCTTCCAAAAAAAAAAAAAAAAGGCTCAAGAATTTGGCCTTCTATTTTCTCCAACTTTCTACTCTAGAAAAGCAGGGGCCAATGAGCAAAACCACTGGTCAGAGTTCTTTTCGCTCGATCACTTGATGTTGCTCAACCATAGCTGTTCTCCTATCTGATCTCTGCCCATCACACCACACACAAATGTTTTGTTGAACTGATAATTGATCAAAATCTCAGTCCACCAAGCAGACCCTCCTTCCCCACATCTCCACAACTGTTATCCCTGCCCAACGTGGCTCAAGATGGAGAGAGGCCTCTTCCCTATTTCACAAAGGGCCAGAGTCACGTGGCATTAGGTATATGAAGATACTGCTTTATTACAGAAAAGAATGTTTATTTGCAGCAAATGCAACTTTTAGGGGCCAGTTTCAGAAGGTGTAAGTAGGTTACCTTCAAAAGGCATTTAATAAAGACACGCCTGAGTCTTGCAACACTGATGCAAAACAGATAGGCTCTCCTTTCTCTACCTTCAGATCTTGGTGTTTAATATAAATGTGAATATTCTTTTTCATTCTTTGTGTTGATTTCTGCTCACAGCTAGACGAGTTAGGCTCAGCCAGTGAGTGGATATAGGCTGAAGACTCAATCAGGGAAAATATCCGGGGAGGGGGGGTGGGGGGAACAGCTCTCCAGATTGACAGCCCCCCTCACTCAGCCTAATGAGCAACTGTTCTTGGTTCTCACACATGTCATGTGCGTGTGTGTCTGTGTGCAAGTGTGTGCACGTGTGTGTTGGTGTGTGTGTGTGTGTGTGTGTGTGTGTGTGTGTGTGTGTGTTCTGCCCTGACTTCTGGGAGGAGATGTCTTATAGAATCCTATCTTCTCTACCCCCCCAGTGCTCTCCAGACAAGAAAAGACACACACTAGTAACCTAAATCATATTGAACAAAGGAATGAATGAAATAAAGTACTTCTGGCTCTGTTCCCAACTCTGGAAAAATAACTCGGAGCATATGTCTTCCCAGCACACTTGCTGAAACGTCTCCATGAGATTCAGATGCCTGCTGCTGAGCCCACAGACCCTCAGTGCCTCTGCCTCAGTGCCAAGAGAAAGAAGCCAGGTGTCCTCAACAACCTCTAGTACAGGAAACAAAGTGCACAGTCTCTGCAGATGTGCCAGCTGACTCAAAGAGAGGGAGGACAAACTAATGAATAAAAAGATTTTAAAAAGTATTCTAACAAATGCAAAAAAAAGCCCCCTATGCTTCTGGAATATGGTAGGTGGATATACTGTAATTATTGCAGACCCATAGACATTACACACGTGTGTAATGACAGAGTAAATGAGGACCCCGGTGCACATGCCACACCAATCTAAAGTGTTTGAGTCACAGGAAGACTGAGAGATCATCCTAGGATACATTTGCGAAGCCAAGAGAGACGGGTATCTGACCCTCTCCACTGTTCTACCAACCATACATATGTTCCACTGGTGAACAGAGACTGGACACGAGCTATACCATGCAGTAAGCCACAGTGCCATCTTCACGATGGGGCCCTGCTCCCAAAGGGCTCAAAAAAAAAAAATCAAGTATTCAGTAGTTATACAGCTGTGGTCCAGTATGAGACAAGGCAAGACATCTGTTGCAGGCACTATTGACATTCTAAGCCGCCTTAGTCACTGTTAACAATGAGCCTGTCAAGCCAAGCCTCCTATTGAGTTTATGCCAAATGACTGATTAGGAGTGAGATTTAAAGAGTGATAGGTAAGGGTGGATATGAAGTACAGTGGACAGCCGGACATTTTGTACCCGTGAGAAGATACGAAACTTTCAGCAGCAGAAGCAACCCAACAGCATCAAATTAGTGTTTTCTGTTTCCATAAAAGAGAAAAAGATTTCTCAGGCAAAAGTCACCAAAGAAAGAGGCATCCTGAAGCAAAATTTCTAAAGATGTCCCTGAAAGATCAAATGTGTCCTGGAGAGAAAATAAGGGCAGAAAATATTCAAGAGGATACCAGGAAAACAGAAGACCTGGTTCATAATGCCTATAGTTTATATGGGGGGAGGGGGGGGGACAGGAAAATAGAAGCATTGCAGTAACTCTGCAGGCAACTGAAGCTGCCACTTAAAGCATCACTTAAAAGCTGTCCAGGTATTTCCAATACATAGCCACAGCTCATTTATTACTCCAAGTACAGAACCTGTAAGAGTTCAGATAAAAGAGACATCCCTAAAGGTAGCTTTCCAGAGATGGAAAGGGATCTGTAGAAGGAGGAAGGTGGGAGGGCGAAGAAGGAAGGGGAGAGTAAAGGTGACTCGTAGGCAGCACATACAGGCACCAATCAACCAAGCTGAATGTAATTATCATGTGTCATGAACTGATGTTAATAAAAATAATAGCTTTGGGGAAAGCGTGAAAAAGGGAGAGACCTCTGGAAACAGGAATCATGAGAGGAGGCTTCCAGAAAAGATGGATAGGGAAACAAAAGAAAACCAAGATTGCAGGGAAACAAGGGGCTCACGCCAGGACCACGCCCGCTCGGGGAGGCTGGGCATCAAGCACCATAGTGTGCACTTGATCTGGTAGACAGTAGGTAAAAAACGAGTCTCCAAGATGGGTCACTGCACCTGCAGACACACAAAAATGTTTCCATTTACAGGGCACTTTTCTTTCACGGCCATTTTTTGATCTTTTCAACAACAATGTGAGGTAGGCAAGCAGGGAAAACATAAACATATCCATTTTACAAGAAGGAAATGTAGACCCAGAGTTTGAATGACTCAGTAAGAGTGGTGTTTTCAGAACATTAGTCCAGTGATAGCATGCAGTGTGAATTACAGTGTGGGAGAGAGAATTCCAGGAGGTCTCTTAGAAGACTGATACCTTTCTGTAAATGGGAGGTAATATCAGTCATGGCATGGCAGAGGCCTTGGGGAGCACAGCAGAGAGGGGAGCTAAGAGCCGCCTTCCTGCCATGTATCCCTCTATTTGGGTTTGGTGCATGGGCACCAATGTTTAACACAGTAGGTTAAAGATGGAGTGGTTCTCTCTGCGTTAAGAGGCGGGGAGTTCACAGAACAGAGAGGATGGATACACAGAAGATGTGGCTGGAAACGTGGTCCTCCAGCAAGGGCAGACCTGCCACACAAGTTTATCTTAGGGAGCTTTTAGTTTAGGTGGAGGAAGCGCCACAGTTGAAGCATACTGGCCCCTCCTCATCGCTGACCACTCATTGTATGGGTAAGTTTGAGGTAAGCAACGAAGCATGCTCTGACTTAATCTATCAGAAGAAGGAAGGTCTCCCAAAACTCAGACCTGGCAGCCCTTCCTCCATAGAAAGCCCTGCCTCCTTCATTGTGGTCTGGAGGGGTGGATCAATCAGCCTAATTCTGGAGCTTCCAATTAGCAATCCTAGTTGGTTAATAGAACTCTATCTATACCTCTAACTCAGCTGTAAACAGCGATGCACTTGAAATCTTCCTGTTCTTTAATTTGTAATTCATTCAGGGCCTGGAAGACAAGAAGAGGCCTATGCATTGGTGCTTCCTCAGTGTCCTCAGGAGCTGGCAATGTCAACTGTGCAGAAAAACAAATGAATTCTTAGTATAAACCTCACAACTTCAGCTGCCCCTGAACAGATTTTCACCCTTCCATTGCCTTGACAGGGTAGATACCGGAGACGATCTTCCAAGAGGCCCGGCAGCTTAATTAGTCCAGCCTGTGCCCAGTGGGTGCAGCTGTCTCTGACTCAGCTCTAGGATTTACTCTGGAAAATACCATCAAGCCACCAGAGACTCCAATTTTTGCAGGCATCTTGTTTAGTTACAGACTGTTGCCTCCATCAAACGCCTTCATCCAGGCAGCCCAATAAATGATTGGCAGGCCCCAGTCTGCAATGTTTACAGCTCTGAAAAAGTGCAGAAACCAAGACAAATATTTTAATATTATTTACCTTGTTAAATAGCTGAACAAGCCAGCTGACTATATAGTGTACCTTTAAAAGCCAAAGATGGTATACAGGATCTTTTTTTCTTTTTTTTCTTTTAAGAAGAGTGATTTAGCAATGCAAGTTTCTGCAATAAGAGTAAAGACTACGGCTTTTAGGAAACAAGCTCTGTCTCCTACAGATCTTCAGATTTGATGATTCTGTCTCAAATATATATGTGCCTATATATTTGTTGACAGCTAAACTTTCTACAAGATTTTGGACCAAACTGACCTTTGCCATCCAGTGGCTGCAGCTAGCTGCCTGATGGTACCAGAAAACATGTCTACACTGAACCGTAAGTTTACAGTCCAGTACTACTTCCTTTACCACAAACTCCTAGGTCACTTTCTGCCCTAAGTAGATGTGGAATAATTACATTCAGCCCAAAATACAGTTAAGTTATGTCATAGGTAAAGAAATCAAATATCCACCGTTTTGATTATTATGGATTTTTAAAGCAATTCGTGCTTTTAACGCTTTTCACCAATTTGCTCCCAATGTACCCCAGTTACATGCCAACACCCTCTTTTCTTAGCCCCACCTCTGTGCACATCTAAGAGCAACTGTGGTTCGTACTGTGTCATTTGCTAGTTTCCTCTCCTCCTGCTCCTTAGAGCACAGGGGAGGGGGTGAGATGGAGGGGGCAGGACTCGGCAGCGGAGGAGACTTGAGCTTTGGGAGGCACTACTGCTTACCGGACATGCAACCTCAAGGGTGCGGCCTCAGACTCAAGGCGACTGCACTCTTGAATGGGACGATTCCTTAGCTCAGTGCTAGGTGGAAGGAGAAGGGGTGAGGCCCTGTTTCCCACCGCCCTACACCAAGCAGGGACCCAGGAAGCGTGAGGATCTAACAGGAGAGGGAGAAGCGGCGCTGTTATGGTCTCCTGGATTTACAGCCTTTTGTTGACCTAGTTTAACGTTGTACCTAACTTTCACCCCTTCATCTCTTCCTTTCCAAGCAGACATTGATCACCGCCAAGATACCTTGCCTCTTCCAGGAAGCTTTCACTGACCACACTTAAAGAAACCACCACTATTTCAAGAATCAAGTCCAATCTATCCGAGAAACATCTACCAAATGTCCAACCCTAGAGTTAATACCAGCTGATTTGTGTAAAGAAGTTTTTGCAGAAATAAATAATGAGGCATAGAGCCAAAGAAGCACAACTTTAAAAGAGAGACAGAACAAATTCTGGTATTCTAGAAATGCCCCACAAAATTTAAAGATATTAGACTCACTGACTCTATTGATGAATGAATTCTACTAAAAGAACATGTAGCAGGTTCCCCCCACAGCAGCTACTTGAAACCTCGGAAAGACATTTTTCAGATGAACTTTTTCACTTATGCTTTCATACTATAAATTTGTGCACAGTATCAGTACGTTGAGTACCAGAGAGTCTATCACCTATTTATCTAGTGCAAGCGTGCAACCAGATAGACAAAGCGCCTGCAGGGCAGGTGCTCCCTAATGCGTGGGACCTGCAGCCTTACAACTGGATTCTAACGCCATTCACTCATTCAGTCCTCTAGTTAAAGAATATCCAACAACCAGGTGTTTTGAGAGCGGTGTACAGCGCGGAACCAAACAAGACAACACCCATCCTCGAGAAGCCTGTGTTCTAATGTTGGAGACAGACTTAAGAACATACAAGTACATACACAAGATGAGGCAATGATACTTGCTTTGAGGAAAATTCTTAT
Source organism: Ctenodactylus gundi (assembly GCA_004027205.1). Classification (NCBI taxonomy): domain Eukaryota; kingdom Metazoa; phylum Chordata; class Mammalia; order Rodentia; family Ctenodactylidae; genus Ctenodactylus; species Ctenodactylus gundi. Next base: position 195,219 of record PVKB01000886.1, on the reverse strand, counting down.
CAAGGATCTGAGGGAGTAACATTTGAACAGAGACTTAACTCAAGTAGAGAAATGAGGGATGTTGCTGTCTGCAAGAGAAGCTTCCGGAGAAAAGGACCATCCCTGCCGGGAATGAGGTAGGAGTTCACCTGGTGTATTGAGTGAACAAAGCCAAGGCCTGAACGGTTGGGAAACAGGGAGCAAAGGAGGGAAGAAGGAGACGAGGTCGAGGATGAGGCAGAGCTTGATGGAGGAGGGACTGCAGATGACAGTGAATGTGTTGGCTCTGTTCTCCGCAAGACAGGAAGCTGCTAGGGGACTTTGAGGAAAGCCATGGTGTAGCGTGAGTTTTTCAGTGCTCACACTGACTGCTATGAAGAATAGAACAGATTGTACAGGACCAGAAGTGGATGCCGGAAGCCCAGGCAAAAGTCCCTCTTCTGGTTCCTGCTGTTTCCGTGTATTATCTCCCCAGCTCAAAGGCAGTCTGTTCCAGGGCAGACTGTTCTGGTCTATCTAGATACCCCACTGCTTGGCTTCAAGGAACCTACTAAATTCTAAAAGAACTCCCTATATTCCCCCTGCTGTGTTCTCTTTTTCTTTGTACTCTGACCAAACATGCCCACCCATCACTTCCTTGGCTTCTTGCCTTCCCAAAACACTCAATCTGCCTGTTCTCATGGTTAAATCCTGATCATATGGTGCTAGCTACTTGTTAATGATCTTACACACTGCTTCTCACTGATAGATAAACGGGAAGGTCAGGCTCAGTACCTGGCTGGCTGGCAACGGGGGCTTTCTTTCTTGCCTCTTCCAAGAGAATGGATCTCTAGCAAGATTTCAGAATCTACAACAGACTTCGCATGAACTATTGGCAGGATATAAGGTCCTTCAGAGAGGTGCAGGAGAAAAATGGGACTATAGGTTTCAACTTTGACATTATTTCAAATTCATCCAGTTTCGAGGATATCAAAGCCCCGAGAGGCTGTCTCATTAAGGCAGATCATTTCATAGATGAGGGAACTGAGGTCCCCAAATCACAAGCCTTAGGCACAGGACCTACCATGTTGACTCAGCCTAAACAACAAAGACTGTACATATTTTGGAAATAGTTGGAGTGTTCTCAATCACTTTTGTCATCACTATTATTTGCTAACTATATTCTAGAAGTTTCTCCTCTGACTTGTCCAACCTCATGCTACCTGTGGAATCTACATCCTATAACTACATCTTGTAACTCAGAATCTATATCCTATAACTCAGAACTAAGGTACTGTCTTAGTTAATTTATTTGTTGCTGGGACAAAATATACTACAATATTCATAAGCTAAGGAAGGAAAGATGTATTTTAACTCACAGTTCCAGAAGGTCTCACACAGTCCATTCATGGGCAGCTGGCAATATTGAAAGCCCATGGCAGAGACTGGAAAGCTGCTCATGGCATTGCAGACAGAAGCCAAGTGAGGCAGGAGCAGAGCAGTGTCCTGAGACTCGGGCGAGGCCAGAGCTTTCCCAGAAAGAGGCTGTAACGGTGTTTCTTCTTCCTTCCTTCACTTAGGTCAAGAATTCCAGACTCCAGATGGGCACCCCACACCCAGGGTGGGTGACCCTGTCTTATTTCTGGGTCCAGAAGTCAGTAATACATGCCTTTCAGGCTTTCAGCTAGGCACCCCTCAATCTCAACATATTGACACAATCCATCTAGGTGGAACCCCAAACACCTGCCCCTTCTAGCCAGGTCCTACCACCCAAAAGCTGATGGTTTCATAGCATCCCACTACATTTAAATACATGAGGCTTTGGGGGTACATTTCAGATCTAAGCCATAGCAGATAAGTTCTAGAGTCAGGTCCCTAGGGGGTGAAAATATGTAATCTAATAGATCCATACTTTGAATTACCAATCTAGGAGTTCCAGCCCAGAAAGGAGAGAGGCTCTGGAAAACATCAATAGTGCTGAGCACTAATCCCTAATACCAGTCCCTGAACAAATCATTTATGGTATCACCTGAAGCTATTTAAGGATATATGCATTTATTCACAAAAGCAGTTGAAGGAAAAGAATAATTCTTTATGTGTTATTCACTGGGCTGATATTTTTGGACCCTGACTTTTAAGAGGGCCCTCACCACCTCCCAGAATCTTGTCCCCCAGTGCACTCAGGAAAAGAAGGCAGGTTCCTATGATTTGCAGCCTGAAGAACGGTGGCACCCATGCAACAGCAGATTAAATATTTCTTTGATTTCATAAGCAGAAAACAAACTGCTCAATGAATGACAGGCTCTGCACAGATGCTACCTATTAAATAATTAAAATAAAGTAGAAATTAAAAATAAACAGTGGGAAATGATTTGAAACACAACCAAAGGAAGCAGAAAGAGTAACTTGGGAATGGAGAAGTGAGTAAAATTGGATTTGAGTCATTTTTAAATTCAATTGTGTCTACATTAGCTGGCTGTCTTTCCCCCATTGTCAGTTTGAAATGAACACTATCTGAAGCTGAGGGACCTTAGAAGCAAGTGCAACACCAAGCAGCAGCCACACTGCACATTCCAATGTGCAGCTAACTTGCTCTGGCAAAGTGAGCGACAATGACACGGGAAAAGAGAATGTGCAGTGGTCAGCATGTGCTGTGAAATGAATAATCTCAGAATCTTAGTGACCCAGCACAGTACATACTTTCTCTCCCATTTTTGTGGGTCATTTATGAATCCCTGGGTCTTTACTGGGCTAGGCTAGGTAGTTCTGCTTCTAGCTACAGATCAGATTGTACTTAGCATACCCCAGCCGAAGTTTGAACTCAGGTTTACTTAATGTGTGGAACCAAGGCTGAAATGGTAACATCAATCCAGAGGAAACTTGTCTCCTGGTGATAACAGAAACTTCAAGAAAGTGGGTGGAAACGAACAATCCTCGACTGTCTCTTGTAGTCTACCTGTATTGCACCAGTCAAACAAGTCCCCTGGCCAAGCCTATCAAGAAAAAGGGGAAACACGCCACCGCTCTGCTTGCTGGTGTGGCAGAGTCACTGGAGAGAGGGCATGGATATATATCATTGTATTTTAACACATAAAAAGAAATTTTTAAAAACCACAAACAATGATTCTGCCACAGGTTTTCTTCAACATGCTTTCTGATGAAAACTGTTACTGGGTCTTTGAAAATAATAGTCTGGACCACAGAGCAGCAAACAGTGGCCCACAGGTCAAACTCAACCTGCTACCTGCTTATGTATGCCCTGCAAACTAATAATGTTCTTATGCTTTCAAATCATTGCAAGGAAGTAAAAAATAATGAAATTAAAAATCATCTGAAATTCTAATGTTAGTTTTCATAAATAGTCTTATTATGCAATTCCCAGTGTCACTCATTTTTATATTACATATGCTACTTTTACATTATAATGCTCAGTAGCTACAGCAGAGTCTAACATGTTAGCTATGTGACCTTTTAGAAAAAAATATTTGCTGAACTTTGGTCTAAACCACTGACATCCGATTAAAAAGTTATATGAAACACATATGTAATTTAAAATGTTCTAGTAGGTACATTTAAAAGCTAAAGGAAACAGATAAAATTACTTGTAAAAAACATAACTATTCAACCAAATTTCTCTAAAGTAGGCCATTTCAGAAAAATGTAAATGAGCTACTTTCCATTCTTTTATCATATTAAGTCTTTAAAATCCAGGGTATATTTTATACCTTCAGCATGTCTCATTTCAGACTAATCACATTTCAAGTACTAAAGAGCCATATGTGGCTGGTGGGACCATATTGGAAAGTACAAATGGAGGACACGTTTATCTTCTCTTTGAGAAACCTAATCGTAGATTTGTTTTGTGGGGTTTTTTTCAAATCCTTTCTAAAGCTAACTTATTCCAAATCATTTCTTAATGTGAAAGACTATAGAGTTTATATCTACAGCCAACAGTATGTTATCTTCTGTCTTGTGAAGATCCTTACCCACAGCAGATGCTCAAAAATAATGTTTGTTGGGTAAATAAATACATGGGTGAGTTGTGCACCTGCTCATGCTCGTGTTTCTGGGGTCATCCTTTGACTTGTCCCTGTAATTGAACCTTGTCCCTACAACTAGCGGTCTGCTCCTTAAGTATGATGGACAAGTATCTCCTCTTAGACCATCCCTCCTACAGACAGAACTACAAACTGTGGAAAATATTTTTAAATAATTTAGTGAAGGCACTGTCTATGAATCTAAAATAGGAAGCAGCTTGAGGGAAGACGGCTGCTGGAAGAAAGGAGTGGCACAGGATGGATTTTTCCATTTTTACATTTTTGGGGGTTTGTTTGTGTTCATTTTCCTAAAGGCAGACTTCTATCAGCAGCAAGTGATACAAAGTAGTACGCTAAAATTTCATAAAAATTTCACAATCCTCTTAGCTCGAAGAACCACAGGACAAAGGTCAGGGTGCCCACCACAGCTAGAAAGATGAACACAGGGTAACACAAAAGGAAATGAGCCAAGGATGTTGCACCATGTTCTGCGTAAACAATCGGCCCAAATCTCTGGTTATCTCTTGAACTATACATGTGTAGGGTAGATCTGAAGAAATCCAGCTTAGGCAAAAAATAAATAAATAAATAAATAAAAATTCTGCTGCTGCCTGAAATACCAGAGACAGAGTTTAGAATTTTAATCTAGCAAGTTAAACTTCCTACTTTAAAAATACATACATATATTTTTAAAAATTCCCAAGGAATAAGGACAAATTACCAAGAATGCCAGTAATGTAGCATTTGGGACCCAAACGCTATGCAATCTGAGGTGAGTAGAAATATTCAAAGGCCACAAAAACCAGACTGACCCTGAAATAATCCAGATGTTAATGTTAAGGGAAAATATTTTAAATCAACTGTTATTACTGTTACAACTATGCTTAGGGACACAAAGGAAATTGCTTCCTAAGTGAATAAAAATGTGGAAAATATCTACAGAGGAAAAGAAACTATTTAAAAAAAGAACCAAACAGAATTATGGAATTGAAAACTAAATTACATGAAATAAAAATGCAGACACTCCTTGGCTTACAATGGGGTTATGTCCCAGAAATCCCACTGTGAAATGAAAGCACACACTGAAAATGCGTGTGTTCTCGCTAACCTGCCACAACACCGTGGAGAGGACTGGGCGTTTCCCCTAGTGATCACGCGGCTGCCTGGGATCCGTGGGTTGCCGCTGCTACATGGCACCACCGAAGAGGATGGCACTGCATCTTACCAGCCCGGGAAAAGAGCAAAATGCAAAACGTGGCATCCGGTTTCTACTGCGTGAATGTGTATTTAGTTTCTACTGAAAGAATTTTCATCAAATCAGACAACTGTGAGTCAAACGATCTCAAGGCAGTCACTGTACTCACTGGACAGAGACAACAAAACCCTCTGTTATAACATCCTACAGAATCTGTCCCCCAAAACCTACTAGAAATAATACTGCAGTGCATAAAGATTTTTGAAAATCAATTGTATTCTATTTACTAGCAATAAATAATCAGAAATTAAAAATTTTATAAGAGCAAGCAAAACTATAAACCCCATCCCAAGTACTGTTAGTGTAGAGCAACGTCCACACACTGACACCACAGAACATGGCTGAGAAAACCTGAAGTTCTAAACAAATGAAGAGTTGCACTGTAGGGAAACTCAACACCGCCAAGACGTCGATTCTCCTAAAAGTACAGCAGGTTTAAACTGACAAGCTAATTCTGAAATTTGGCGTAAGTAGATTATGGAGAGCACTGGACCAAAGATTTAAAATTCACATGTGAAGTTAAAGAGGTCACAGTGTTTGGAGATTTCAGTCCAATGACAATCGGTCCTGTTGCTTTTGGGCCTCTGAAAGGGAACACACGGTTCAGCAAAGCTACTGATCGCAGGACAGTCAGCAAAGGGGGGGGCGGGGGGGGGGGATCAGTGTCCCAAAGTCCCTCTTGAGGAAACATCTTCAGTAACCTAAAACTTCCCACTGAACCCTGAATTTCAAGGGTTTCTACCACCCTCCAATGTCACGAAGCTAAGAAACAAGCTTCGAATACTGGGGCCCTTGGGGGACATGCCAGACCCAAACTATCACATAAAACTACAGTAATCAAGAAAGTATGCTAGCAGCACCAAGACAAATAGGTACATAGAGCAGAATGAGAAACCAAAAGTATATTTATATGTGGATTTTCAAATGATTTGAGACAGAAATTTTGAAGTAATTCACAGGATAAAGAATACTCCTAAACAAATAGCACCAGAGTATCAGACATCCATATGAATTAATTTTAATTCATAAATCACACGCACTAAAATCATATGAATTATGTCATATATTAAACATAGGAATAAATATAAAAACCTTAAAATGTAGGAAAAAACTAAAATAATTTTTTTCTCTTTGTGTTAGGTAAAGATACCTTAGATATGGCACCTAAATAAGAATCCCTGAAGAAAAAAAATATTTGATAAATTGAAATTTATCAAAAATAATTTAAATTTCTGCCTACTAAGAGAAAATAAAGACAAACTACATGCTATGCTAAAGTATCTTCAATATAAATTTTAATAAAGAATTTGTATGAAAAACTACAATATGAAGAAACAACCTCATAACCATGATAGTGGAAAAATAGAATAACTGGAATTAACTCTCATATACCACTGACTGGTGGAAAATGGTGCAACCACTTTAGCTCACAGTTTTCTGTTTCTTAAAAAGTTAAACATAAAACTATATATGTTAAATACACACCTACTCACTCATTCTACTTGTAGGTATTTACCCATAGAAAAGTAAAAACATTTGTATTCAAGGACTTGTCCACAAAAGTTATTAGAAGCTTATGGGATACCAAAAATAAAAAATAAAATACAAATAATCAATTGTCCAACAGATAAACACATCACACTGTGGTGTGTTATTGCAGTAGTATTATTGTATGTTCAAAGTGAAGGAAGTATTCCACACATAGAAGTATAGATGGGCTGCATAATAATTTGGAATGTAAGATACCAATAAAATAAGAGATAACTCTCTTATTCCATTATATCAAATTCTAGAAAATGCAAATTCATCTGTAGTGACAAGTTAAACCAGTAGTTTCCTGGTAGGTGGATGAAGGACAAAAGAGACATATTACAAAAATCTGAGGAAGTTGTTGGGTCTAATGAATATTTTTATTATTTTAATTATAGTGATACTTTCATAAGTATATATGAATTTAAAACTTAGTAAATCATATTCCTAAATTATGTTTCATTTACTCTGTTTCAGTTATACCCCAACAAAGCTGTTAAAGCAAAACATCCACTGGATGCACTTAGCAGTATATTGAAAACAAGAATTCTTAGGTAATTTAACACAATTATCCAAACTTTAAAAAGTGAAGGCAGTTATGTATAATAAAGAAGTGTCAGTGATCCGGAGGATAATATTGAAAGATCACTCTTCCTGATTGAATAAAATCAGTAAACAGTGTGAGGAAATAACTGTTAAAAAATCATCTATTTGGTCAAAAATAAAAATTTGACTTTTCAGATTCAAGGACCTATGCCAAATAAGGAAGTATATGGACGACAAAAGAAAGAGTCAATATGCAGAGAAGGCTACTTATGCCATAAGGGGAGGCATTTATGAATAATGTATGGAGTTAATTTCCAAAATATATAAAGAATGCTAACTACTCAACAGAAAAAGAAAAAAATTAATTTAAAAAATGACAAAGGAATGTGAATCAAGACCACAATGAGGTTTTGCTTCACACAGGTTAGGATAGCTAACATTTAAAATTTTGAAAAGACAAGTGTTGACAAGCTTGCAGAGAAACCGGAACTCTTGCACACTGTTGGTAAGGATATAAAATGGTTTGGCCACAATGAAAAACAGAATGGCAGTTTCTCAAAAAAAAATTAAAAATAGAAGGAATTACTCTCTACCTATTATGTGTACATTCAAAGGAACTGAAATCAAGATCTCAAAGAGTTATCTATACTCTATGTTAACTGCAGCATTCATAGCATTCCATACATGGAAACAACCCGAACTCACCAACAGATGAATGAATAAAGACAGTATGGTATATAAACACAATAAAACAGTTTTCAGTCTTTAAACAGGAGAAAATCTTGTGATTTGCAGCATAAAAGATAGATCTGCAAGACATTATGCTAAGTGAAATAATTCAGTGACAGAAAGACAAATGAAGCATTTTCCACTAATAATTTGTGTCTAAAATAGTCAAGCTGAGAGAAGCAGAAACAGAATGGTAAGATAGGTGGTAAGATAGGAATAAGGAAAAACAAACTTTTATTTAATAGATACAAAGTTGCCCTTGTACAGTTTCAGTACCTTCCATGTTGCTGTAGAACACAGCATAACCAGAGGGTAGATTTCACTTTTAAGAAAGTAGGTCTCATCAGAGGCACAAAGGAGGAGGACACAGGGAAACTCCTGGAGGTGGTGGACATATTTATATCTTAACTGTAGTGATGGTGTTGTGAATATATGCACGTGTCCAAAACCCTCAAATCAGGTACATTAAATAAATGCAACATTTTTTATATCAAGGATGCATCAGTTAAGTTGGGAAGGAGAAAGAAGTTTATCAAGCCTCAAGCAAAATCAATATGAAAATCACAGTTCTGTACATCATACCTAAATTACTGTCAACAAAAAATAAGGGAATGATATTGAAAGTAGCCAAAACCAGAAGACAGCATGCATACGGGAACAAAATTTGATTAGTGCTGATATTTTATGGGAACCAACACAGGCCACAATGAACACCATGTTTAATACACTGAAAGAAAAAGACTGTCAATTTGTAATTTTATGTACAAAAATATCCTTCAAGAATGAAAGTCAAATAAACATTTTTAGATAAGCAAAAATTAATATAATCCTTCACAAAAGAAATTGTTGTCATGTCCTTTAGGCCTGTCTTAGTTGCTATTGCATTGCTGGGAACAGAATACCCAACAACTACAAATTAAGAGAAGAAGATTTATTTTAACTCACAGTTTTAGAAGATTTCATTCCATTCATGTGCAGCTGGCTGTGGTAGAAGCACTAGGCAGAGGAGCAGTCCAGAGTAAGGCTGTTCCCAGCAGGGAAGACAGGAAGCCAAGCGAGAAAGGAAAGGAAGAGCTAGTCTATACCCTTCCAGATAGAGCCCCAGAGCTCCACCCCTTCCAACCAGACCCCACCTCCTAACTGTATGTGGTTCCGAAGGCATTCCACAACATCCAAACACATGAGGCTTTGAGGGACAGTCAACATTCACACCACAACAAGGCTCAAGAGACTTAGCATCAGGTGAAAACAGATCTTTAAGAAAGAACAAGGAGTGCTAGGATTGGTCAACATAAATACAATGACTCATCTTTTTATTTCTTTAATATATACCTAACTACTTGGTATGGTGGTGCACATCCGTAATCCCAGCACTCAAGAGGCTAAGGCAGGAGGACCGCCATGAGTTCAAGGCCAAACTGGGCTAGACAGTGAGTTCAGGATCAGCCTGGACTACAGAGCAAGACTGTCTCAAAAAAATAATAATAACTATGTAAAGCAAAATTTATAACATTTCATATAAAAAGTAATGCATGAAGTAAATGTACTTCTAAAGTTTCACAAGTAAATAATAACTAAGTAATTGGTGAAAACTGAAGATGTATATATTACAATTCATAGAAAAATATTTCTCAACTTCAACACTACTGATACTCGGAGCCAGAGAGTCCTATGTTGTCAGCAGCATCTCCAGCCTTGGCCCCTAGAGGCCAGTCGTCCTTCCCATATGTGACAAGGAGTAATGTCTCCTAACACAGCCAAATTCCCCTCAACAGCAAAATTATCCCAGCTTGAGAACTATGACAAAAGTCAAGGCCAATGTAAACAACTAAAAAGATACTTATTCTGTGAACCCAAAATAATTCACAGAAGGAGCAGAACAAAAATAGAATGAGATGAACTTTAAGTAAATGGATGTATATTCTACCATATCAACAATTATATTAAATTTAAGTGAATTAACACTTCAACTAAAGAACAAGTTTTTTTTTCAGGATGGTTAAACAAAAGAGCAATACTCAACCATATGATGACTATAAGAGACGGACTTTAAAGGTAAAGACACAGATGGGTTGAAAATAAATGTTAACAAAATATTTGCTATGTAATCAGTGACCATAAGAAGACTATCAAATATAGATTGTAAGACCCAAAGTATTAGCAGAGATAAAGAAATTTAGTTTTCAGAAAGTAAGAGGGTCAATTCAATAAGGAAGCATAGCAACAGAAAGTGAATATCAGCCTATAAGACAGCCTCAAAATAAAACAGGGAAAGTCATCATAATTAAAGGGAGAAATAGACAAATGCACAATTATGCTTGAAGATTTCAACATACTATTTCAGTGACTGGTAAAACATTCCATTACTCTATCTGATTGCCATAAACAAACAACCCATATGGTCTAAGCAGTGGAGATTTGACTGGTAGGCAGTGACCACTTTATTCTGGACAGGGATAGATTAGAAACTACAGTACTGTAGTTTCTAATTTTGGACATCTGTAGACAGGCACCATTGCATTGTCACTTTAATTTTATAGCAGTGACTCTTCACCAAGGTTGTACTTCATAATTCACGTATGGAGATTTTGAACAAGACCCATATTTGGAAACCACTCCTATAAACTTTGATTCATCTGAGGATAATCCCAAGTAGGTACAGTGAGTTTTCTTTAAGCATCTCATATGATATTAAAGTTATTATCTCATAGGATAACTTCTGAGGGCAAATTAAACTTTCAGGCCACTTCATCAACTCAGAAGTATCTCTGCTTGGGACTGTCCCTGCCACCCTATTCATAGGCAGTTGAAGGCTGGGATACCAATGCAGGAGTTTCTGCATTTCTGTGCTGAATGCCATTCAATCCAAGTGCCCAGTGTTCTTCTTCACTCAAGGTCCTGTAAAGTTGCTAAAAATCTGCCCATTCCCTGGGGCTAAAATCATAATCCACCTCCTCCACCTACGGATTCTTCTCTTAACCTGAACTAAGCACCAGAAATGCCCTTTGCTCCTCAGTATCTTCCTGGAGAATTCCTTCTAGAGCCAGAGCACCATTCTTAGCACAAAGCCCTTTTCCCTTCCTTCCGTGGCCACTTCCTCCTCCGCCCAACAGAGCTCTCCTCTATCTTAGTACACTTCACAATTCGGTATAGTTTATTTTTAATTAATATCTCTCACCAGATCATGATTTTTACACAGATAAGTACCCAGTGTGCACACGCATATACATGTATGTGTGTTTTGTCATTCCCCAGTGTCAAACCCCATAGTCAGCATCCAACATATGTGTCCCTCATGGAAGTAGGGAAATAAAAATCAAAGGTCCCAGTCATTCCATGAAATCCATTTGACTCAGATGCTAGCATTCTAAAATGTTTGCACAACTGGAGCTAACAATGACAACTCTTCACACTGATGCTTGCACAGCACTGAGCACATACACTCTTAACCCAATTTTACAATTTTTAAAAAAATCTGATGATCAAAAACATCGACTCACGCAGGATCTCTGGCTAAAAAGAAAAAGAACTTTGACCCAAACTTCAGTCTATGGGTTTAGGAACTTTTTCTAAAATATGTAACTCCCAACGTTTAAATTAAGACTATCACCTTGGGGGCTGAAGGAATGGCACAGCAGTTAAAGTGCTTGCGCAGCCAAGCACAAGGCCCTGAGTTCTGAGTTCGATACCCCAGCCAGGCACGGTGTTGAACGCCTGTAATCCCAGCACTTGGGAGGCTGAGACAGGAGGACTGCTGTGAATCCAAGGCCCGCCTGGGCTCCCGAGTGAGTTCAGGCACCAGCAGGCCTCGGCCTGATGTCCCAGGTTGGGATCCGGCTCCGCCCTCAGGGACCTAGTACTGTGCTCACACCCCAGACGCACGAAGGAGACCCTCAGTTGTCTTCGGCTTACTTCCTCCACCCAGTGCCTCACCTCCCCAGGCTGCAAGAAGAGGCCTCAGGAAACGTAAGCAGGGAGATTAGCAGTTAGGGGTGGCTAAGTGGGAACTCTCCGAGGGGAGTGCACGAATGGGCAAGGTTCTTGAGTCGGGAAGATTTGCGAAACAAAATCGCTGACTCAGAAACGGCTGTAGTTTCCTAACAGAACCTGGCGCCGGCGCGCCCAGGATGATGACGAGCAGCAGCGACCTCCCCCGCCTCCCCTGCCCCATGGCCTCTTCCTCTCCGGTCAGCCGTGTGTCTCCGGTTCACCTTGCACGTGCACCTGAACTTAGCTTTAGAGCAAACCGACAGCTCCAGGGACAGAAACGATGTCTGCAGCTGTGGATGTAAAGTCGGAGGACGGCTCTGAATCATCCAGACGGCTTCCCGCTTGAGCGAGGTGACGCGTCGCCTGTACAAGTGCCTGCTTGAGTCCTCTATTCCAAAAGGGAGCCCTAAACCTGTAGAACGCATCCGGAAATGGCCGGTCGGTTTTGGAAAATGCCCGTTTTGTGCCTGGGGACCTAGCTACCTCAGAATCACTGTGGACGGTTTTTAAAAACATGGTTTCCCATATTTCTTCTGCAGTCATTCTGTTCCCCTGGATATAGATGGGTCCTTCAGAAATGCAGTTCCTCGGGCTCCACACCAACAAGCGGAATCAGTATTACCTAGGTGCGGGAATTGGGTCTTTCCCAAAAGTAAAATCCCCAAGTGCTTCCAGAATCCGGTTCCACTCTCCAGTCCTCCTGCCTCCTCTGCCTGCCCTCTTTCTGCCCTCCAGGGGCCCTCCTGAAGATACCTGCTCAATATTTTAAAAATAAAAGTCATCATCTTCTCCTAAGTCGTTTCCTTTCAAGACTAAAAAGAACATCACAGCAAGAAGAAAGAGTGCTTGGCCTGCTAGGGGCCTCCAGAAATTAGTCTCAAAATAGTATGTGCTTCAGGGACTTTTTTATTATTATTCAGAAGCAAAGTGTTGAAAGTGTAGGACAATTCAAGCTGATTTGTTCCACCCATACAGCGGTGTGCTCAGAACACAGAGGAATGTCTTCTCTCAGAGCTGGTTTTGTTTTGGCACATGATCCCATAAAAAATCGAGTTGCTCAGGGCATCCACATTGTCCCCAAGTGAGGCCGTCCTTGTGGGTGCAGGTCCCCAGCCATTCTGGCAGGGAAAAGGTTCTGTCCTTCAAGAGCAGCTGCAGGGCCACACAGTGAGACATCCAGCTTTATTAGGGCTGGGAAAGGGGGCCATCCACAGATCAGGAAGCTAACTGAGGCAGAGAGGTAGGAAGCAAAGCCAGGGGCTGCAAAGGATGAATCTTCATCGTTCAGGTAGACACCTGGTCTGTGACGATTAGTATAGGGAAGGGGACACGTGAAAGGGTAGTTACGTGAGGGCAGCAGCTGACATCCCAACAGCACTATGTGGAAAGTAGGTATTGCACCTTACACTGAATCACCTTTTCATTGGTCAAAGGTCAGCCCAGTCGTTTCAGAAGGACCAAGGGTGGTGGGTTCCCCCGTGGGTATTCCCCATGCACGCTGATTGCATGTCTTTACAAGCTTGATGTTTAGCAGGGGCTTAATACCAAGAGTTGAAGAAATGAAGAAATGTCAAAGTAAACCATCAGCCATAAATAAAGTTTATTTACTCTTGGTGAAGACAATTCAAAACTGTCAAGACTCGGGCCTGATGGAATGGCACAGCAGTTAAAGCACTTGCCTAGCAAGCAATATGGTGGCGTATGCCTGTAATCCCAGCACTTCGGAGGATGAGGCAGGAGGAATGCCATGAGTCCAAGGACAGCCTGGCTACATAGTGAGTTCAGGGCCAGCCTAGGCAACAGAGTGAGACTTTGTCTCCAAAAAGAAAAATAACCTGCTAAGACTCAAAATTGTACTGCTGCTCAAGAGAAAGGAAGGCAAGGAAGGGGCGGGCTAAGGATTTCTGATAGAGACAGGGCATCTTAAATCTAGTATTTTCACAATCCTGAAAAACTCTTCTTCATGCTTTATCTCAACTTAGCTTCAAAAAGTCCAGTCCTTAAAGCAAGGTCAATACTACAACCCCGATTTTCAGATAAGAACTTTGAGGTCCAACATCTATTTAACTATTCTACAGTGACACAGGCAAAAACAGCCATGCTAGAATTCCGGGGCCATCTCTCTGGCTCCTATTTAAAGGCTCTTCCTTCCCTGAAGCTAAATACACTATGTAGGGCAGTACAGCAAGACCCTAAAGCTTCAGATCCTCAGCCGCAGGGCCCCTTCCTAACAGCACTGCCCTTGTGGTGGTTAATAGGCTTTGTTTCTGAGAACCACCAGGGTCACAGCCTAATTGGATGAGAAAGTCTTAAGGAGACAGCCTGGAGCCTCCTCTTGCCATCAGCAAATCTCATCCAAGACTTCTAGGTCCGTAGGCCTCAAATTGAAACTTACACAAACAAGGGCTTCCCTCTCTCTTCTGGAGTCAAGAGCAAAAATCTCAACCATATACACCGTGAGGAACGGGCACTCCATGGAGAGGAGAAGGGGCAACTGTCCTTCAGCCCCAGAAATGTCTGACAAGAGAGAAAGGATGCAGAAGGAAGGATGCCAGCTTCAGAGAGCAGGAAGGGGAAGATGAACAGAAGTGACTAAGCCTTTTCGCATCTCACCAAGCTCAGGAGAGAGCACATTACAGCTTCTTGTTTCTGTGCACCTGCTCCTGTGGCTACAAATTTCACCTATCCCTGTGCATCTAAATAAAAAATAAATCTCAGAGAACCAAGAGAAGGAGATGAGAGAGAAGGAAGGCTGCTGTGGCAAGGGACCTGGACAGAGGGGACACAGGAAAGGCTGGAAAGCCATGAAGGGTGCAGTCCTGGCCTGAGGGTGCAACAGGATGCTATTCAGCCTCACAGGTCCCTGTTGGCCAACATGGCGACCTTGTGCAAATTAAAAAAGAAAAAACCAGGCCATGCTTTCTCAAGACCCTTGATGGCCATCTGCTGGAAATTCTTATAATGGTAATGAAAACTAGGATGACTGTGAGTGTGAGCATTGCTCTCCGGGATTACACAGGCACCCTGCACTAGCAAGAGTAGAGGCTGCCCCTTACGGCACAGAGCAGGACCCGTCAGGGGCAACCCCCCGCCCCCCCCCAGGCAGAGAGACGGTTCCATTATCAATTGGGGGTATAGCACAAGATTACTATCATAGGGTTCTCTCAGGTCTGTGAGCAACAGCAGTCAACTTGTCCCACAGGGAGGGGAGGAAGAAGCATCGGGATGAGGAACTGGCACCTGGAATTCTGAGGTCCTGTCCCGGTCTCTGCTCACACTGGTGCCTGGCAGCCTCGCCTCCCGGCCTCCCGACCTGACCTGCCATTGTGGACATGCCCCGTGAGGGTTCACTTCATAGCAAAGCAGAGAAACGAAGATTTGGTGGAGGGGATCTGGGACTAGTAAGATCCAGACTTTAGGTCTACACATGGTAAAATTAAGGCACACAGAGGCAGAGGATCTTGTCTGTTTTCCTCAAGGTCACAGGAAGCCGGGGTGGCCTTGGGCCTCTTAGTTCCCTGACCAATGCTCATCCCTCAAAAGTGCACTTGGGGGTTTTGAGGTATAGCAGGCTCTGGGCTATGAGTAACTACCAGCACACACACATGCACACACACCTACTAGACTCCACACATACATAAAACACACAGAGACAGAACCCAAGCAGTCAGACCGAGCCCGACACAGGAACACGCGGATCCACACCACATGGGATGGCAAGGGCTGGTTGAAACAGTAACAGCTAGCACTGGCTGCTCTTCTGCTCTGTGTGCAGTTGCTGTGGTGGCTAATCCATATTCCTAATCCCGTTTTTCTTCCAGCAGTCATATTTCTTAGCCCCACTTCACAGATGGGAAACCCAGAATGGGAGAGTTGAATACACACCAAAAAATCACACAAATGCCGTGTGACTCGCCCATCACAGTGAAGGCCCAAACAGCCAACTCCAAATCCCGTGTTCTCTCCACGGCACTGTGGTGTCTTCTCTAAGTGTTAACACAGTGCTATCAAGGAGGGTTGCTATCAACAGGGATGATGATGATAATAATTATAATATAGGATGGGGATGATGGCAATAATGGTGACAGCTAACTCATACTGCTTTGAGTCATTTGTTGCTCCAAGACTTCAAAGGATTGATTAACTCATCTCAATCTTCCAGAACATACAAAAAGGGTACCACCGCATAGAAGAGGCAACAGTCACCTTGCAAGCAAGATGAAGCCCAGAGCCAGTCGGAAAAAGAGCCTGGATGTGAGCTCAGTCCTCCATCCTCGTGTGGCTCCCAGTCAGGAGGAGGCTGTGGTCAGCCCAGCCTGGGCTCTGGAATCAGCCCTGTGGGTGACCCCTTCCCCCCATCTTGGTGGGCTCTCCTGGAAGAAGTGGCCCTCAAGACCCTCCTCCCGTGGCCCCTGCTCATCTTTGCTGAATTTGCAACAACGGCCAGCTCAAACAGAGCTGTGTGTCTCCTGGGAAGGCAGCAGCAAAGACAGCCAGCAAAACTGACCCCAGGCAGCTCTGCGTCCCGGGGGAAGGGAGAGGAGTCCACGCTGCTTGGGCAGCACCTGAGAGCTTTGGCTCCCCAGAGCATAGGGGACAAGGCCGTTTTCCAGATGGCTGAGCTCAAGGCCAGGGAAAGGCAGGCTACTGATGCGACCGTCCCTGGCACCGCCAGCACAGAGCAGCTGGAACCTCCCCCCACCCTATCCTTGCACCTGGCCTCCCCGGCTTTTTGTTTCCACACCCTCCCTTTCCTCCTGAGACAGGCCCTCTCCTAGCCCCTCTCTTTCAGCAGATCAATCCGTTTTGTGTGAGCAGAAGAGTGAAGAAGAGATCAAGCTACAGAGACTGAATGCACAGCCCCGATAAGAGAAGCAAGAAGAGCCGTCGGTGGCAAGAGGGGCTGAGGAGGGGATAGCAGCCCAGCCCCTCCGCTCTGCTTGGCCACACAATGGGCCGCATTCAGCAGGCGCCCTCCCGGTCTCTAATCTAGCGGGAAGGGCACATGTGCAGTCTATTAGCATTTATTTTCCTTTTCTGCATTGTACTGATAACCCAGTTTCTGACCCAACCTCTTGCTTTTCTTTTCACTCCACATTATAATTCTGCTTTCTTAAAATCCTATTCAGCTATATTAAAAAAAAAAAAACCTCAAACTCTCTCTACCTTTTCAAAGCACATCAGTAATTTTTTTTCCCAACTGAACCAAGGTGACTCCTACAAAGAATTCACCATTCTGGATCCTAATGATGGTTCAAGAGCTGAGGGACAGGTAGCATTCCTCAGGCTGGATTTATAAATTCACTAATAGAAATCAGGATAAAGGATAAGCCCCAGCAGCGAAACACACAGCTGTTGCCGAATCGGGGTACCCGAGACAGGCAAACGCTCCCGGTCAGCTCTGCTTTCCAAAGAGCCTGAAATTGAGCACACTGCAGACGGACTCAGGCTGTGCCACCCGTGATCACCCAGTGGTCAGCACTGTTACTCACCCTGTCATTTGTTTTTAACAGAATTTACCCAAAAGAAAAATGGGGAGTTTAATCAATACTTAATGATTCTGAAAGCAGACATCTCATGAAACCCTCTTCAACTCTTCTTCTGAGAAATCCAGCAAATTGCTCATAATCATAGGAGGTGGTCCTCTGAAGCCAAGGCCTGTTGTTCGCTACTGCAGTCTTCCAGACGGGAGTTAAACGTATCGATCATTGGAGTGTTCTGAAACAACAGCTGAGTAAATGAGAAGGCGGTGGCTGAGATGTGACCACTGCAGAGGCAGGCAGCTGCCAGCCCCCACCTTCATGCTACACGTATGCTGGTTTTGTGTCATCTGTCTGTATTCCTTCTGTGACTTAAAAGTCACCCCCAACATAATAAAACGAGTAGGCATTTCTAACCCAAGGGAAATCTCCTGGACTCCACAGCGATGTGGCATGGTTGGATAAACATCACGAGAAATTCTGACTCACAACTTCATCATAGGGAGTAATTTCTCACAGAAGTGTGACCTTCTGCCACCCTTGAGAAATATAAAAATCTCCGAGAAATTGGCCACATATATGTGAGAGAACAAGAACCCCAGATGAGTGACAGCCCAATTCCGACTGAGCAAGGTTTATTCTTTCTCCTGGAAGAATCCCAGCTTTCTAAGTGCAAACATGGGAGTGGGTGAAGGAATGCGCCCAAAGACCCCTAGCCTGATGTTAGTGTCATATCGATCTAGGAAGGTGAGGGAGAAGATTCTGTGGTTACGGTTGACAAAGAAGGCCATGACTGTTTCCAGTCATACAGTCCGAGGCAGACAGCCCTACAGCAAGCTTTGAGCTTTGTGTTTTTCCAAGGCTATGATCAGTTAACATTAGGCATTCACTCTCTCTTCAACACATCTCTTTGGTAATGTCAAAACATAAAGAGCACCAAAGAGACTAAGGTACAGTATGACATGGCCCTGCCCAAATGCGTACCAGGTACTGCCTCAAAATCTCCCTGTGTCCACAGAAACCTAGAAACTGACTCCTGGCTGATGGCACACAGAAATTTCTCACACAGAAATAGTTATAAAAATCTAGATTGGCCGGGGACTCAGGCTCAGAAAGCCACAGGAGCAGGCAGGTAATTCAAATGAGGGAAGTAAGTGGAGCATCACCTTCCTTGGCCAGCAGGACAGCAGGGCTCTCACTGAAGGGCACCATCATTAATACGTATGTTGCTAAAAAGAATGTAAGTCTTCTATTGTCAGGCAGCCCAGACTTTCAGAAAATACTGAAAATCTATTTTGTTTCACGTTGTCAAGTAATTCAAAACATTTTAAATACTATACAGGCCAGATAAGGACCTTAGGCTTTCAGTCGGGAAGCTGGGTCCAAAGAACATTAAATTCATGATCTTTATCATTACCAGACATCTTCCCAATGTCTGTTTGAATCAAGAACTTCTTTCTCCAGTGAAATAAGGTAAATAATTCTGCCTCTCTGGAGCGTGGTGCCTCCTGTGTAGAAAATATTTATTTTCCAACTGTAATTCCAGATGCTTTCTTCCAAGGATCATTCAGCTATTCTGAGCATCCAAGCACTGGGAAGTTGTCCTCGAGGTCCTTGCTCTCATGGAGCTCACATTCTCATGGAGAGGGATTGAGCGATAAGCATAAAATACATATTTGTGCACGTAAGCGTGCTGCTGTAGCTGCTGGGACCTGGGATGGCTGCCTACGGCCATCTGTCAAAGGCTTGTTCTCCAAAGTTGTGTTAGTTATTGGGAGGTTGCGGAACCTTGAAGAAGGAAGGCCTAGAGGAAGTCTGCCAGTCATGAAGATGTGCCCTTGATGTGAACAATGGAACTCTACACATTCCTCTCTCTCTCTCTCACATTCTAGCCATGAGGCAACCAACTTTGCCCCACCCTATGCTTCTTCCTTGACACGCTCTCTCATCACAAGCCCAAAACAACAAAGCCAACCTGTCATGGACGGGAGCCTCCAAAATCAAGGGTCAAAATAAACATTGTCTCTCTGTGAGTTGATGATCTCAAGTGTTTGCTAAAAGTGGACTGACGTCTATAAAAACATAAACACATGCACACACACACAAATTTATGTCATACATGCATTGAGGGATGCGATATATGTCAAGCCAACAAGATTTGCGAATCAAATGTGGAGAATAAAAGAAAGAAGAAATTCAAAGATCAGTTTTGGGAGGATGGAGGAGGATTGAGCATGAGGGTTTTCAGGAAGAAAGGAAAGTTCTATCTGAAACTTGTCAAGATTTAGCCGTGCATTAGCTATCCACATTGTTAATACCAAGCAGAACTCTAAAGATTATACTTAAGAAAATCGAAACACAACTGGCTGATTTTCAAAGCTTGTTAAAATTTCAGGAAAAGGAGAATGGAAATATCTAAAAATGCTTGTAATAATGTTGACAATGACCGTATCTCATAGCAAAATCGATGTCGGAGTCAAGAGTTCACGCTTTCAGCAATATCTCAATCATATTAAACTAGTAATTCCATAATAATTACTGTTTATGACAAAGTAGCAGGAAATACGACTCTTTCAGCTTTTACAGATCTGTTTAGATATGTGAGTAAAAGAAATTGTTTCTATCCTGGAAACGAGAGCCTGGAGTTTGTTTTCTTTGTTCCACCAATCATAGGCCAAACCTAGGTCACACAGAGTGACTTTGACACTCAAACCATGGGACAGGAAAGCACAAAGGTGTAGCCTCTCCAGCTGTCTTGTGTC
This sequence comes from Ctenodactylus gundi, assembly GCA_004027205.1. Lineage (NCBI taxonomy): Eukaryota > Metazoa > Chordata > Mammalia > Rodentia > Ctenodactylidae > Ctenodactylus > Ctenodactylus gundi. Next base: position 174,932 of record PVKB01000886.1, on the reverse strand, counting down.
CAGATGCACATCCTACGGAAGTATGACTTCTACTGAGTCACATCTTTGGGGATGAACAGCTACTTCCTGATCTCTATTAATTAAAATAATTATTATACTATGGCAAGTGGTTCATTCACTCTGGTATTGAAGCCATTCCTACCTACAGTGTTTCTTTCTAGAGCTCCATTATTTACCATAACTACAGCACTCTGCAGTAGTTGTGACTTTTGACAAGGTGCATTCTCACCACCTCCTTCTAGTTTACTGAGCTCTTTTGCTCCCCCTCCAAACACACACACAAGGTACCTGTCAGTGTCCAGTAGTTTTGCAGTCCTCACTTGCAAAGGACAATGAGGGATGTCTCGGTACTCAGGGAAGGAGGAAGAGGAGAAACAGAGCCCCAACCCCAAACAAAGGCAGGATACATCTCCAGGAGAATTTAAGCCCAATCAGAGTAGAAAGTGTTCTTATTTCCAGTGAGTGGTGAAAATTGGGATCATTCAGACAAGTTGCCACCGATCATAGAAACAAGAAAAATAAATAATGACCTAGCATGCTCTTCTACTTTGTGTCACTGTCCCCCTTCTCTCTGCAGAGAGGGAGTCTAGCCTTAGCAGAAGAGGCCAAGGGAAATTCCTTGGTGTCTACTGTGCTATAGAACTGGTTCAAGCCACTGATCAAAGTCAAGAAGAATTGTTCACCGCATTAAAAGCCCCAGAGTCAAAAGTCAGCCTATTTAAATTGATATGCCTTCCAATGGTAGGAGCAATGACCTGGAAAAGTCAAAATGTTCATTTTTAAAAGAGCTGATGTCTGTATCTACAGAGATGGACTTGTAGAAGAACAAAGCAACCGTCAGTTAAAGTCAAGGAATCTGTCTCTGTCCATATAGGAAACTTACTCTTGGCCCAGCGAAGTCTCCTAAAGAACAATGCAATAAAATACAGATGTGTGTTTAGGATACAGTCATGAGTGTCACTTTCATTATGACATTAGGAGATGGATAAGCTATGCAAATTTATAGTTTTTAAACCCATCAGAGAGCTGAGGATGTCAATAAGCTGAAATAAATTAAATATCAGAAAGATCCTTCTTAGAAAATAGAGATTCATAACTACTTTTATTCATAATGGAATGGTAAGAGAGGGAGGAATTCATCGTGGACCAAATCAAGGACAAACCAACCATAATTGTGTGCCAGCTAGTGAGACAAAGTGCATGATGTCCTTTCCCCTGAACACCTTGGCACAATGAGCCAGATTCTTCTCATTAACCTTCACCAAGTATATTCAAAGTTGGGGACAGAGCAGAGAAAGCACAAGACAATGCAGCCTGGCTACTGCAGGCAGGGATAGGCGAGTAAGGAGACCTGACAAAAATCTCCGAGGTACCATAGAATGCATCCAGCGCATGGGAGCCACTGACTGAAAGCTAGGACCAGGCAGGCAGGAGAGCCTGAGTGGGCTGGTGGGTGGAGGGATGCCCTTCCAGGATCTAAGGATCTTCACAGCTGTATATTCTGCTATATATAGGTCCGGAGTCAGGCAGGGTTGTAGCTTGGATCTGGAATAGCCTCCAAAAGCCTCATGGTTTTTAGAAGGTGATTGGATCATAGTAGTTAACTGGATCAAGTGGAGTGATCCACTAATGATTTCATGTGCTGTCTGGTGGTGGGGCTGGTGAGAGAGATGGGTCCCTGAGGGCACAACCTGGAAAGACGTCTCTCTCTTGGCTCCACGGTTCTCTTGCTCTGCTTTCTGTTGTAATGCCATGAGCGACTCTTCTCCAGCTAGGCTTTCTGCCATGCCCTTTCACCGCTACTGGTTAACATGAATGGACTGAGACCTCTGAGCTGTGAATGGAAATAAACCTTTCCTCCCTAAAGTTGTGAGTGTTGGGTGTCATGTCCCAATGACAGGAAAGTGACTAAGATGGATGATATGACAAAATGAGACCCTCCCCCAGGAGTTGAAATATGGGAGCAGGAATGGAATAATAAATAACAGTGACCCCAAACTTTGGAAGAAGTACTACAAAACAGATGACCTTTAATGTTTACAGAACTGTCACTTTTAAAGAGATCTACAGAATCCTGCCTCCTCTTAGATCACAGGCCCTGCTATAGGGGCAGTCTTAACTACACTTTCAAAACATGTAAATCTACATGTGGACTCATCTTACACAAAGTTACAGCTAAGCCCAGGTCTGGCTCAACTACACATTGGTTTAATTCATTCTTCCGTGTTACCAGGAAAATGGGAAAAGTGACTTGCTCTTTTCAGAAGAAAAGGTTTGTTTCTACCCCTTCAGTTCATTTATTTGTGTATTCTTGCACACAGTGAGAAATTAAGAAATACATAGGCAAAAAAAAAAGGCCAATGTGACCATAGTCAAAGAAAAGAGAAATTATTTCCAGAGAAGTTTCAGATGTCATTATCATACAGGAAAATAAAAAACTGTAATAAATATGTTCAGAATAATAAATTATAGACAATATGTGAAAAATAGAGAATTGGATTAGGGAGATGGAAGCTGTAAATGAGAAAGAGCTTATTTGTTAGAAAAAATACAATTTCAGAAGTAATTTATTTTATAGGATTACAAACCAGGTATTGTACAAATGTACAAATGAGGATTAATGAATTTGCAAATGAGAAAGCAGAAATCGTTCTTATTCGAATTAAATATATAGATGGAAGATTGAAAGGAAAAAGGAACAGAATATCTGATAAGTCTGGAAAAATACTAAATGTTCATACACATGAAATTAGAGTCCCAGAAGAAGAGGAGAACTAGAATGGAACAAAAGAAAATGTTTTAAAAGATAATGGCCAAGAACTTTCCAAAACTGATGAAATATACCAACTCAATGTTTAAAAGAGCTCAGAAAATCCCTTGTAGGAAAGAGATAGAGAGAGAGAGAGAGAGAGAGAGAGAGAGAGAGAGAGAGAGAGAGAGAGAGAGAGAAAGAGAGAGAGGGAACGCCATCATCTAAGCAACCAGGAAAAGTACAGAAAATTCAAGTCAAGAAGATAACCAAAAAGCTAGTAAAACAGAAGAGCAAATGTAGCAAAGTTCCAACAGATAATATCAATATACAATGATGCTTATGTTTACATATGGGCAATAAACAATTGAAAATTAAGTTCAAAATATAATTTAACATCAAAATATCTAGAATAAATTTTTTGAAGATGTGCAGGAATATTTCACTGAAAATAATACATTGCTAGGAAAAATATACACCAAGACAAATGAAAAGATGCAGGCCCTGTTCAATATGGAAGCCTCAATATGGGTAAGGACAATGGCAAGTGAATCTAAGTTGAACGGAAAGGCAATGTACCCAGAATAACAAGGAAAGTCTTTTAAAAGCAGCATTGAGTTGGAGATTTATACTACCTGACTCCAAAATGTATTATAAAGCTAAATTATGAAAGAGAATTTGGTATTAAAATGAAGATATAAGTACACCAGATGAAACCAGAGACTGCAACAATAAACCCACAATTCTTTACTGATTTGACATTCTTAATCAAAGTCAGTGTGGAAAAAAAAAAAAATCTTTTTTGAAAATGACGCTGGAACAACTAGATAGCTAATTTTCTGAAAGAAAAAGAATCTCACCAACTATTTTCATTCACAGAGCACAACAGCTGAAACTCACAAGCTCCAAAATAGTTGCCATCAAGAAGAAAAAGCGTGAGGAAAAAATTCTGAGATGTTACATCAGAATAAGAATTCTTAGCAAAGACACAAAACAAGACAAAATGTAAGAGAAAAGAAAGTCAGATTTCACCAAAATTTCAAAGTTCTGACCATCATAATTCACCATTGATAGTATTATGAACTAAAATAACTCTGGCAAAACAAATTGTAGCTAAAATATACCATATATGTGTAATTGGGATTAGCCCCATGGTCTTCAAACTGAGCTACAACTCCAGGAAATATATATATATATATATATATATATATATATATTGGACAGGGTTTGGCTAGGCTGCCCAGGCTGGGCTTAAAATTACAAACCTCCTGCTTTGGCCTCTAATAGAGTGCTAGAATTCCAAGTGTGTATCACCATACTTAGCTCATGTATTTTTTAAAACTCCTAAAAAGGAAAAATAAAAGACTCAAGTTGATTTTTAAAATGTACAAGACATTTGAACAGACGCTTTTAAAAGGAAGATAAAGGAATGCCCAGTCAGCATATAAAAAAGTACCTTCTTTGTCATTGGCCATCAAAAAAAAATGAACATTAAGCAAATGCCATTTTACATCTACTAGGATGGATAAAATCAAAACTGATAAATTCAGCTTTTTGGAGCACGTAGAACAATTGAGACTCTCATACATATTGATAGGATTGTACCATGGCACCATGATTTTGGAGAGATGTTTATTTTTTTATTTCTTTTCTTTCTTTCCTTTTGGTTTTTTTGTTTTTGTTTTTGTTTTTAATTGAGACAGTCTTATTCTGAAGTCCAGGCTAGTCATGAACTCATTATGTAGCCCAGATTGGCCTTGAACTCAAGGTAATCCTCTCCTGCATCAGCTTCTCAACTGGGATTACAGGCATGTGCCACCACATCAGCTGATCCGTATGTGGTGTTGGGGAATTGAACCCAAGGCCTTGCGTACAGTACAGGAGTAATTTTACTATTTAGTTACACCCCCTATTCCTCTGTTCATCATTTTTTGTAAAATCAAACACATCTACCTCATGACCCAGCAATTCTATTCCTAAATATACTGTCAGAGGAAATGAAAACACATATCTAAATAGGATTTCACATAAGAATTTTCACAGCAGCTTCATTCCTAACAGCTCAAAACTGAAAACAAGACAAACGTCCATCAATAAAAGAAGAAATGAACACATCCTGGTATATTGGTGCTGTATTTTGGATTTTTTTTTTCTTGAGACAAAGTCTCGCTCTGTAGTCCAGACTGGCTTTGAACTCAAGGCAATCCTCCAGCTTCGGTCTCCCTATATTTTGGATCTTGAGTGTCCCCCAACTGCCTCATGTATTTAGAACTGTGTGTTACTGGGAAACAGGGCCTGGCCAGAAGGGGCAGGTACTTCTGATGAGATGTGGGAAGATTGTGTCAACTCGTTGCCATTAGAGATCCCCAGAACTGAGCTTTCAGATGTGTGTTTTTGACTTTTGAGCCAGAAAATGAGGGAGGAACCAACTGACAGGCTGAAGTAATTTAAGAAAAGAAGAAGAAACATTGTCACAGCTTCTTCCTGGGAAAGCCCCAGCCTTGTCCAAGTTTCCAGACATCGTGTCGCTCCTATTCCATCTAGCTTCTGTCTGCCAAAGGTTGGGCAGCTCCCCAGCCTCTGCCACCTTTGTCCACCTGTGTCCACTACCCATGAATCGACTGTGCGAGACTTGCTGAAACTGTGAACTGAATGAATTTTTCCTTCTCAAAGTTGTGGATGTTGGATATTCTGTCATAGCAGCAAATAAGTAACTAAGACAATTGGTACATTCACGGAATGAAATGTTATTCCTTAAAAAGAAACAAGCTCTCAACACACACAATAACATAGGTGAGTTGTGCAAAAGCATGGTGCTAAATAAAATAGTCCAGAAAAAAAGGAATATCTACTGGATAATTTCATTTGCATTAGGTTCAAAAATGAATAAAATTGATTTAAGATGGTACAAGTCATGAAAAGTTACCTTGAGCAGTAAATGCTGGACTGAGAGAGAAGGGAAGTTTCTGGGATGACAGAAATATTCACTTGGTGCTTTCAATGTCAAACTACACGTGAGTACACAAGTGTCAAAAAGAACCCTTACGATCTAAGGATTTCATCTCATGTAAACGAAATATCAATAAAATATGAGTAGTTAAAAATATTGAAAGACATTATTTAGAACATTTATTAAGTATCTCCATGTGACAGATACGGTAGTATTAAATGAGGATAAAAATAGGTAGGCTAAAAGTGTATGTATGTGTGAGGAAACATATATACACACAATAGATATATAATTATATCCAAGTGTGTCTAATATACATATATAAAACATACATATTTATATATAATTGTACACATGCACTTACAACTTACATTTCACTCAGAAGTTACAAAGTTATCTCTTCTCGAAATAACATTCCTTTTGAAAGTGAATTAATGCCTTCCCTTTTAGTCAAAGAGTTGGGGTATCACTTATCATATGTGATTTTAGAAAGAGAAAGAAAAAGAAAGGAGATAAAGAGAAAATACATACTCATATGAGGTTATAAGTTGATCTATGACACGGGAAAACTGTATAGATCTCAGTGATGTCTTTCTGGGCCCTAGTAATATCTGATGAAGTGAATTTTGGCTAGTCAAAGACAGAAAAAGAACTAGCTAGGTAGACAGATTTCCTTCCCTACCTCCCCTCCCCAGGTCCCAGAAGGCTCTTCAGAGATGCCTTCATTCTGTGTGGCCTTTCTGGAGAAATTCCAGGTGACACATACAGGCTGCATCTCCCACCTGCTACCCTGGGGTGAACCCTCTCTCACTCATCAAGCAGAAAGTTGGCCTCAGGCCTTGACTTACAGGTACCCAGGTTCACACCAACACTAAACCATTTTCGAAAAGAAATAATACTAGTAATTTTCATAGCTATTAAATTTTTGCCATATGTACTTTCATAAGTACTTTATATAAGTTAACCCTTAGCTAGTCTTCAAGGTGGTTCTAAGCAGTAGATATGTATAATTACCCTTATCTTACAGGTGAGAAAGCAGAGGACAGAGGTTAGCAACTTGCCCAAGGTTACATAGTTAATAAGGGGCAGAATGACAAGGCTGATCCAAGCCACCTGCTCTCAGGTCCACTTGCTAACCACAATATACTTTTTCCTTAACATTACATGAGATGAACATAGCAAGCACACCTGGCACACTGCCTGTGTCAGCCTAAGCTTATTGGGAAACTGGACATCCAGGAGAAAGCGAGAACCACAAATCTGCAGCTCGGACTGGAGCCATGAATTGCAGGCACAGGCCCGTAGGCACCCCACCTTGGTCACTACCGTGGCTTCTTCTGTAGCAGTGCAAACATAGGTGAGTACGTTACACACTCACACATGCAAAAGTGTTAGTGAGGCAGTTTGCATTAAGAAAAGTCAGGCCTGCCACTGCGCCACTGGAGATGGGAACAGGGGACAACTGTCCTCCTGTCTCTCCACCCCTCCCTGTCCCTGCAGTCCTTGCCAATACACTAAGAGACTTGTCATACGATAATGAAAAAGTGAAATGTGACAGATTCAATTACAATTTATATTTTCACTTAACAATCAATTACCTTCCCCTTATTGGTGGAACATCATTAAACCATGATAGGCGCTCTGAAGAGAGATCTGGAGGAGGAAGGCAGCTGGCCTGGAGCGAGCTGAATGGGACATGGGTGTCCCAGGAATCTGGGGAGAGGGAGAAGGAGTGGGGTGGGCAGGAGGGGTGGATGAGGAAGGGTTGGCTTCCTCGAGATGCCCATGGGTGAACAAGGCAGGGGCAGGTATTCTCTGCCTGTCTGTGCCAAGAGAGAAGGGGTGCAGGCCGGGAGTCCCCCTCCTCCTGCCCTATTCTTGCATCTTCAAGTGCAGCCCCAGGACTGGAAGTGAATAACAAAGATGAAGCCCCCTTTTCACGTCACTCGGAGAAGTGGATCTGTAAATTTAAATGTTCCCAAAATGGGGACAAGTGGCTTTGGAAGCATCACTTAGGCTGTCAGCCCTGCTGAAGACCAGGGAGTGGGTGCAAGGCAGAGACACTTTCTTGTGCTGGCCTTTGTTGAGATCCTTGTAGAGGTTGAGGAGGATGGCTGTGCAAGCCTCCCAGGGGGCTCTGAAGACCCCAAGAGGCTCTCTGGGTGCCATGCCTGGGAAGCAGCACTGGTAATCCCTGCACGGATGCAGCGGTCTCCCAAAGGCAGCCACCCAGGAGGAGGAAAATTGAGACCCCAGGCTCTTTCCAGTGGGACAGAAGAAGGAATCCCACTGCATGGCTCTTTCATCCTTCCTCTCCCCCATGGGGTGTAGCCCAGACAGGGTCAGGCTTCCAGTACCCGCTCTTCTAAGCCTTTCCCCTCACTGACTGCATCCAGAATGCTCGCTCATACACAAATCCGACCACAGTGCTTAAGGCTCACATTGTTATAAAACAAGACCCAAATTTTTGGCATGGCCTTTGAAGGGAGCTAATACATACCACCTATTGTGGTTGGGATCTGGGATGTCACCCAAAAGTCTCGTGTATTTGGATGTTATGGATTATCTATGGAACCATGTGCTGTTAGGAGATGGGGGCCTGGTCTGAAGTGGGGGATTATAGGTGTGTGGTGTATTATAGGTGCATGGCAGAAAACAGGTGTGTGGGCTAGATTACAGGTGTGTGGTCAATTATAGACTACAGGCAAGTGGTGGATTAGGAGCTTAAACCTGGAAGGGGCAGAGCACTAAGACAGGACCTGGAAGGATAAACGCGACTTGCTCCCTTCCTCTGGGACTTGCCTTGGCTTCCTCTTTGCAATGCTGTGAGGAGCTGCCCTAACCTCTGCCTTTGTCATGTGCTTTGACTACTGCTGGTTGCCCGTGAACGGAGTATGACCTTCTGAATCTTCTGTCAGATACTGAGTAACAGTGACAACAAGTAACTAAGTCGCCATCCCAAAGCATGCCACTTTGACATAAGGGTTACCTGAACTGAAGACACCTGAGAATATGCAAATAAGGAAGTACCCCTGCCCTCCCCCATGTCCCCAACTGGAGGCAGAGAGCATGGATTTCCCTGTGACAGGTCTTCACACCGTGTGCAGGAAAGGGACAGCCACTCATCCCTGGAGAGGAGTTGGCAGAAAGCTAAGCTTACATAAGCAGGCCTTCTTAAGTCAGCCTTCACCCTCCCAAACTCCTCCCATATAGTCCTTAGTCATTTCCCTATATCTTCTTCTTCTAACCCGAATCCTTCGTTAAAATAGTATATAAGCCTTTGAGTCTCAATGCTTCTTTGAGTTTCATTTCTTTTATCTGCGAACTCCTATTCACGTGAATTGTGTGCCTTGTTTTTATCTGTTACTCCCTCTTGTTAGCTTAATACGTAAGATCCCAGCCCCTGAGCCTAACGGAAAATGTTGCCCTTTCTGACACATTCAAAGTCATTGCCAATTTTGACCTTCCACTCTTGTTTCCATCTCCTAGCCAGTATTACCTCTTAAGTATCACCTGGAGTTTGCACACATTCTTGCATTTTCTCAGTTGTCTACTTGACTCATCTCTTATTGAGTCTGTGAAGTCCCTTCAAGTATTTTCTTCTCCTGAAGCCTTCCTTCAGCATTCCCAGGCAATCGGTGGCTCCTGTGATTTATTCCCAGAGTGCTTTGCATATGCATTATTATAATAATGATGGCATAACCAATATCCCACAATAAGGGGGAATGGCTCAAAACCCTGGGGAGAAACTGCTTGGACTCAAATCCACGTTCTTCCTTTTCCTAGATTTGTACACGTAGGGAAAACTGCTTCTCTATCTAAGATCTCACTAGCTATAAGATGGAATTGATCTGGCCTGCCTCTTAGGTTGGTTGGAAGGATTAAATGAGTTGCTGCTCCATACATGACACATAGTAAGTGTTCAATAAAAAATCACTGATTGGTTAGTAGTTATTTGAGTTTCAGTGAAGTAAGAGTTTTATGAATATGTCTTTGTTCTCAGTGTCAAAAAAAAAAAAAAAGTCTATCACGGAGCCTGGTGTATCCTAGCTCCTGGAAGAAAAGTGTCCTGAGTGAATGAGCAGCCACTTTGTACAGACATGGTGAAAACAGGAGCTGCTGGTGTTCAACGCTGTGACTGCACAGTTTTGTGGAACATTTTGGCTGCTGATCTTGTCAGGTGTGCTTACATGTAAGTATTGTGAAAACATTTTAAAGGCTGATACTGTCAAACACATTGAGGAACCACTGTGAATGTTGATGTTGTCAAGCTGGGTGTCAAACATGGTTATGTGAAAACAATGTAACAGCAATGTGTATGACACATGGATCTATATTAAAGGTAGAGTACCAAAGAACAAGGTTAAAGCACAGTACAGCCCAAACGAAATACAACGTTGTACCTTTGTGCCTATTGTCTTAAAACTTTGATGAATCCAGAAAATAGGCACATAGTAACTCTTTTCAAAAAACATAATTTAGTCCTAAAAGGGGGGAAGGGATGAAACATCAGACGAAAGGCTGCAGGAGATGTAACAACGGTGTGTCCCACCTACATGAGATTCCTGCATGCATGCTGGTCTAAGTTTGTGAGCTGGAAGCTCTGCAAGCAAAGAGACAGGTAAGGCCCAGTTGCCCAGGTAGCATTCTAGGTCTTTGGCCACAAACATTGGAGTCAGCCACTAATCAAATCCATCCCAAAGAGAGTCAGAGTTGAAATAGCCTGTCCCCTGGCATAGGGTTTCAGAACCGGCAGTGACAGTGGGTTCTTGATGATGGCCAGAATGACACAAATCAAGCTCACACCTTACCTAGTGGCCACTGCAACGCCATCATACTTGCTGGGACATTGGAATCACCCCTTGCATATTAGATCACTTCCTGCTCCTTAAAGGCAGCCATTACCTTCTAGCTTAAAATCAAAATAAACACAAAAGACAAAAATATTCTTCTTCTTGTTACTGCAGTAACTTGTCCTTTGTGTTCAGGAGAGAGAAATCACAGTTGGTTTACATCTGCTGGTAATAGCCTTTTCTGAAATCAAGTGACCAGGTTAAAAAAAGAAAATAGACTTATTTAAAATTTTAGCAGTATATATTAAGAGTTATAATTTTCTCTCCTTTAACAATGTTTACATTCTCTATCCCACTAATTCCAAATCTGGGAATTATCTCTGAGAAAATTATTCATGATGTGATAAAAATGTCTGTGTACAATTTCCACTATCGCATCATTTACAATAGGAAAATACTTGCACAGGCTGGACACAATAAATAGCAAATATGCTAGACAATTTAAGTAAATTAAGAGCATATGATATGTTATATAACATAATCATTGAATAAAATCTGGGGAAAAGTGTTCCTAAGAGAATGTTTCCAGTAAAATCTTAAAACACAGTTTGTATATTTATGTCCTTATATCAGTGATGTAAAACAAAACACTATTCTTACTTGGGTACTAATAATACATATGACTTTTATGCTTCTTCTACATGATTTCTGCATTTTCTAGGTTTTCTACACTTCTACTTGATGCTAATATGCATCCTACCAATTAACACATGTATGTACGCTGTTTTATTTGTTGTTCTCCCTCCTCAAATTACTATTAAATTTTATTGTGTGTTTTAAATAAATTACTTTATTCTGCTAGGGCACCTGCCCCCCACGCTACCTCAGACTGCATGACATTGACAAGAGAGGTGTAATTTCAGGTTGGACACCCAAGGTCAGGGGTCCGCAGCGGGGTTGGTTTCTCCCTCTCTCCTTGCCTTCTCACTCTGACTTCACAAGGCCTTTCCTCTCTGTGTGCACATCCTTGGGATCCCTTCTTCTTCTAAAGTCGCCAGTTCTATTGAATTAGGCCCCGCCCTCATGACCTCATTTAACCTTTATTTACCTCTTTAAAGGCCCCATAGATAGTCAGCTTGGAGGCTAAGGTTCCAACATCAGAATTTTTGGAGGGCACAAGTCAGTCTGTCACATCAATGGTATCTTAGCAACAAGGAAATAGAGCATAACTTTTATAATCAATTAGTGGTAGTGTTTGCTGAAGAAAACAGGAGACATGGCCATATCCTCTCTGCAGCTAGAACGCTCTTGTCGGCCATCTGTGTCATTGCTGACATCCCCTGAGGCCAGAGTACACTCATAAGGTATGAGGTGAGGCCCACAGTTCATCTTTACCATGTGGCTCCCCAGTTAGAAATGGCTGTCACATGTTCTCTACTGCTGAGGAACAGAAAGGTGCCCCCTCCACTCACCCCAATGACTTGTACCACAGCTCACATTCGCCCCTACCATAGTGAACCTTGTATTAGCATTTAGTCTTTCCTGAGTAACTTTCTTTCTTTTAATCACAAACTTCTTCTAACTCACTCTTCTTTCTCCTTAGAAATGTACCTGTGACATCTTCTTTTCTGGAAAACACTCATGGAGCTACTCCACAACCAGCCACCTCTGGGGTGGCTGCCCCTCCTGAGCTCTCAGAGTCACTGAGGTTTGCTTTATCCATTTCTTCATCTGTCTGACACACACACACACACACACACACACACACACACACACAGTGGGTTAGTGCCCGGATCACTGTCTTAGTCAACTTTCCTCCCACCTTTGTGGCCCAATATGGCCACTCACTAGCTATGTGTCCTTTAGAAAGTTAATACTTAACTTGTGTTCCTCAGTTTTCTCTTCTGACAAGCACATGACTTAACTCATGAGATTGCAGTAGAAATAAAATGAGGAGGAGACATTTGAAAAGAGCCAGGCTCAAGGCAACGTTGTTGCGTGACTGGTGACAGTGACAGTTGAGTGGGCAGCCCCAGAGCAGGGGCAGAGGTTGGAGGACACACCTTCCAGGTGGAGGCTCAATGTTCTCCCCATTCCCTTGCCATATGAGACCTGCCCCAGGTCAAGGTGCAGGAATCACTTCCTTAACGAGATTTAAAATAAATGAGTGACCAGGGATCCCACTTGCCTAGGAGGCAGAGGGTTTTACTGTGGCAAAGAATAAGTGTGCTCTTGATCGTGGATGTGAAGAAGAGAAGAATAAGTAACCTGTGGTCAATATGGAAAGCCAACCCTGCTCAGCCTGACACTTGAGCCTAAACAGCTCCTTCAAAGTTCTTGTCCTGGTCACCAACTTGCCTGCAAACATCTAAGCATTCTCTTCTCCCATGTAGCGGTACGTCATCACGGGGCACCCCACCCACACCTCCAGGAAAACTCTGCCCCTTGACAACACGCAGACTAAGTCACGACCACTTCAGGGAAGTGCAGCTGTCAGCAACAACGACCACGAAACCTGACTCTGAAACCTCACCTCCAGGAAGGGTCTCCTTAAGATCATGGAAAAGAATGACACTTCGTATGCACAAAGATATTTCTTATGATAATATATCATGACCATTAACTGTGATTGTCAACCTGTCTGGATTAAAAACACCTAAAAGAACAGTAAAGCACACTTCTAGATGTGCCTGAGTGGGTCATGGAGGTCTGACCTGGGGCACTGCATCTGATCCCTGGTCCTTCTCCCTTGTCACTGCTCCCCAGCTCTGCTTCCCAGCTGTCGTGAGGTAGGCAGCTGTGGTCCAGCACACCCTCCCGCCACTACGTTCCTGCCTTGGAGGCGGCTAACATGAAGCTTCTGAAGACGTGAGCCAATTAAACCTCTCCTCCCTTGAGTTGTAGAATCAAGTATTTGGTCTTGGTAACAGAAAAGCTCACCAAATACACATATGATCTTTAAAAACTTCTAATAACCATGTGAGAACTCCTGAGTGTACCTTGAATTGACAATAGAATATTCTATAATTATAAACATAAGTCACTGAAAGTCTGTGCCTACCATTTGAGACAAAACCAAAGTACATCTGCAGTACATTAGCACCATGTAAAAATACATTCTCTGTGGCCAAAACACAAAATATGCCACAAGTCCAGTTCTTCTGTGAGATGGAAAAGGAACTGAGGAATTACACGTGTGCTCTTCATCTCTAAAAAATTCCTCAATGTGTGCACAGGAAGGGCTATCCACTAAGACGTCCTTCACAGGCAGTTCCTGTGAGAAGGCTCCCCGGCACCAGAGAATTCAGAGTTCAGGCAGCCCTTGTTGGCTGTCACTGTTCTAAACATTCTATAAAATTCACAGCCAAAAGGATTTCCCAAGACATTCTCCTGTGTGGATGAGGTTCCTGTAATTGGTAGCAATACCACCCCCCCCCCCTCCTTTGGAGTTTTTCTAATTTTAATATGCTTGGTTTTCTCCTTGTATGTTGCACTTTATTAATTTAATTAATCAATCAGTGCTTTCTGCCTATTTTGCAGGGCTTCTCTGCTCGTTTCTGAGCTGAGTGTTATTCGAGTCAGCACTCTAGCAGGCTGTGCTCCAAGGCTTTGAGGCAACCTGTTCTGTCCAGAGGAGGAAACTCAGGCACATGAAAGGCTGATCAGAGTCAGAACAAGGTTGGCTGGAGGAATGTTTTTTTTTTTTTTTTTAGATCATAGTTCCATTTCAACAATGCTATAAAATGTATCTTGAGATGTAAACAGGAGTTCTCTCAAGTCAATGCCTTTCATCAAATCTTATCTTCCATTCCCATCTCTTAACCTTCATCAAATTTCATAACTTTCTGATCACTTTGGGTTATTAAATATCACCCAACTTTAATATATCAATCTCAAACTTAATTTCAATCTCTTCTGCTCCCTTTGGTCACCAAGCAAGGCTGACAGGGACCCCCAAATGGGATATTCTGACCCCTCAGACCTCCTGCCCTTCAAGACCTGGCTACTCTGGTGCTGGTGTGGGAAATGCTGTAGTCTCAGCACCCACCTGTAGGGCCAGTCTGCTATCTGCACCCCTTACTGAGATGAGACTCCAGCTCTTGCCACTTCTGCACCACCACTTCGAGGATGGTGTCTGTCACACAGTAGGTGCTTCGTGAACGTCTGCTTAACAAACAGCTGAGAGAGACATGAAGGCTCACGAGTAGGAAATGTGAGGCTCAGCCACCTGCTCAAATGCCATCCTCCATCCCCCTCTGTGCTGAGAACGAGTCAGAGGAAGGATGAAGTCGGCTTGAGAGAGTCTGGGGTGAGTAATGGGTCGCCGCTCCTGCCTCATTTCAATTTAGACCCAACGATGAAATTCACTTGGAAAGCATCCTCCTTTAATCATTCCAATCACTTATTTCCTCTCAACTGCAACTTGTCTGGGGACCAGAGACCAAAGCCCTCGAAAGAGAAGCTTCATCAAACACAACCGAAGTTCAGTGGTCCTTTAGCCACTCTGACTCCAGAAAGCAGTCATCTGCTCTGAGCCTCTCAGGGGCTCCCTGTGGCTCTCCCAGGGACCTGCAGTCCCAGGCGCTCTGCCCAGAACCTTGACTCATGCCTTGAATTGGAGGGACACAACTTGGTGTTAAATGGGGTCCCTGCTCCTTGCCCAATCATAAGCAAAGAAACAGATGAGGATAAGATGGCCAGAATGAGTGCTTGCTCTAGCTAGAGGCGTTTAGACTAAAATGAACAAAGAAACGGCACCATTCACGGTGAATAAGACACTCTACCAGCTCCAGCCTTGACTGCAAACAGCACACTTAGCCCTGCAGCAATGCAGGTCTACGGTAGAAGCGAGAAGCATAATGAGTGTTTAACTGATGACTGGCCTAGTATAAAGGACTCACCCAGGACAGAGTAAGAAGCCTTAGCCAACACTATCGTGACCTGCATGGGGAAGGGATACCCCCATTTTACAGATACAGCATGTGGATTATTTTATTTTTTCACTCCCTCTCCCCTAGACTCTGGTCCAGAGGGATAAGGAGCATTTGTGAGCACAAAGCTGGATCTGCCCCTAGAGGCAATGCTGAGAAACAGCAGAAGAAACTGGAGGTGGGGAGGGAAGAGACAGCCATTCTCACACCCCAGGATCGCCTCTACCCCAGGTTGGGTGAAAAAAAAAACCCAACTGGTGTCCACAGCCCTTCTACCACACCTGTACAATTCACATTTTTCAGTCTCTTTCAGGGGACACAATCACCACCCCCACAGACCTGACCAGCCTGCCTTCTCCCTTTGTCTAACTCTACCTTTGCTTAACCTACTCAGTAGCCTTTAGAAATCCTCAGGACATTTGTGGAGTTAAAACAAGTGTATTTCCATTTTATTGCACCTGTATTTCTTGTAAAGAGCAATTTCATTTTGTGTCTCCATTGTATTCAATCTGACTTTTGCACTCGGAAACTTCTTCAAACAAAGCTCTCCTTGCAAAGCAGGAAACACAGCTGACAGCCTCCTGATCCCCTAGTGCTTTTTTTTCAAAATGAAAAACCCGCACAGGGCTCAGCCTGGAACAGAATGACCAATAGCTTTGTTATCCTAAGAAAAGTAAGATACAGCAGCCCTGCCAGCTAGGAGTGGAATTTCCCCTCCCCACTCCACTTACCCCAGAAATCAAAAGAGGAGACTGAGGAACCAGGTCGTAAGTGAGCAGATCGTTGTATCAACCCCTCCAATCATCTCTTGACAGTACCTTGCCTCCACCCTACCATTCTCCACTCTAGTCCCAGTGGATTCGTCCAGGTCACTCTCAGACTTAGGACAGCACAATGTTCTCAGGGTAATGCCAGTCTTCCCAGCATGAGCTTTCCTGACATGAGGGCCAAAATGAAGGGCAAATAATTCTCCATTCTATCTCATACACTCAACCCCTACCACTTTTGACTCTTTAGTTTATTATCTCTTCATCCAGAACTTTCCACCTCCCGTACTCTACTCCCTTGTTGGCTAATCTCATCCAAGGCCGAATGAAGAATGGGTAAGTGGGGGCTGGAGGAACGGCTCAGCGGTTAAAGCGCTAAGCCAAGCGCTAAGTACCCGAGTTCGATTCCCCAGCACCACATAAGCTGGGCGTGGTGGCACACGCCTGTAATCCCAGCACTCGGGAGGCTGAGACAGGAGGATTGCTGTGAGTCCAAGGCCAGCCTGGGCTCTGAAGTGAATTCAGGACCAGCCTGGGCCACAGAGCGAGACCCTATCTCAAAAAAAAAAAAAAAAATGAATGGGTAAGTGATGGGATAGAGTAAAATTATGTAGTCTAGAAACTTAGGAGACCTATTTGGTCTCAGACTGAGCTTCCGGAGTGAACTGGTTTTCAGCTCATCATGGAAAAAGCATATCTGTTGGTGCGAAAGAAAGATTCTAGAGGGTCTGCCATGGCTGCAAGTATGTGTCCCTGAAACAGAACATTAAGGTGATGTGTCCAAGAGAGGCAGCACCCAAGAGCCGCGGAGCTCTTATTTCTTCCTGGTTCCCACTTCTCTCGTGGTCCCTCCATGGCATAACCATGTCCAGATCAGTATCACCTCTCAAAGCTTCGCTTCCATTTTCTACATAGCTGCATTCACCCAAGTCTGTGGACCTTTGTACCACCAGCGAGGGCCACACCACTTAGATCTTCTAACAGCCAGTTGGTGGCAGATGTTAGCTGTACTAGTTTGCACAGTACTAGCCCAATCACTTCATGTGTGCTGAGTGTTCTACCTGCAGAGCATTAAACTTGCAGAACAGTAGAATCAAAATAAATCCTACTAGATGAGAAAACTTCAGAGTCTGAGAGAACACTTAGGAAAATAGAGAAAGAAAAGGTGTCACCATGTTTGTATTCTTAACCCACCCTTGGGGCTGGACCTGAGGAAGCTCTAAAGTCCCAGGAGGACAGAACTTGCTGACTAGGAAGCCATTTCACACAGTTAAGAGACGCAGATCAATGCAGGGGAGAGAGTTTATGTTCACTTCACTTTAATCAGAAGTTGCAGAGCACAAAGTGTTTATTACAAAAGATGGGGGGGGGATATATTTTCCTTTAACTGATGCTTTTTGTTCTAGAACTAATATAATCAAACATTTTAGAAGTTAAAACATGTCTTTCTAAAATTTATGATGCGATTCTAATTCCCAGTACCTCAGAATGTAACTTTATTTAAAAATAAGATCATTGAAGATAGAATAGTCAAATTAAGATGAAATCATGAAGGAGGTTCCTACTCCAGTAGAGCAGGTGTCCTTCTGGAAAGGGGACATTCAGACATGGACATGAGTGCTGAGCGACAAATGCCGTGGAAGACAAAGCTGGAAATTACAGTGATGCTTCTGTAAATCAAGGATGCCGTAGATTGTCAACAAATATACACAAGCTAAGGAAGAGGTCTAGACTGGTTCTCCCTCACAGCCCCTGGAAGGAGCCAACACTGTCAACACCACAGCATTGGACTTCTAGATTCCAGAACTGTAGGGCAACAAATATCTATTGTATTAAACTACTAGGTTTGTGAAGCTTTGTTAAAACCACCATAAACACAAGCAATATACTTAAAGCATATTTGTCCTGTTTGATGCCCATTGCAAACACAGTGGAAACATCTTTGAAACCTCAGTAGAACCCTTGATCTCACTGACCACTGTGGGCCCAGATGCCCAAGGTACAGATCCAGCACAAGGTAAGGTTCTTGACCTTTCTCCTGACCATCCTGCCATCTCCTTGATACAGCCTGTAGGAAACCACAGTGTGACCAAGGTGCTATGAATGTGGGCTTTGAAACCAAGCAGAGCTGTATAGGAAATCCCTTCTCCCTACTAGCTGGCTGCACACAGCTACCTGTTCTTCCTTCTCAGCAAAACGGAGATGTCAGCCATGCTTCCCTCCTGAGCACTCATAAAGAGCAGGGGTGACCCTGCCCACTGGTATTGCCACTTACTCATCAAGGATCAAAGAGGATAGAGTTAAATCAGAGTTTATCCTGTGCATCAGCTAAGCCCTTAAAGCCCTTAAAAGAATCTAAAAATGCAACAAATAGCAGTTAGTGACACAAACTGTGGTTCCCTTGGCAGTGTGTGATGGCCCAGCATAGGGCCCTCCCCGAAAGCAAGGACAGGGAGTGAACAGATGGTGGTGATCAGCTGCGGGGCCGGCATGGAGAAAGCAAGATTGTGGAAAGAGGAACAAGGGAAGGTAGAGGGGAGAGCAGCTCCGCACGTGTCTGACAAGCTGCACCACGAGGCCTCGCAGCCGTCACCTGAAGGTTGATCAGCCTCTCCCCTAACTGAGAGGACACAGAATTCCCAACCCTCAGGGCAGACCATGGCAGCTAGCCACATGCCTGCCAGAACAGAGGAAAGAAGGGAACATAGGTCACATCAAGTCAGGAGCGAGGTTGCCTAGAATTCGCTGATAAAAAGTGTGTAAGTGTAAGCTTTAACTAAGTCTGAAGAGAGCTAAATTCAAGCTAAGAAAAACCCAACTTCAGGGCCACCAAACCTCATGCCATGTTGGGAGGTGGCCAGGACCCCGGGTCTATCTGCATTGCCAACATTCATGGTGCAAATATGCCCATCATGGACAAGCAGAGGCTATCAAGAAAACATCACCAATTCATCAAACTCCTGGAAATTTAATCAGTTCTTGTAAGCCTGGCAGTTGGCTGCAGCACATGCTACATCCTAAGTGACATGAGCACAGACCCTTTGCTCGGGTGAAGGGTGACACGCTACGCAGTCCTTTCATGCCTGCCCTCTCTGTCCACAGCAAGTAAGCAGTACTATTTGTCCTCTGCTTGGTCCCTGACTGGCTCTGGTGTCTGGCCATGCTCCTCAGCAGCTGCTTTCTGTCTATTCACAGAAGAGGGCTTGGGAGCTTGGGGAAAGGGACAGTATGGAGCTGGTTCTCAGCCTTTGCTTTGCAGGTGAAGACCCACCGCCTGGACACACACATCAAGAAAACCCTTACTCAGTGCAGAAGTATGTAGGCTTGTGCAAAAGGCTATGAGGGCTGGGCAAAGTCCCCCAAAGGCCCTTCAGTCATACTCCAACAACCTGTGGACCCAACCCAAGATACCAAGTGCTTAACAGTTTCCTTTCCACTGAATGTGCTCACAAATGGGTCAGTGCTTTCCAGCTCCTCCTAATTCATGACCGAGTCCCAGTGTTCACTGACCCCTGCCCTTCTGACTAGAGCTCAGAGAATGCCTCTCTCAGGGATGGAGAGAAACCTGAGTGCCCATGTTCTGAACCCACACAGTCGGCATGAGGTCACAGAAGAACAACAGGCTTGGTGTTTTCCTTTCTGGACAAGACTGTCATCAGCTTACATATGCCTACAGGCTGCTCAGAGAGCAGTTTAATGGATTTACAATGCCATATTCTTCCTTCTCAGGTAATTACGTTCAGAGGAAAATGTGATTGCTTGCCAGCCTGCCCAGATTGCAGTGAGGTAAGCCCTCCGCCTTGACAATACCAGTGAACGTGTGGCTGCCTGCAGCCCACCCACCAGTGGGCCTCACTCATCAGAGTGCCAGGGGGGCATGCACCAGGTCAGGAAGCTCCTGAGCCCAGAGTTAGCTGAGGTATTGAGACAATGGAGACGGGTCCCAACCGTCCCCACAAACTCATTGTGATTTTAGACTGACTGCCTTGGCACTTCAATCTTCACTGGTCTAAGGATTCTTTTTTTTTGCCTCCCATACAAAATTATTCGAAGGAGCCCGTGGCATGAGGGGTGTAACGGTGCAATGGAAATGATTTACAATCAGCATTCCTTAAGATGTTGTTTACAAAGGTGAAGTAACATTGGGAATTTGCTGAAGGCAAAAATGGAGTTTTATCTGAAATGTTTTATTGATCATCCAACCACTGCTGACCTCAGTAAATCCCCAGCTTGTTAAGAGGTAGCCAAAACGGTGAGGTAGCAAACACTTCCCCCGGTGCCTCTCCCAGTTCAGTAGCGCTGTTGGGGCGCTACAACTGTCCCCAGGTGCTGGGCACATCCACATGGGAAAACACTAATGAGAGAAGTAGGCCACTGCACAGTCCTAGTGAATGAACTGCCTCCCCGACATGGCCCACACCCATCGCAAGCACGAAAGCCAAACCGGCTGCCCCCGGTGCTGCAGGAGGAGAAAACGGCCAACGGGGGCAGGAATGGCTGCAGATCAGGGGAGGCAGAGATGCTTTGCTTCTAGGAACACGTATGAAGGACCAGAACCTTGATGACTTCACAACGACAAGGTGAAAGCTTCTGTACGGCTTCCGCAGACACCAGCCAGCCACACAGGGACCACTGTCCATCCAGTGCTCTGGATTCTTGAGGGTCAGGATCTCAGAAGATGCTTCCTAGTGAAGCATGGCCTATGCTTGCCTATGCCCATGGCCAGAAACAACTCTCAATTCCGGGGCAGCTGGGAACCCAAAGAACAATTACACAACCCCAGGCCCACTGCCCACCTGGATTTTCATTAAGCCAAATTACACAACAGATTTATCTTGCAGCTGGGCCCCAGCTGGATTCCAGATTGTCTCCATAAGTCAGAAAGGGAAATTGTTGTGGAGCAAAAAGTCTTTTACACATAATAGAGCTCAGGCAGGTGGCAATTATTTGTTCTAATTAATAGTAATCCAAAAAAATAGATAACCTTACTGAGCAGGTACTGTGGTCCCAATACTGTTTTGTTACGCAGATCTCAGTAGTCCATTATTATAATTCTAAGAAGGGTGTCATTTTATCCCTTTATGGATAGAGAAACTGAGGCAAGGAATGTTAAATAATTTTCCCCACGTTATTCAGTGGCGAAGTGACCACAGGTGTTAAGTAATGCAAGCTGTTAAACAAATGCTAAAATCATACAGATGTCAAGCAATAATGCCTTGTATTTGCCTGGTGAGAAGGCTTATGGTTAGTGGGAGGAAGGGACACTCAGAACTCTGGGACAGAGGTTCAAGTTGCCATCTTCACTGTGTGGCCCCAGGTGCTGCTCTAGGCATCTTCTTCCAGCCAGATTATAAGGCAAAGTAGTCCGGGAGGTTCATACAGAATGCTTAAAAGCCATTTCCAGAAGAAGAAGAAAAAAAATCATAGTCAGCACTTCCATCAGATTCCAGGGGTTGGAGCTTAGTCACAGGGACAGCACATGCTCTGTATCACTGTAGACCTGATCTGGGTTCAAGAGGTTCTGGGGAGGCAGTTACTAGACTCAAGAGCAGCTGGGAATCCAGCCAGGCAGAGGCTGCCAGGGTGAGGTGGCAGCTGTCTGTCCATGCTCAGTAGTAGGCAATCTTAAGAACCTCTTCCACATGCTTCTTGGGACCTGAAATCCTGCCAATAGCATGAAGACCCTCCTGGCTGTGTGCTGAGCAACATTTAGAAGTCTCTACAAAGTTCCAAATACCCAAACTCCAAATTTTTCCACTCGTAATTTTTTAAATAAGTATATCAGATTTTTTTAAGGGGACATGGGAGGAGTCACAGTCCCAAGAGAACCCTTCGGACCATTGTCAAGAGAAGAGTGGTGAGAGAATGCAATCCTGTAGCACGCATGGTCAAGCAGCCTAGGGTACTTAAGCAGAGACATCTTGGTACTGGGGGCTGTGATGGTTTTAAAATAAATTCACAAATTCTTTGAAATTTCTCCCTTCACGGTGGAGGCCAATTGCCCTTCCCTTGAATGTGGGTTAAACTAGTGACACATATCTGATGAATAGAATTAACACTAATTAAGTGAAGTCAGAGACTAAGTCATCAAGGGCACAGAGGCTTCTTCTTTTCTCTCCCTTTTCTTAGATCACATGCTCTTAGAAAGCTATCTGTCATGCTGTGGGGACATTCAAACTCCTTACAAACACAAGAAGGTAGGGAAATGAAGCAAGCCAGCAATCAGGGTGACATGGATGCAAACAAGTCCTCCAGCCCCAGCCCAGCTTTCAGAGGACTGTGGTCCATACCAACACCCTGAGGCTACCACCTGAGAGGCCCTGAGCCAAAAGCACCCATCACAGCCACTCTTGAATTCCACACTCACAGAATCTCTATACATTATTTTTGTTTAAAACTGCTACATTTGGGGGTGATTTGCTTTGTAGCTGTTGATAATTAGCATGAGAGGAAAGGGGAATAGGGTAGAAGCAGCACATTCCCATCCCCAAGGAGCCTCGAGTGTCAACAAACTAGCTTTGCTCTTTCATGCATCCTGAGGAGGCAATGGACATTTGAAGGCATGATAGGAAATAGGGAAGAGGGGAGGAGCAGAAAAGCATTCATCTGGCTACAGAGAGGAGGAAAACACATATCCCCAGTGTCTCAAGTCTTTTTCCAGCTCAGTGGGTTTGGCTATCAGTCATGTTGCCCACATAGGACATTTATCAATACCTTAAATCATTTCTGATTGCCGAAACTGGCACAGTGTGGGCAGGGTAATGTAACCGGCTTCTAATGAAGAGTACTTTCTATAACACACAGACTGTCCTCAACAAAAACAAAACTCATCTGGCCCAAATTCAATAGTGGCAAGCCTGAGAAACGTTGTCCTAGCCTTTGCCTTGAGACTTCAATCTCCCTTGAAGTATTTGTGGGTCTGAGCCTCTTCAAAGTTGAAGTGATGACCATTTAGCTCTCAAAGAGATGGTCTCCAATTTTGGAGACTCAGACAAAGAAAAGAAAGCTTTGGTTCGTGTCCAGGAGTTCAAGACAGAGCTACGGACATAAGAATAACCTCTAAAATGAATTATCAAATCTAAGAGGTCAGAGTAAGACACAGTCTGCTATGATAATTAACTCCAAAATCTTGTGTTTTGACAAACAATAAAATTCTCATTTGCATCACAATTCAGCAGAATCATAAGAGACTCTCCTCCAAGTGGTGACTCAACCCTCAAAGCCTGCTTCTATTTGCCATTGTGCTTCTTGTTGCACTGGCATCCTCTACTGGCAAGTGGTAGAAAGAAAAAAAAAAAAAAAAAGGAGCACAGAATTAGGGAGATACTAAGGCCCATCCCAAGAATGCCTATGTCCCAGTGGCCAGAACAAGTCACCTTGTCCAATCTAATCACATGAGAGTCTGGGAAATGTAGTCCAACAATGAGCTGGTACAGAGAGAAGTGAACACTGTCCAGCACTGGCAACATGCACACACTGGTATATTCCCTTCCATTCCTACTACCAAAGCCCACCATTAGGACACAGACCCACCCATGCCCACCAATACTGATACAGTCCCAAGACAGTCCTTCATTGAAACCCATAGTCAATGCAGGTTGTCAAAAAAGAAAGAGGAGTTAGCACAGGGCTCGTGTGCCTTATCTTCACTGCCACAGTCAGCTATACAAGGGGACTCATTAATATTTAGTTCAGGAAAATAATGGAAGACCTCTCCTACAACCACAGACCCAGTTAAGCAAGCCTTGGAAACTGGAAGAATCTCTCTTCAGATGTACTTGACTACAGTTTTGTCCCTCAACTCTCAATTTCACAGGATGGGCTTTGTAATTTATAATTTTCCAAAACAAGAATCAAAAATGATCGAGAATTACTTTATGACATCACTTTCTCCACTGGGTTGCATGCTCAGTACTAGAATATCGTGTTGTCCCTAACCCCCTTGCTCAAGAGGCCTGTCTGAACCCCTGTGGCAACTGAAACCTCAGTTATTTGATAAAAATGAGAACCTCTGAAGATGAGGATTGATCGATCATAAAACTAAGAGTTCAAACACATACTCTTTATCAACATTATTTTGAACAAATATTTTTCATTAAGGTGCCAACTGTCTGTTACCAATTTAAAATAGTTAAAGAAATACAGCATTTAGGGGATGAAAAGTATAGGTAGTTCCATCAGACATCGTGTGCCCCAGATGGAATCAACTGACATTGGCCCAGTTCATCTGAGCCTCCATTCAAACCATGTAATTTCATTTCTTTTTCCTCATCTTTTTCTTGGGCCTGAGAAGCTGTCATTCCTGCTGGATGCTAGCCCTGTGGGTGCACTCTGTAATCCTATAGCACGTGCTGGAATGCAGTTTGAATGCAGGATGCTACAGGTAATAAAGTTTATCACAATGGCTTGTCATTATTTTTGCATCATTATACAATTACTGCAGCTTTGGAAGGTAATAAATCACTGCACAGGTGACAAATTGAGAAGCTAAGAAGGACAGTTATTCTCACAGATAAAATAACTGCTGCCACTAACAAGATGTGGTGACTTGGTGGTCAACCTTTTAAAAAATGTCCTGTGGTCCTGAGAGAATCAGCAGGAAAGCCATCCACATCTGAAAGTGTGCCAAGCCAAGGCCAGGACCACAGAGGAGCTCAAAACTCCAACAGCTCCAAAAACGAATGTACTAGTTTCACTCCTTGATGGCCCAGAGGGAGCACTTCAGCGGCGACAACCACATTCTGGTGAGTCCAGATTTCACTGACAGTGTTGTAAATGCCCAGACAGCCTCTTATTCACTCAATCTGACTCAGAGACATCTCCAAAGAAGCTTGCCTCATGTGTGTGTTTCCATGGGTGGGTGCATATGTGTGTGCATGTTAAGTTGCCCAAGTACTAATCTACATCTGCACAATTTCCTAACACAAAGTCTTGTGTTTTGTTTTTGACACTTTAACAAAAAAATTGAAGAGCATTATTTTCCGCACACCATAAAAAATAGATCTCTAGACTAAAATCAAGCAGAATACATTTCAGTCCAAGAAGGAAAACTCTGGGGGAGGCTGCACAAAGGACCTAAGGGGCATAGAGGAGACCCAATCCTGCTTCAATTTGTGCTACAAAGATACTGCAGGCGCCCTATGCTCACCACTTAGCTTCTACAGTATGGGGGCTGCTAAGAAAAGAGCTAGAACCTTCTAGAAGGTTCCAGTGAAGCCATTTTTTGACAACAATCTGAAGAATTGAATGAAAAGAATATTTAGTTCAGATAAACAAGAAAAATAGCTAGTTATGAGAAGGAGGACATGCTGAGAAAGGAATTAGCCTCCAAAGAAGTGGTTCTAATACTAAAGTCCCAGACCCCTACACAGAGAGCATCAGTGTCACTGTGGAACTCAGAAATGGTGGCCAAATGGTTGAATAACTCAGAGAGGTGCCTCCAACTCGGTACTTCATTCCCACAATTCTCCTGAGTAGTGAACTTGATGGGCTACATATAGGATCTATAACATCTAGGCATGCTTTTTAAAATATATGCCAAGGTATCAGATAGGCTGGCAGTTCTTTTCACCTTCACTCCCTACTCAAACGCATCACAACCTTTATGATGAATAACAGATGGACAACAGATAGAAATGCGATTTATTCCTTTTCAGATAGACAGGTAAGTGTCTTAACTATGTGTGTTAGTCATTCTACCTCTGGGACAAAACACCTGATGCCCACACCTTAAGGAGGAAAAATTTATTTGGCTCATGGTTTTAAAGGGCTCAGTCCAGAGTAGGATGGCTTCAAAGCATAATCAACATGGCTGAGGGGCACAGTGATGGAAGCTGCTATGTATGGCAGCCAGGAAGCAGAGAGAGAAGGAAGGAGCAAGAGGCAAGTGTTTGATTTCCAGTTCATGTACCCAATTACTCAGTTCCTTCAACCAGGTCCCATTTTCCAACTGCACATTCAGCTATGAGCACCTTAATGGACTAAACCAATCACAAATATAGTACTGCCATGACCCAATCATGTTCCAAAAGCCCACTTCTGAGTGCATGAGGTTTAGGGGGACATTTTGGGTCTAAACCACAACACCATACATGGTGACCTTGTCTACCACAGTGTCTTGAATTCAATAAAGCCAGGTTCCCATAGCCAACCAAAGATAAATTACAAGGGAAAAAAAAAAAAAAAAAACTCTGAAGTTCCATGTCCACAAAGGAGCCTCCAGCCTGTACCCATCTTGTAGTCAGGGTTCTCCAGAAAGAGAAGTAGACTTCTGACCCTGTTAAGTTATGCTAAGATCCAGAGCCAGAAATCTAACCCAGATGACAAAGAGCTATGTGAGGCTCATACAGAATTCACTCAAAGTGGTCTCGTCTCACTTTTGGAGATACGTCAGTGTACAACTCACAGGCCTCAGTGATCTCCTGTGTAAATCACAATACTTTCATCCGTGCAGCATCACCAGGTCCTAACACCTTACAGGACAGGAAAATGTCCTCTTCAAATTAAATATGGTGGCTAAGCACATTGAAAAGGCCTGCCTTCCCCTCACTACTAATTCTGGAAAGGCTGCCAGGGGCTAGCCCATTTTGTGCCAGCTCACCCATGATTCTATTCCTTCACAAAGAAACCCATGGGATTAGAGGGAGTAGGGCAGAGAGGTGCCTCCAACTCTGTACTTCATTCCCATAATTCACCACATACAGAAAAATAATCATGTTGTGTGTTATACTCTGAGTAATCAATTCCAACCCCTTGGAGACTTCCTGGGTCTGCTAAGCACATTCATTCTCCTGCTTCTAATCTATTCCTTTGATTTGCGCAACTTGAACACACTGTCATAATTTTAAAGAATGGAAAAAGAAGAAAAAGAAAACAAGGGCACAGGGAGCAGAAGGGAGGAGGAAGGAGCTTGATCCTGCCATTCTCCAGCCCCCAAACTCTTTTTGTCTAAACGACCAAGTGCCTGCCCCTTCTCCCCACGCCTCTGAGAGCTTAACAGTCTGACTCCAGAACTCTCCCTCATGTGTCTATACTCGGTTTTCAAGGGAAAGTGTAATGACAATGATAGTACGACAATATCATCATTATTCTCAAAGCTGGGCTGTCCTAGACTAAATACTAGAATGTTTCTGATGGTGCTCTGTAATCATGTGAAGCCAGTAACTATTATTATCACTATGTCTTCGATGAAAAAAAAAAAAATTGTGGCCCAAAATGGTTGAATAACTTTCCCTAGATCAGCTAGCTAATAAGTAGAAACCCTTGCACTTGGCACCCTGTGTTCTGCCCCAACAACCATGAGCCACTGGACCATTTGAGGCCCTGTGTTTCTTGACCCTCATGCTATGGGTAACCAGAGGAAGCTACCAGAACAAAATGAAATTCCTCCCATTTCCCAACTTCTAACCCCAAGCCATGACTACTTGTCCTAGTCCTTAACCTCAAACCGATGAAGGCCTTTTAATATGTATCAGACTTGGATATAAAATAATCAAGAAATATAGAAAAGCTCTGGTCCTGTGAGCAACCAAATTTCCAGCACCTAAAACAAGATTTCACAAAGCAATTGCTCAATAAGTATGTGTTGACTAAGCGTGCTCTTGGACTTACACTGAGCTAACTGTTGGGCACCTCCATGTCAGGTAACACACTAGATGAACTCTTGAGTTTGACAGGAGGACTCAGGGAGATATTCATACTCCTGTTTTCATGAGTGGGCACTGGAACACGGAGGGAAGTAGTTTATGTCTTGTCTGTGGTTTCATAGTTGGGGGTAGAAAAGATTGTGAAAAGCTGGAACTATGTAGGAAAGTGGACTCAGTCACAGACCATCAGATCACTTTATATCTGTATCATTTCCAATGCCTTTCCTCTATTACCCAAATTTTTACTTCACTGCTGAATTTTTGATTCCTCAAATAGAAAGACTTCTAGGACATTTATAGGTGTTTCCGTAATCTTGCTGCATAACATATCCCCTGAAAACTTAATGGCTTAAAATAACCATGTTACTTCACTCACTGATTTGAAGGTCGGGAATTTGGGGAGGGCAGTCTGTGCAGCTCTCATCTGGGACTTTCACATAGTTGTATGAAGATGTCAGCTGGCCCTACGTCACCTAAAAACTCAAAGGGACCAATGTGGTGGTGGTTTGGGTAGTCGGAGAGAGCAGCTGTGTCTGCTCAGACTCTTCTATTGCACCTGGCTTCCCCTGGAGCTCTCCCAGGAGAACTAGGCAGAAGTTAAGTGGTCCTTGTGATCTAGCCTTCAGTGCCACCACACCTTGTTTGTTAAAGAGCCACATACTCACCCACATTCAAAGAGAGAGGATCAGCTCTCTATTGAAGGAATGTCAAAGAATCTGAAGGCCTTTTTTTGTTGTTTTTTTAAAGTACTTATTGGTTATTCACTTCATGTAAATTGAAGTCATCCTGACTCCTTTGTTGGAAAGACAGTCTCCAAAGACAGCTGCTTGACACTCTGACGCATGTGCCACTTTCATCAGGTGCTATCGCTTTCCTTTCCCCCTTCTATATGGGCTGACCACAGGACCTTCTTGAAGAGAAACCGTGCATGCCAGAGTGGCTCTACAGTTATAAGTCCAGCCTTTAGGAGGAACAGCAGCTCCCACTCTCTCGGAAGAAGGAAGGCAGGATGTAGTAAGTCAAACTGCTCTGAGCCCACATGCTGTGATGGAGCCTTATCTGACCTGGTGAAAAGGCTGCACAGAAGAGAATCAGAGAACCCAGCCAGCAGCTACAATGAGAGTCCCAAATACCTCACTGTCTCCCCTATTCATCCCCTGGTCTCCTGAGGCCTCCTAGTCAAAACGCGGCATCATGGAGGACACACAGAGTCCATCATCGCCACTTCGCCCTCTCCAAAATCCTGACCCACCAAGGCACCAGTAGTCATGTGGAGCCACGGAGTTTTAAGATTGTTTAATGAGCATCCGTGGATAGTAGGAACACTTTCTATCTACTTCCCAAGGCTAGTCACATCGTACTTTTGAAAGGGGCAACACAGAGAGCACTGCACTCAGAGGCCTGCTTGGCAGTTTGAAGTGGGGCCGGGTAGAGGATGGAGTTGCCATGGGCATGAGACAGGGCAGCCAGCGGAGTGGAGCTGTGTGGGTTTGCAGGAGGGAGGATGGGAGGAAGCCAAGAACATGTTTGCCCTGTTTCCAAGATTTGTCTAGGAAACCGGGAGAAGGGGATCCTTTTTCCTCAGCTTCCTCTTTCCCATCTCCATTGACCCTCCTCTCAAGACACATGAAGGTCAAAAGATTAAGCATTAAACTGAAATTCAGGGCATTTTATTTTTACATCAGATACACTTCAAACATACCAAAAATACCAGAAAACAATTTAACAAATGCAACTATCCTAAGCACCCAGCATTTAAATAGACTTTTGAGGAGTAGTTAAGAATCTTAATCAGTGTTTGTAGCATCGCCATTTACAGAAAAATATGTTCTAACTTCTAAAAAACTGACTTGGCATTGAACTCCTAGGAGAACCCTGACAATCGGCAAGAGGAATGAGCGTCTGCCTCTGGCAGGTCCCCAAACAAAGGCAGCATCCTTCACATCCCCAGCCTTCCCCTTCCTCGGCCACTCAAGTGGCCACAGCAACTACACAAGGCCCGGGAGCAGGGCTGTCCCTTGCTGAACCACGCCAGGCCTGGGCTGTTACTCGTGCTGCCTGCTTGCCCATAAAGTGTACCTGTCTTGCGGGCTAGGTGGAGAGAAGAAAAGAAAAAAAGAACTGCAGCCACTCGGGCAGAGAGAGAGAGAGAGAGAGAGAGAGAGAGAGAGAGAGAGAGAGAGGTCCCAAGAGTAAAAGAGTGAGAGAGAAAAACTGCAGGAGGAGGAGTGAGTCCAGAGGAGGAGGAGGAGGAGGAGGCGGAAGCAGAGGAAGAAGCAGAGCTGCCTCTGCCCAGGAGGGCGAGTCCCAGCAGAGACAAGCAGCAGCAGAGCAGGCAGAGTCCTGGGAGGCTGCATGCAGCTTCCGTAAGATGTCACCTGCGGTGGGGTGAGTTTTCAGAGATGGGACTGCCTTCTGCGCCCCCCAGGCTTGTGAGCGACCTCTCACCCAGCTCCTTTAGCTGTCCCATCATCTGGTAGCGCCAGTCGATGTACTGCACTCCTCTGACTTTTTTTCCAATGGATAAGTGTGCCCCTTTGTCAAAGTTGCCACTGGCACATTAACAGAAGCCTTCTAGAGACAACACAGCAGAACAGAACCAGAGCGGGGCCCAGGGCAGGGCACTGACTCTGTCAATACAGACAGCGTTTGCATAGTGCTTTGGGATCTCTGCTTTGCACCTCCAGAGCTTTTCTCTGAGCTTCTCTCCCTAGGAGGCAGGCTTGCAAGGAGTAGGTTAGGGGCTGTCTCCGTTGTAGCTTCCTCGTGAGTTCATTCAGCCGGGAAGCAGCGATAGGTGAGAAAGCAGGAGTGTGCAGCCCTTTGCGGTCATCATGGATTGTCCCTAACCAAAGCCTGAGCTCCTATGAAGCAGCCTGTCCACCTAGCCCTCGCCTGCACTTCTCAAATTTTGCCACTCCCTCTCTCTTAGAAGGCCTGGCCAGGAGCCACCAACACATAGGAGAATAGCCCTGCCTTCGGCCCAGTAAAGGAGACAAAATCCTGAGGATTCGTGCAGTTTCGCATGCCCTGAGCACTTCCGCCCTTGGCCACCCCAGGTGGGTAGTAGTATGATTCTGCAGGTGAAGGCCCCTCTTCTGACCTGATCCCACAAAATAAAGTCACCCCTATTTCTGAGCAACTCTCTCACGCTTCATGCTTCTTCATAAAAGGATAGGATGTATTATAAGCAAAGTAGGCTTGCTAAATATAGTCTATTCTGCCTAGGGAAGG
The DNA here is from genome assembly GCA_004027205.1 of Ctenodactylus gundi. Taxonomy (NCBI): domain Eukaryota; kingdom Metazoa; phylum Chordata; class Mammalia; order Rodentia; family Ctenodactylidae; genus Ctenodactylus; species Ctenodactylus gundi. Next base: position 143,863 of record PVKB01000886.1, on the reverse strand, counting down.
CTAAATTATTCATAACCAGACCAGGATATAGAAGGCACGCTAAACACAAATCCATTTTTGATTTTTTTTTTCTGGGCCCTGTGTATTCAGCGCTCCTACATTGATCTGTAACTGCCCCCCTGATGCCTGCATTTGCTCAGGATGAAGATCTCAGGACCTGGGCCAATTACCAAACTGTGAATAACCCAGGTCTCACCCTCTGCAGGACAGCAGCTACCACAAGGTCATCAATTGTCCATTTCGTGTATCGTGGTTCTGGAGGCATTTGCATTTCATGAAAGGATCATCAACTCCCTGCAGAGCCTCAAGGATAAGCAAAACCTAAAAAGACATCATCCAACTCAAGACAGCTCAGTGTTCATTGCACCATGAAAGGCAAGATGGGACAGTGACAGCGACAATGAAAGCCTCTCTGAGTCCTAGAACGCTAAAGAAACAACCGGTGAGTCCCTTCCAAAACAGATCTCAGACTGGGTGGTGTACTTCAAATTATTTTGAGCCCGAGCTCTTCACACAGATGCTGCTGATTGGGTTGGGGTTTCTTTGTTTTGTTCTGTTTTGGTATTTTTTTCCCTTAAAGTAGAGAATCACTGTGGAAAATACAGATGTCTCTGAAACACTAGCTACTAGTATTTTCCAAATAAGACAAAATAGAATCCTGAAATAAAACTGTTCTTGTCTTTCTAAGTTTCGTTCCAAGACCTGAAAACCAGGCAGCTATCGTGGCCTGGAAGGTCCTGAGCATCTCAGAATATTCCATGAAAAAGTTAGAGTAGGGTACAGTGGGATGATCTACAGCGAAGGGACCCCTAGATGAAAGCTTGCCAAGTGTTCATGTCCTTAGAGTATAGAGAATTCTGTCAGAAACTAATTGTCTCACTACAAAAACAAACACAGACTTTAATGAACAACAGCTGAAAGGGAAAAGGTTGTATTGAAGAACAGAATGGGATATTCGGGTTGAAATGGACTGTAAGGTTGAAAGTTATCTGTTCACAGTATACTGCCATTACCTGAGAGGCCCATGGAGATTATCTTGCATTTCCCAGACCTGGACACAGGCTGTGCAGATTTAGAGTACAAATCTGCTGTTCGATTTGTGTGAATGGTTTGAGCGGCATCACTGGACCTTCCAGAACCAAAGATCACTGAACAGATCCTCTAAGTGAGGACCAATGAGCAACTGCACAACTCACCGTGCCTGATGTCTCGTGAAGACAGAGCTGCTAACAGCCCTGGAGACGGACCCAAATTTGAGAGTGCTTCAGCTTGCAAATTATTGCCTGGCTTTCCTTCTAGTGTGAGAAGAGTAGTTTATTGATCAAAGAAAAGAGCCTATGATGACAGATTCTGCAGCACCCATGAAGCAATCAACTCCCTGGAAGCTACTGAACATTTTGCTCCGTTGCCCCTGTCACTGGATGAAGAGCTCCCTGAGAATTCAGCCCGAAGGACCAGTCCCTTCCACAGAGAGAGAGTGGTGCTGGGAGACTGCGGGCTACGTGGAAAGTGGCCCAGGCTCCAGCCCCAGCACTCCTGCTTATCAGCTGCGGCCTTTGAGCAAGTCATTCAGCCTCTCTATAATTAGACAAGAATGTGGTAAACAGCATTTGACAAGCTCCCGTAAACAGCCAAGTGCTTTACATCTGTAGGAGATAACTATTATTTTCATGTTGGAAACCATCAGAGTCTTGAAACTATGCTCTTATAATATTTCTTTGAGCCAGTGGTTCTCAAAATGTGGTCTGCCTCATCAGCCTTACCAAGAAACTTGTTAATTAATGCAAATTATTAGGCCCTGAATCCCCTGAATCAAAATGCCTGGGGGCAAAGGGAGGAAGATGGAGAAATGGCTATTTAACCAGCTCTATAGGGGATTCCATTTTGATACACACCCGAACATGAAAAACGCTGCCCAAAGGAATTTGCGACTTGTGGTATTAGTGATAAGAGTATCTCCTGCTCTGAGGACTTAGGCCCTTTCCAGCCAGGTACAGTCGAGAAGCAAAAGAGAGGCCATCCCGTTCTTGCCTGTGGAGAAGTGCAGGCTACGTGACAACAAGAACTGCATCCATAGACAGTGGGTAATTGTTGAGAGATGGCCACATTATATGGCCAGCTATAGGACAAGGAGTGATGCTGAGGCAGGGGCTACTGGCTATGGGGCAGGGGCATCAATAGGTCTCCAGGGACACGCATTGCATGTTGAAAGGCTGAGAGGAGGAAGGTACTCCTTGTGTGTGCTTAGGGGACAGCGACTTGGGGGAGAGGGGGTACAGTAGACATGATGTCCTAGTAGGAAGTAGAGCAAATAGAATGAAGAATGGAGAAGAACAGGCTCATGGGGTCCAAACAGTTCTTTTAGAGTTCCTTTGAGCTTAGAGCTGGTTTTCCACATGCAGTTCAGATGCAGTCTCTTAAATTAATAAACCACACTGACCCCTCCAAGTCACACACTGTGCTTAATCCCCAAGCCCCTTCAAAACTATCTCCTCACCCCTGCCAACTACATCAAGCCTATAAATAGAGAAGCTTCAGGGGAAGGAGGGGTTGAAATGGCATGGTTTATTAGGATGATTATATATTATTTATGTAATAATTACATACATGATTATATAGTATTATAATCATGTCTGCAGTCTAGCTTTATTAACTATAAAATATCATTTTGTTTTTAAGATTTTTATGGGGTTTTTTTCAAAAGATTTTAATTATTTGCAATTTTATTTGACTGCACCCTGAGGTTTTAGGATGAAGGATGCTGCTCTAAAAATCTAATAGATAAATAAATATTTGGCATCTACTATCATTTCAAGAAATTTAGTCGACTATTAAAAGTATTAAAAGGTTTGAGGATCCCAGTGTGTGGTCCAGAAGGATGCTTGCTGGTTTGAAACAATGACTGGCAAAATTCTTCATTGATGGGTTCAATCAGCCACAATGTCCTAAGCCCTGTCATAGGACGAGCGATTATCAAGGTGTCCTGTAGGACCTACATTTTTTGTGATAACGAAGGACTGGCCAGAACCTTGGGTCCTAGCCCTTGTTGCCAGCTCTCTGTGAACTGTACTCTTGGACACTGCTGTAAAGCAGGTGTGGCCCACACATAGCCTGCAGACCACTTGCACCCCTGTACAGCCAGTAATGTGGCCCCACAATGTTAGTTTTTAGCATTATTGTATGATTTTTAATCTACAGTTTTTATAACATAACACTTGAGCTGGACTACATAAGCCAGGAATCCCTAATCTCTGGTACTGGTCCATGGCCTATTAGGAACCAGGCCACCCAGCAGGAGGGGAGCAGCAGGCTAGCACGCAAAGCTTCCTCGCTATTTGCAGCAGCTCCTATGGCTTACATTACTGCCCAAGTTCTGCCTCCCATCAGATCGCTGGAGCGAGAGCCTCACCTATGAACTGCACCTGTAAGGGACTAGGTTGTGAGAATCTAGTGCCCATGTGAGAATCTAATGCCTGATGATCTCAGGTGGAGCTGAGGTGTTGAAGCTACGGCCACTCCCCATGGGAAAATTATCTTCCACAGAACCAGTCCATCGTCCCAGGAAGGTTAGGAACCTCTGCCATAAGCATCCATGGAACACTGCCCAGGGGAGAGTGCACAGTGGCGTTAACTCCGCCTCCTGCTCCTGCTCACACATGGTCCAGTTCAATCAGAACTTGTACATATCAGACCCACAAATGCACTTGTGATCCCTGACAAGTAAGATGCAATGATTACCAATAACAGTATTTCAACCTACCTTCCCATGTGAATATCTGTGAATCCAACATCTATTGCTTTTAAGCAGATATGAAAGTTTTTTATTTAATTACTAAGCCTAGGATTATTGTGTTTTACAAAACAATTGAGTAAGTTAAAATACAAAAATAAAAGAAATTTTGTTGTATCTATACATTAAGTATATTATATATTTTGTATGTGGCCTAAGATAATTCTTTTCACTTAATGTGATACAGACAAGCCAACAGGTCAGAAGGTCAAACAGCCATGCTCAGCATATACTGAGGATCCACTCTCTATGAGCCTTAGGTCCCCAAAAGGTATTCTGATGTGGGTCACAAAGAAAGACCACACCAAGGGGTTGTTGGTCTCAAATGCAGGGGCCAAAGATCACCAACTAAGCTCTTGATGCCTCCTCTGGAGACTGATATTACCCAGTCACCCCATTTCATGCCTCATAGCACTGAGAAGATACCCTATTAGTCAGGCCTCAGCCACAGTCAGAGCACTGGCAAAAAAACAAGTACCAGATATATGTCTGAAAGAATTCAATATTTAAAACACTTTAAAATTTATCCAAGTAACCATCATGGAAAAGGAAATGAGAATTTTGTTCAAAACTTCATAGACTCTTTTAAGTTTTAGTGTTATTGTTATTTTGAATTACAGACCAAAGTTTCCTTTGTTTAGCATTTGGTGCCCTAAAGGTTGCCCAGCAGGAATGAAGAAAAGACTAATCATACTTAATGTTCATGACTCACCCCAGACCTGCCTGTCTAGGACAGTTCTACTGGAAGACCATTCCTACACTGTTGGGCTTTATGATCTTTGTAGAGGATCCACAGCAAAGATCATCTTAATAGAAAAGTTATCAGAATTCCACCAAATAATACCTGAGTAGCAGCTGCCTATCTCACATACCTAGAAGTTAGTAAGGATGATTGTGCTGATGGTTTCTGTGAAATGGAGGAGAATTTTTTCAGATCTCTTCAACCATAATTTACACTCCTTCCATTCAAATCCAGGGCTCCAGCAAATAGATAGATAGATAGATAGATAGATAGATAGATAGATAGATAGATAGATGTGCAAAAGAAAGAGAGAGGATGAAAGCCATTTCTCACTTCCATAGCAGACAGTTAGCTGTAGTAGACATTTTACCTATTGCTAAGTGAGATACTTTACTTCTGATGAATTCAAACCAGCACCAAAAGACCTGGGCAAGTACGACTGAAAAGACACAACATAAATCTGACCCTGGAAAATCATGTTTGGTGAAACCACGGAGTCTCCAAATGACTTTCTTGGCACAGACTAATATAGAACATGGAGGATGGAGGAACATGAAACACAGATATGTTCACAGTATAGAAATGAAACCATGGTAGTAAAAGGCAGCAATAAGGCAGGGATCCTGCAGGACAGATCTTGCTGAGTTCGATGTTTCTAAGAGATTCATCGATTCCACTCCAAAAGGGGCTTGGAAATTAAATAAGACCCACAAATGTACAGTGAATAAAGTTACTTGAATAGCTTTATGCTTAAATTGACTGGTGACGAAATATTACCCAGCTTTTATTTCACACTATGAAGGTACTCACTGACTCTGAATCTATCAAACCCAGGTTGCACTGGAGAACCAGTTCAGGAATCCATAGTGCTGGAAAGCACCTGGCAACCATGCTCAAAGAGGGGTGGGCATGGGCACTGATCACCCAAGTTGTATACAATCAACACGTAAATGAATTTGTACAGCATACATATTCAAATGGAAAATGGAGAAAATTTCTAAAAGATAATGAAGCCTCAAGTAGGCAGTCAACCCAGCTCTCTTCTAAAACAGGATCTGAAGGAGGCCCAATCAAATTTGAAAATGCATGCTTCAGTTCATACTAGCCCAAATCTGAGATGAATGCTCCAAAGGAAACTTAACCTCAGTTGATTTCAGGACAAATTACCAAAAGACACTTGTCCTTAGAAGAGATTTCGCACCAGGTTTTGTACTCAGTCAGGTTTCTAAGATTTTTTTGCTGGTTCAAAGTCAGCCTTCATTTTTCCAGCCTTCTGCATCTCCTCTCACTCTCCCTACACAGCAGAGGATTCACAGCAGTGCTTTCCTACAGCAAAAGATCTCAAGACCACATAAAAATTTAAATTTTTAGTAGCCATCTTTAAAAGTAAACAAAAGGAAACAGGTGGAAATCATTTTACACCCATGTTTATAGCAACACAACTAACAACAGCTAAATTATGGAAGAGGTCAAAATATCCATCAACAGGCCAATGGATTCAAACACTGTGGTATTTATACCCAATGAAATATAGCCCTTCCATAAAGATAGATAGATTCGAGACATTTGCAAGTAAATGGATGCAACTTGAGACCATCATGCTTAGTGAAGTGAGACTCACAGGTTAAATATCACATGATTTCTCTATTATGAAAAGCTCAGAATACAGACAATTTATAGAATAAAATGGGTGAGATATTGGAAGTCAGGGAAGGAGGCAGGGGATAAGAGGGAGGGGAATTGTAATGATGTTTCGATATATATTACGCGCCAAGTTTCCAAGCTTAATGTAACCATGGTATATCACATATATACACCAATAAAAGTAGAGAAAACAGTTTATCTTGTCTAACCCAATACATTCAAAATAGCACCATTTTACCGTAGGATCAGTACAAAAAGTTATTAAGTCCTTTCATGTGCAATTCTTTCTTTTGTAGTAAGTCTTCCTGGGTGCATAGTTAGCAAGTACAGCACATCTCAATTGATAAAGTCTTAACTGTATAGCTGTAGCCCCTCACTTAGGTGCTCACTGGCTCAGTGTCCCCACTCTCACTGACAGCACTTGCTAGTGTGCCTCACTGTGCCTCCAAAATGGTGCAGAAAAATCTGGGCCTCCTTATCTGCAAGCCCCAGCCAGAAGACAGCATCCACCCTCCCCTCTGCCCAGAAACCTGAATCCTTCATCTCTTCTAGGATCTGCCATCTGAGACCCCAGTCTGATCCTGCTGAAACAGTTAAATCCTTTTTAAAGAATATCTAGGAATATGTCTTATTTTTTCATGTGAATTAGAAAAGACTATTTTTAAAATCAAAGAACACTCTTCGGGGAAAACAGTTCCTCACCAGTGACCTGTGTGTGCTCTCTGCACCTAAGGCATGCCAGCCTCTGGAAGGAGAGCTCAGCACATCTCAGGAAGGTGAGTGTTGAGCCCTCTTCCGGCCATTGGGCCAACCGCAGGTCAGAGGAGGAGCCTCCAGAATGCAGAGAGATGAAAGTGAGCTCCTGGAGGCCTAAGTGGGGAAATGTATTTGAGACATTTCTTCAGAAATCGGATTCGGGGTGTGCAGAAAGATCAGAACCTCCATCACTTGGACTCAGTGCCTAGATAACTCCTGAAATGATTTAGTGGCCCCTATCACCTCTACATAGGGCTGGGTGACTCTACCACAAGCATTTTTGTCTGAAATTGAAGACAATGACCCCCAGGAAGTCAGACATTGCCATTCCAGAGAGAAGCAGGAACTGTGGCACAGCTCTAAACAGAAAAGTCTAGAAAAGAATGAAGAATGCCAGGTAGGGTGTGGAAGGGAAATACTGCCTGAGAGTCTTTTCACCGCTAAGCATGGTGCCCAGGGCAGGCTGGGTAGGCAAGGAAAAATGGCTAAGGCAGCCATATAGGTGCAATCAACTTTGAGGGATTCTTCAGGCTCTCTTAGGGCAGGCTAAGAGACATCATACACCTTCATATTGGATGAAAAAGTCCTGACTTAATCATAATCAAGTCCTAGAATCATCAATCTAGTTATTCAAATGCTCAAAAGATCTACACTGAGCATTTCTGTGATTTGGATCTGGAGTGCCTCCAAAACCCTCATGAATTTTGGTTACAGTAAGATAAATGTGGAGCTTGGAGGTAGGGCTTGGCTGGAAAGAGTAGATACTTGGGGTCTGACTTGGAGAGATTGTGTCAGCTTGATGAGATTGGGGGCTGTCCAGGCCAGAGCTTCCAGGTATTCATTGTTGCCTTGTCACTAACCAGGAAGTAAGGGAGGGGCACCCATCCCATATATGGAGGACCCCACGGGCAGTTTGAACAAATAAAGGAAAGAAGAAACATTGTTGCAGCCTCTTGTTCTGAAAGCTCTAGTCTTACCTCAATACTGGTTCTAGCTTTACTTGGCTTTCTGTCTTCAATGCCATAAGCAGCTCTCTAGCCTCTGTGAGACCTTCTGAAAACTGAGCTAAAATAAATCTTTCCTTCCTTAAGTTGTGATTGTGTGGTATTTTGTTCCAGCAATGAACATGTAACTAAGACACGCACCAAGATTCCAATGTAACTCCGTAAGAAGCTCATTCACCCCCAACTCCCAAGTAATTGTGTTTTAACTGTTGTTTGGAATCCTCAACATATGTGCCCTTCTTTCTCCCTTCCCTGCTCAACCTGGAAGATTTGAGGGCTCATTGTGGGAGCACAGAGCATCCACAGAGAAACCTGTCCATCCTTCTAGAACTACCATTGGCCAAGGCTTCACAGCACAGACATAAAAGCCAGGTCCTAACGATTGAGTGGGAGTTTGTCATGCAGAAATATAACAGACCACTTCTCAAGCAAAAGACACAATAGTTGTGATGAAACACACTAGAAAGAAGGCTTAGCAAGACAGAATCTAACTATAAATACCTGCCCTAGGCCAGCTCAGAAAAATGGACCTACACAGAGGGTCTCTTCGCTTGTGTGAATTTCTTTTGGCAAACAATCGAGTTGGAATATATTTGATCTCTTCTGTAATTTCATTTGCAAACATTTGACTTCATGTTGCTTTCTTTCTAAACTGGCCCAAAAAATACCTCCAAATCTAACACACCCAGAACTTCCAAACAACCTGAGGTGTGTGAGCTATTCTCACAAACACTGTATGTGACTTCAACGTTTCCCACCAACACAGCTGCAGCACTTTTAATGTTTACAATCCTGTGTCACCCTGGGTCTGAGATGCTCTTCCAATTAAACCCTGGTTACACTTCTCTTTCCAAGTGCGAAAGAATCCAATTAAAGTTAATGAAAGCAATCAGTCTGCAAGTCTCAGGGTGTTCTGCCCCATTTGTGAATATAGGTAATAACACCACTGACCTCATGGAGAGAGCAGAGGTACCATCGTTCTCCGCAAATGAGCCAGACTTGAGCCAGCCATAGAAACCTGGAGTTTGGGAGGGTGCCCTATTTGGGTTCCGCCACAAAGTTCAGGATCCCATTAAGCAATACCATGGGAGCGTCTCCTCCAAGGAGCTTTAGATTCATTTGGCCACCAACCATACGGCTTGAGCTGAGCAGTGTCTCTTTTCCCATAAGCCTGAAATCCTAAGATACGCTAAGCTTATTTTCAGAGAGTCCTTCATTGCATTATCCTTGATTTCCTAACTGGCATCAATGAGGCAGCTCTTATTTTCAGAGAATAGCGCCATTAGAGCCCCGGCAGGCCTGAGGCTGCATTTGCTGTTCTCCGTCTGAGTTTATGTGACTTTTCCCCACTCTCGTGCTCAATCCTCAAAGTAAAACTGCTGAGGGGCAGCTCAGAGGGCCAGAATGGAGACTTCAGAAAGTGTCAGTGAGACCGACATCCCATCGCATGCTCACTCCTGGGACATTATCCCTCACCCTGTATGCAGACATCACACATATTACTGTCCCACCCACTCCCAAGAGGTGTCCTCCCCATGCTACTCTTCCTTGATGCACTGGTTCCTCACTGTTCTAGTTATTCCAGTGTCAGAATTGTGCCGTTTGAAAGCCATCGTCCCAATGGTTTCTGTTTCCCTGGATAGCTGCTCTTCAGTGTGTGCCTCTACAGACACCAGTGAACAAGCCCACCCCTGTTCTCAGGGAGCTTTGGCTCTGGCTAGGGAAACAAAGCTGACACTCGCGAGTAGTTGGAAAAGCGAACAAGGCAGTAAATAATTAAGTGTTACTCAATTACATAATTGATTAATTATAACTAATTGCTACCTAAATGAACTGCTGTAGCCCACATTGATCTTCTTGGCTCTGACCTCCTCAAGCAGCAGCCGTGGTCTGAGTTGCTCCTAGCCTGTCCTGGGTGACTCTCCCCTCCCAAGAGTGTGAGGCCCCCAAGGGCCAGACCAGGCCTTGGTTTCTTATGCATCTCTGCCCTGGCAGAATCAATCCGTTCAACACATACGCCTCTGAAAAACACTTTCTAGTTAAATTCAGAAACACGACTCATGTTCACACAGTTGACTAGCCCACCTTCATTTGTCTGACTAAACTACAGTCACACAATCATAATTGATTTTGCTTCGTGACCTCAGCCCCTTACCATGTCACCAGAGTACCTCCAAGAGTTCCCACGTGTGCATTCCTGTCCCTCTTTAGTGTTAGGCCACACATCATTGGCCACAGCGTCCTGCTGGGATCTGTCCTGAGGCCTCTGAATGACAGCTCACATGAAGCCCTCCCTGCCCTTGTGCTTTGTTTACTGGCTCGTGGCAAAGACGAGCAGGCCAGGAAGGTGCTTACCCATCAAGATCTGCGTGTATTTCCATCAGGTCCAGAGTCTCCCACTCGGCTCTGAGCAAGTTGAGAAGTCTCTGTTCACTGCTGTGTCCCCCAAAGCTGGAAAAGACCACTGTTTCAGTTGGCTAGGGCTGCCATAACTAAGTACCACAGGAAGGGTGACTTGAATAGCAGTAATTTATTTTCACCTGGAAGGCCAAGGTCAAAGGATCAGTGGGTTTGCTTTCAACCTATGGTCTGTCTTTGTGGCTTTTCCATGCCCACCTCTGGCTGAGCCTTCATAAAGTCTTCCTTCTGTGGATGTCTGTGTTCTAATCTTCTCTTCTCAGAAAGACGCCAGTCGTAATGGGCTAGGGCCCATCCATATGACTTCATTTTATTTAATTATCTCTTTAAAGTTCTTATCTCCAAATATAGTCGCATTTGGAGATACTAAGGCTTAGAATTTTAACATATAAATTCGGAAAGAAATGTGATTTAGTCCATAACAGCCACTAATTGTCTAAGTGCTTAATAAATATGTGGGCTTGAGGAGTATGGATAAGCAGACAGCCAGATGGATGGATTAAAAAAAAAATGGAGTGACAGCTAAGCAGAATGTCTGCAGGGGACAGAGAAGACGTGGGATAGATGGGTGGGGATGGGTTCAGCTTGCCCTGGGCCCTTCATACCTGGCCACATTTTTTCCTTTCTCCCTGGAAGGGGTCTGCTTTATTAAGATGACAATCTTTTAATTCCCTTCCCAGACCAAGGAGAGGGGCACAAGTTGAGTAGCACGAAGAGCAACACTAACAGATGTGATGCTGCCGCGATGAGCAGGTACATGGGTGCTGCTGTCCCCACAGCTTCTGGGAAGTGGCTGTCTTGGGAGACTGGAGCAGAAAACCCAGCTGCGCTCGGCATAGGGGAGCACAGTGAGTGCCATGCTTCATGGGCCAGTCCCTTATGTGGCACTGAGAAATTCTCTCTAACTCAACACTGAAAAGCAAGCTTTTGTAAACAACCAGTAGCCCCAGGACCAGGGCTCTTTTCTCTTCCTCTGCAGCAGAGTCGCTCCTGTGGCTGGCGGTGCTACACTCCCAGTGGCAGAAAAGGCCGTAATTACAGCAGGGCTGAGAGAGCACGCAGGGTCAGCAAAACAAAGAAGAGGAAATTGTTGCACAGGCTGGATCAAATATCAGACGCAACGAAGAAGAAAACACAATTTGTTCATTTGGAAAATGACTCCATCAAGGTGCATGCCCGGTGCAATGTTAGAAATTCAGAGCCTGGTACAGCAACAACCTACGGGGCAGAGGGTCCCTTGGGAAGAAAAGGTTTCATGCTGTGTTTGGGGCTGAGACTGGTTTGACAGCCCAACCAGTGGACAGCAGAGGGGTCGCTGCGTGAATTTACAAGTGGAGGCATTTCCAAGCCATAGTCAGCCAGGCTCAGGGGGTGCTGGTCACCTTTTCCAGGGCCAGATCTCTGAGGGGCCAGTGTCTGGCCTGAGATCCCAGCACAGAGAAGGCTCCACACCAGCACTGCACTGCCAGGACCCAGGGCCCTGACAGGACGGGGGCGGGAACACGGCAGCCTCTCCACTCGCCGGTTGCCCCAGCAGTAACTGGAAGCACTTTCCCTTGCTTTTCTTCTTCTACCATGTGAGCTTCAATAACCAATACCGGGCACCAAGGCTGGAAGGGTCTGGTCCACCGTCACACAAGGTTGCTTCTAGGTCAAGTGGCCATCCACATAGATTGCCCAGGCTGGCCCAGCTATGTGCCAGCTACCAATAAAGGTCCCGTTTGAATACTAAACAGATATCCTAATTCTTTGGACAATTATGGAACACAATCCCCATTACTCGACCTTTCAGCCAAGATACAATGGGCCTGAACTCTGCTAGAAAAAGTACCATGGACCACAGGCTTCTGTGGGGTGTGTAAATCTTCCCTTTAGGAGTTAGGCATAATTTCAAATGTTAGATAGAAGGAGGGTCACCGTGGGTGAGGGATGTCACTTGGCCCCCAGTTGCTGTTCCAGCTGAAGATGCACGTTTAGCGCAACGTCTCAGTGGCCTGTGAGACCGCCGAGCAAGCTAGCAGGGCTCAGCCAGGTACCTGTGGGTGGCGTTACTCCCCACCCTCCCTGTACCCATTCTCAAATGTCACCCACACAGGTCATTCTTGCCATCTCTGGGAGCTAGCATCTCTCGGAGAATGCAGGGGATTTTGTGATTGAATTGATCTAAATTGGAACTTGAACAACAGAGAAGCTCTAGGTATGTGAGGGGTTTGTGGAGGGAAAGAGGACATGCAAGGTATGTTACACAGGTGAGCAGCCTGGACAGCCACAACTAGTCAGGAGAGGACAATGGGCCAAAACACTCGTGGCCAGGCCCTGATGTGTCCTGAGGGCCCGGGACATCTGGCACTTGTTCTCCAGCCCCCTGGATCCCACCGTCTGCATCATTCCATTTAATGACACTGCCTAGAATTTAATTGACTTTTAAACATAATGCCGCTATTGTGGACAAAGTTAAGCTTTAGCTAATTAGGTCTTCGAAAATTGAAATAAAGTACAAAGATTGAAATGTTCATGACCATTCAATGAAATTGAATGGCTCTGTAATCTGCACAAAGCTTGAGACGCTCTTGTTCTCCTAAGTCCTGCTGGCCAGGTTGTTCAATGACCTGGCAAGGGGGCTTGCTGTGCTCAGGGGGCCCACCACCATTACCTGCTCCAGGCCTCCTTCCCTCATTCATGAGAACTCACACTTGCCCCCGCTTCCTATTAGCACAAAAACTATCTCTGTGGGTTTTGACCCTTAAAATTTCAATTTTTATTTCAATTTTTCTAGTTTGTGTCTCAAAAGGAAACTCGGCAACATTCAGGATGAAGTCAGGTAAATACCACTGGTGATTCTTTAGGTCACCCGGAGAAAGCTCTAGCAAGTGGGTAATACCTACTACTTTAGAAATACAAAGCAAATATAAAGGATTTTTAAAAATCCCAACAGCTGTTTAAAAGATAAACAGTAAATACAAGTGGAATTATACCAACTAACCATTTTACCAGCAGTCAATTGCTGCAGAATAAACATTCTTATTTCCAGAGTGTTCTAATATATTCAAAGACATGGAGAATGGCACCCGAAGAATTTATCACTGACATTTGCTAAATTAGATATTCTCGAAGTTTGCCTATATGGATGACAACATTTTTAGCACTTCAAGGTCCTTGGAAGAAAAAGTCTATATAAAAATTCAGGATGGTATTGTTATCATCAACACTTTAAAATTGACTGTGATTGTTATAGCAGTTTAAAATCAAAGCAACCTAAGAAGAAGGGGAAAATTATATGTGTACTCTATTTTTGAATTTTTATACATGAGATTTAAAGTATAATATTGTGATGTTTATTTCAGATGAATTTGTTTTTACCAGACACTTCTTCCGAAGCAAAGTCAATGCTTAGTTTAGCAAGACCCAACAGCCAAATAATCTCCATCAACAACTCGCCAATTAGCCAGAACATCATGTTTGACACTTCAGCTCTCACTCCGTTCAACCATGCATTCCATTTTGGCGGCTGTCCTAATTAATGACTAATCTATAAAAGGGGGATAATAATACATATCTCATATGTGCCACATACATAATTATAAGGATTGAACCAGACCGCACACACCGTACCTGGCACAGTAGGTCCTTGGCAAATGGACTTTCTGTTCCTCTCTCTCATTTCCTGGTGGTTTATAAACTCTTACGTTTTTTACTCTCGTGTTTCTGATGCTCTGTAGAAATAAATAATAAGGAAAAATAAAGATAATATCTCCTAACATGAATATGTTTCAAGACAATCAAAAAAAAAAAAAAAGCAAAGGTCCTTGCTTGGTACCAGTTTGAGACTCTGGCTGGTGGCCACCATTCTAGACTATCTTCCATGGTCACTATGACCCTTCTGTATCCCATAAGATAATCAGTAGATGAAAGTTCAGAAATGGACTAAATTTATATTTTTAACCATTTTACAAGATATGTATTTACACTCCTGCACTATTTTTTGTTTCTTTCTCTGCATTGGATTCTCAGTATTTCTCTTAAGGAGAGTTCTCAACATGCACGGTGTTTCCAGCCCTTTTGGGCAGAGATTAGGGCCACCTGGTTAGCTTTGCCCAATTTGCTCTTTCTTCTCCCTTTTCCAAGGCTAGATTTATCCCTCTCCAAGTCTGTTTACTAAAACTATGTCACACATTTAAAATCAGCAGCAACTGCCCAAATTCACAACCAATAAACTCCTTAGGGCAAGGGCAGTGACTTTCGTTTGTTTGAAGTCATCTATAAGCACTGTCATAGCCATTGTTCAATAATCTTTGAATAAAATTTAATGACCCAATTCTGCAACACTCAGAAACAGTTATTAAAAGGGGCAAACGGATATTTGTAAATCTGCTACAAAGCATACATTAAACTTTAACCTTTTTTCTATTTGATTAATCTTTCCTAATTTTTACTGTATTTATACTTACAATGTATGTTTTATATAGAAGCACACAAACTTAGGTTAAATTTTATAGACACATGGAACCAGATTACATGTAATTTCTCATCATTTTATTGTATATAACATCACATATAAAGCACATATATGGCTTTATAATGAGATGAAATGAAACACATCAGAATGCGGCAAAACCCCATTTCAGTTAACATAGCAGGACACAAGGGAATTTGAATCCTAAGTTAATGTTCTGATCTGTGGGTAATTTCTAACCACAATTTAAGTTTAACCAACCCCATAACTTCTTTGGCTTCCCTCGGCAGAGGACCCACAATGCATAAAAATAAAGTACCTCGTCCTGGTTTTCCTCCCCTAGGGTAACCCGTTATGTGAGGAGACATTACATGCTCAGACCCATGGAAAGTACTGGAATTAGATTTCTGTGATCGCTTTTATGGGTTGAGGCCATATATGCATCCTGAGAGGCCTAACTTTCTCCCGGCAGAAACTTGGGCCCTGGCTGCGTTACTGCGGCTTATTCTTGTCTTTGACCTCATCTGCCTTTCATGTTGTGACAGCGTCCCACCTGCCGACCAGGCACACAGTGTGAAATTCTCTGCATGCTGTGAATACTCACTCCAGAGTGTGCTCCAGACCTTTCCACAGCAAACAAACCACAGACGTGAGACACCTCACCATCCAGCAGCCCCCTGGACCCCGCTCTACATCTGCCTGTTGTGCTGAAGCAAAGTGGGACTTGCCCTGACTCTTTCATTGCCTGCTGATAGGTTTTGAATAAGACCATGGTTTTTAAAAACTCAGAATTAATAATCTTGATCAAGGTTTCGTGAGTCACAAATCTTACACCCAGAAGTGTCACAATAATCCCCTTCATTGTCGTGAGTTTAAGGTCAGCCAGGGCTACACAGTGAATTCAGAATCACCCTGGACTACAGAGCAAAACCTTGTATCAAAAAATAAATAAATAAACAAATGGGGATATTAAATGGTAAAGGCATCAAAGACTTCATCAAGAGTCTCACTCTGAGAGCACCAAACAGGAGCCCAGACTTCTGCTCTCTAGGCCTGTGCCATGACATATTCTGCAACCTCGCCCCTCTCCCCTTGCCAAGCACCCAGTCAGTCTTGGTTCAAACCGTTAATGTGCCAAAGTGATTCTCTACCCTAAGTCTATTTGATGCTTTGCATCACTGACTCCCTTCCTCCCTGATACAGCAGAGCTGTGTCAGAATTGTACGGTGTTAACTGACTTTATAAACTAATGTCTTTGTTAGTTTTGGAACCAAGGTGCTGGTGAAATCAACATGAGTAACCCCCTCTACCATTGCTCAACGCTCCACATTTTACAAACCTCTTTCAGCAACATTATCTTACTCGGTCAAGCAAGTAAATAAAACACTTACTTGCTTAGAGAAAGAGGTGTAGAGAAGGCAAAAACATTTGAAAAACAGGATCCATCAGAAAAACAAGAAAAAAAAATTCAGAAGGTCTTTTCCTCCACGAAAACACTTTTTTTTCCTTTTTGGAGCTGGATGCTGAAATGCCTCCAGACTCTTCTCCTTTGAGAGTTCAAGCCTGACTCATCCACCCTCGGGGTATGTCACACTCTTTAGAATTCCCCTGGGTGGAGTTTGCAGACGGGGATGCCCAGGACCCTATGACACCTCCTGGGTAAGGCAAGATCTCACGTTCAGGGAGGAAGTAGAGACTTCCAATAACCTTGCTAGAATCTAAGGACAAGTCTCCTCCAGCCAGGGAAGCATTCAACTTCTTCTGACATAGATGGGTAGGTTGCTTCATTGGGCTGGTTGGAGTTCATGAATCTGAAGGTAAAGATAACTCTTTTTTTCAGGGAAATTATAACACTCAAAATTCCCACTTCCTAATCATGTCAGATTTCCATCTCTCTATCACTTCTACTTCTCTTTATTCGTGTGCATACAATTCTTACAGCTTTCAAAAGGCTCTATTTAAAAAGTGTATCCTTTCTGTGACATCATCGATTTTTTATTTTTTCCAAGTTTCTCTGGGTTTTGTGTCATAATGGTCTTAAATTTCATAACCTTTATAATATACGGGGGGTCAGATTATCCCTACTTGTAAATAAAGGGGACTTCTGAGTATAAAACTAATGAGTCAACTCATGAATTCACACAGTTACAAAAGAAACCAATGATTTGTTAGATGAAGGCTGGGATACTGGAGACCCCAAAGACGGGGTGTAGCCTCAGGGAGTCAGGGATACAGTGGCAGCTCAAAGATCCAGAGTGTGCCTCAGTGCCTAAGGGCGAGAGTCACAGCACCCAGAGACATAGTGTTTTTGGCCACCAAGGAGTGGCCCTCTCCTGTGATTTGCTAATGACTCATCAGACCCTACCAGGGCCCAGAGAACCTCCCCTTTGCTGTAACTCCTAGTTAGCCCGGTAATATGGAACGACAATTAACTCATGCTTCTAGAAACATTTTGCAGACAGGGGAGAGCTCCCGGTGGTAAGCCAACAAACTGCAACAGCCTTGCAGAAGTTTGCCACTGTACGCGTACCATGTGAATTCTACTTGCAGAGTAGATTCATGAGGGTGTGGCTCGTGCCTTTATCCCCCAGGACCTGGGCACCTCTGTGTTTAAAGGCATTATCAAATTTTAGAGCAGGACAAAGAACTACTCAGTGTGCACACCAAGCTGCATGACATCAAGAGTACCTGCCCAAAGTCAAGAAGACCTTCCCCCAGGGCTTAGCCTTGTCTCTGCCACACTCTGCAAAACTCTACAGGTGGATGTGATTTTGTGGAGTAGGGTGTGATTATGGATCCCCAGGGCTGGTTATTCACAACTTTTTGCTCTTTTAGATAAATCCTCTGGTGTCTTTGGATTGCGTATGCAAGGGATTGTTAAGACAGCCAATGGTGACATTCCCACATCTCGGGGCTTTTTAACCTATTGGGCTGGAAAGTTCCAGGAGGGTGATATACAATATCTCAGAGGAGTCTAAAAATGAGCACAAAAGAGGTCATTTGTAATTCAGGGACTCAAAATTTGACACATGGTAGTCCTAGGAGTTCCACAGGCATTGTCTCTGGTACAACACTCCTCCCTGGGTGTCATCAAGCTGAACTCCTCCCCGGTCTTTCTGGGGGCAGCCTGACCTCAGCCCACAAGAAAGCTCAAGCTGCCCTATATGACAGATCCGCAATGCCCCTCCCTTCTCCAAGTTTCATCCCCTATTAAATTTAAATTTGAATTATGCATTTTGCCTTTGGTCCAGATAACACTGTCTTCTTCAATATGAAATCAGATTGAGTTAAGAGAAATGATTGTTGAGTTGCTTGAATTTCAATCATCAGATTCAAAGAAAAAAATAGTAACTTAACCAACATATTAAAAATATTATATTCCACCCAAGATAGAACAAACCAGAGCAAAAGTTCTTGGGTGTTGTTTTACAATGTATGTTCATAAGATACTGTAGAATTCAGTAACTTTTTTCCCAAGTAAATTTCATTTTTTAATAAGATTAAAACGAATGTGGCTGATGTCTCAGGGAGGAAGTCATCCTTGTATGCACCCAAGGTTAGAAGCCAAAGGTACCTTGCACGGGGACTCAGGGATGCCAAGAAACCCACACTGCATCAATTGCCCCAACTTGACTCTCATTGTTACTAAGGACTTTGGCTTTGGCTCATTGCACTGGCTCTGTTTTCTCCTGGCTAACTCATAAAAGAAACCAGGGTCCCTGAGGAACCACTCTGTCCACAGCTGCCTGGGCTGGAGCCTGAACCACGCCTGCTTAGACCCAAGGGAGGGTTTGGGCTGCACATGCTTATAACATGAGCTGTCCAAAACAGAATGCCTCATCTCCCCAGTTCCCTTCATGCACACATACAACATATACATAGCACACATGCACAAGACATGTGTGCTCCTCTTCCAATATTCTCTAGCTTAATAAATGGCCACACTATTCTCCTAGTTGCTCTAGACTGAGCCTAGATAATTCTCGCCTATCCCTTCAATAGTCAATATTCATTACTCAATAGCTATGGACTGCGCAGCATCCAGGGCTAATCTCTGAACAGCTCATTCTTACCTTGTGTGCAGCCTTCTCATTTTCTCTCATCTGAACTATCACAGTAGTAGAAGTCACTATAGTAAAATCAAGGGGATTCCAAAATTGTTTAAAAATTCCAGCCACCAATCAAATGGTGGGTGTACTATCCTGGATCACAGAAACACTCCCGACCTTGAGAAATTCACAGTCTACTTTGACATAGGCCACTGGATCAACAGAAATGAGAGGAGGAAGTAGAGTAGTGGGAAAGTCACAACCAAACACAATGAGCTCTCAGGACAGGAAAAGACTGGAGGGACAGGGTTGTCAGGAGTGCTTCCTAGAAGAAGTGGGAATTGCAGCTAGGCTGCCAAGAAACAACAGGACTTGAACTTGTGAAAGAAAAAGAACAGTGGGGCAAAGGTTTGAGAGCCAGAAGACCATGAGTTACAGAGAGGCAGAGAAGAGTTGACCTAAGTTAGAGACGATGAGAAACAGAGGAGAGGGGATGAGCCAAAACATGGTCTGTTGAACATGGGCCTGGTCAGTAACAAGGACCAGGAGAGCTGAAGTACACAGAGGAAGGAGTGAATCACAGTGGCCCTTCCTTATGCCGAGCTCAAAAAGGCAAAATGGCTGAGTCAACAATAAGCCTTATCCTGGAAAACTACTGCCTCTTGGTAAAGTCGCAGTCTTGGCTAAGGCTCCACTGCTTGGTTTTGTCTGCTGCCAGTCTGTCCAGTACACCAGGGTAAGTGTCAGGGGCGTGCAGCACTGTTCCTAAGCACTGGTCAATTTCTCCCAGGACTTGGGAAAGCATCCACTTAAGCTCTCAAGTCTATAAACTCTGGGGTCAATGTGCACCACATTGGACAACATGTGAAGGTTAACATTTGAAGTTCAGGGAGGAATTTCCAATAGTAAAACTATTGATTCACTGAGGAGACTAAAGGGTGTCTCACTCTATCCAGGAAAGCTGAACATTGCTTCTGGCTCAGGCATCAGCTAAACAGGCCCACAGCATTCAAGGCAGCATCAAAGCAGTGACTGAGGGACTTTGAGAATTTGCATCCTGAAGCGTAGAGAAAATAAATGAATAGGCTCCATGCTTCTTCCTCAAGAACAGGTACACACTTTGTCTTCTCATCCATTTGGGCAAATAAATCCATGGGGCAGCACTGCTGGCCTCCAAGGTCATGGGCACATCTCCAACCTAAATGAGAGTGACCAAAGACAGCTCAGGCCAGAGCCCAAATCAGACAACAAGGAGAGAGGATGGGAGAACTCAGATCTGGGAACTAGAGTTTCATGACTATTTTCTCAAGCTTTTACGGAAAATAAAGGACCATGGATGGAACTGAGAACCTCTGCGTTCCAGTCCCCATCCTGCCATTTGCTATATTCAAAAAGCTGCTCACCCAATCTAGACTTCAGAACTTGTCCCAGTGAAATACAAATAAGAAGTCCTGCCCTCCCCACTGTCATCACTTATGGCACAGGGTTTGCTGCAGAGGTGAAGATGCCCAAAGTGAAAGAAGCGTTTTTTTTTCACTGTGTAGCCCTGTGCTCAAATGAAGGTTTGTTATTGCTAGTATTCAACATGACCCCCATACTGGTCCCCAGGGGTCTGATCACACAGACTCAGTGCCCACAAGGAGTTCATAATAAGACTTGGAAGAGAGGAACGTCACCCAGAGACAGTTGTTTGACTGGTTTGGTGTTGCTGTTAGGACGTCTATGACCATCTGGAGGTCAGAAAAAGCAGCAGTAGATATAATAAGAGAGATCGCCGAGAGAATTTGAACCAAATGATCTCGACACCAAAACGGAGTAAAATTTATGGAAGATATGGAGGAAAAAAACCCACAAATATCAAAAGTACAAACAAAAAGCCAAGCCTCTAGAACTTACTCATGAGTAATAGACCCGTAGCAGCCAGGACTACAGTTCTTTTTGTATATGATTTTTTCCTTTATGATCAAACTTAAAACATCTAAAAATTATTAAGCAAGGAAAAAAGAAGAAAGTTAAAATTATCTATGATTTCATCACTCAGGGAAAAAAGTGTTATTTTAGGATGTAAGATAATCTTTTACAAATTTTCTACATTTGTAAATGCTTGTACAAATTCTATTACATAAATATAAACCATTTAATTCATTCCACTATTGTTGGAGCTTCAAGATGCTTCTGAGTAATATAAGATGTATTTCAAAGTTTCTGACTGGAAATATAGATTCTAAAATAAGAATGATGAGACTCACCTCTGTCTCAATCTGGGCTACTTAGAGTGAGTTGCATAAAGTTTATATATTTAGTTTCCTATGTTTTAAAATGAAAATGAAAAAATATCTAACACAAATAGTCTATTATTTTAGTTTACTTAGATACTATGTGCAAAATACTTAACTAAGTTCCTGATCAATGATAGATTCTGAGAAACAACTGTTTATCACCATCATCAGTATCCCCATATTTTTTAACTTTCAGCACTTCCATGATTATATTACCAGTATAATTCCAAGTAATGAAATCATTGGAAAATTTTCTGTCCACAGTGGAAATTTATTTTAAAAAATGCTTTTCCCAAATTATAAACCAAAAATCTATCAACTAAAGTTGGAATTATGCTTCCAATAAAAATGGAATATCAAGAATTATATTGATATGTCCTACCAGAAATAGAAAGTACCTAATTATTAATCATTAGGGTAAGTTCTGAGAGGTGTCCTTATGTGATTCTCATCCTTGTATGAACATCATAAAGTTTACTTACACAAACTTAGATGTGCACACATAGTTCACTACACACCTAAACTACATAGTGTAGACTATAGCTTCTAGGCCACAATGTACACAGCACGTTACTATACTGAATACTTTAGGCAAGCACAACATCATACTTACATCTGTGATATTGCTAAATAGAATTTTTCAGCTCCATTATAATCTAATAAGATCATCATTGTATATGAGGCCTATCACTGGCAGAAACATCATGTTGTACCTTCCTATATATGAAACAACAGTTTTCATACCCTGAACATAAGAAAGTACAAGACAGTGATGTTAAAGACAGCGAATATAATTTAGGTAATCCCTATGATGACTTCTCCATCTGTACAGAAAGTTCTCAAATAGTAGTGTGGGGTTGGGGGAACCAAAGCCCAGCATGCCATCTGAGTTGAAGCAATAAAGCTGGTAAACAAAACTTGGCCCAACAAGGCCAAAGACATTAAAATTTGTAGGGCAGAGAAAAAACATGCACACACACACACACACACACACACACACACACACACACACACACAGAAAAGGAGCTCCAAAATTCTGTAAAATGCCTCCCTAAAGTCTTCAGCAACATACAGACCAGAAATGTATGTGCAAAATTACCTGAGGCCAAGGAAAGAACCACTGAAAAAAAGTATCAGAAATAACCTGAGGAGCTGACACCAAATCAAAACTACTCTGTGCTTCTACAAGTCACAGGAGAAAAGTTTATCCCATGATGCACTGGGTATTGAGAATGATACTAGGTCATTACTAGAGGAAAACTAATCCTAGATTAAAGCCTACCTTGCCTCAGTCCATTTAGAGCTACTATAATTTATATCACAGACTAGGTAACGTTAATGAACAAAAAAAGGTGTTTGGCTCATGGGTCTGGAGGCAAAGAAGTTCACAATTAAGGGACCACCTTGGTTTGGCTTTTTTCCTGCATTATCACATGACAGAACACATCACACAGCAAGAGAAAGCATGAAAGGGTTAAATGCACTGTGTTAGTAACTTCCCATCACTATGGTGAAATAAATACCTGGAAACAACAACTGACAAGAGGAAAGCTTTATTCTGGCTCATGATTTTGCTTGGCTCCACTGTTTCCGGTCCTCTTGTGAGGTAGAGCCCTGTGGTAGAGAGGGCACGGTGGCACAGAGCTGCTGATCAAATGGCCGCCAGGAAGCAGAAAGAGTGTACAACTCCAACTTCAAGGGTACAACTCCACTGCCTGATCCTTTCAACTAAACCTTAACTTCTAATAGCTTGTCTAGCTATTAACTCAGTGGATTTATGAAGTCCATTGTTGATGTTACCACCTTCATGATCTGATAGCTTCCAAAAGCCCCTAATCTGAATATGTGAAGCTTTGATGGGACCTCTTAAATCCAAACCATATCACTCACTTTTAGAACTAGCCCACTCTTGTAAAAACTGAGCCCATACACAGATAATGACATAAATCCATTTAGGAAGCTAGAAGCCTCATAACCTAATCATCGCTTTCAAAGTCTCATTTCTTAGCACTGTTGCACTGGAAATTGTTTCCAACACATAAACTCTGGGGGACACATTCAAATAATGGCATGGTCCCACCTTAGAAAGCTTTTTAAAACCCCAAAGTCATCAAACCATTACCAAATTACTTAACTGTGACCCAGAAATCAAATGTTTTTATAGAAATACAAAAACAACCAACACCCAAGGAGTGAAGAATGAACAATATATATACATAAGTTATATATGTAAGTTATATATATAAATTATATATTACATATTATATGTATGTATTTATATATTATATATAAACTGTATATAGAAATTAAAAATTGCGTGACATATAGAAATATAATCCATAATGGAGAAAAATGAATTCAAATGCACTCAGCAATAACACAAATGACAGAAAAAGAAGACAAGCATATTGGAACAATTGTTTTAGCCATACTCCATATGCTTAAGAAAGTACAGAAAATAAAAACTGACTTAGTAGAGCTGTAGAAGATATGCTAAAAAGGTCAAAGTTTAATTCCTATAGATGAAAAATACAATTTATGAAGTGAGAAATTTAGTGAATGAGTTTAACAGAGGAGTAGGCATTGCAGAAGATTATTAAACTTGAAAACAAGCCATAGAATCCAGCAAAAACGAAACATGAAGAAAAACAGATTTTAAAAATGAACAAAGAAGAATTTTGGCAAATTTTTGAGTAACCACGATGTCTACTGAACTACAAAATGAAAAAGAAACAGATCCATGGAATCAAAAGAATTGAAAGAGTAATGTTTCAAATTTTGAAAGGCAAAACTATAAACCAAGAACTGTAGCTAGAATCTGAAGACAAAGGCCAAACACCGGAACAAAGACAAATACTAGACCAAGTTACATCACAAGCACGCTAAAACCAGAGATAAGTGAAAACTTTAAAAGCACTCAGAAACTACACCTTATGCACAGAGAAATAAGATAAGGCAGATGGCAGACTTCTCTTTGGAAAAAAATGAAAGCCAGAGAAGATATTAGTAAAATATCTTCAAATAGTATATATATATATATATATCAACCAAGAATTTTACAACTAGTTAAAATATCTCTTGGGCTACAGAGCAAGAACCTATCTCAAAAGAAATCTCTTAAAAGTAAAATAAAAATAAAATACTTCGTGAGACAAACAAAACCTGGAAAATTCATTATCAGCAATCCTTTAGCAAAGTAATTAAAGAACGTCCTTCTGGCAGAAAGAAAATGACACTAATGAAAATTTGCACCTACACAAAGGAATGAAGAACACGTAAGTGGTAAACACAAAAGTAAACTAGGAAAACCACTCTCCATAGCTCATTTACGAGTAACTATAAAAGCAGCAACAATAACACTCTATTGTGGGATTTATAATATACCTCAGAGGTAAAAAGTAAAATGATATTAACAAAAAGGCTAGGAAGGGGGTTGGAAGTAAACTATGATAAGAATGTTATGAAAATACAACAAATGTTTATTCTTCACTTATTACCATAAAAGATACATGGCCATGAAACTCTTCTAAACCTTCACCCTCCCTGCAGACTCATCTACCCCATCATTCTTGCATTTTTTGAAGCAGTTACAGAAGGCTTTTTTTGTCTCTTTTTTTCAATTCATTTTAATTTTTGTTTCTTTTATACCCTATTTTATACGAAATGATGAAGCTCAGAACATAACAGTAATATATTGTCTCCAAAGCCTAGAAATTTATACAGGAAAAAATGTCTAATCATCTGTTCTCTCAAATTCTTAAGTGAGGTTCGCTGAACTGTATGCTAAGAAGGTCCATTTGACTCAATACTACTTATTGACTCGGTACCACTTTTTACTTTTCTTTACGGTCTCTTCTCCTCCCACTGTTCAATACTGTCATCTGGTGTGGGGGGTGGGAATCAAGAGTTTCTGTATGTGTGGATCATTTTTTAGAACTGTACATTATTCTACCGATCAGTTTCTTTATCATTATGCCATCCTACCCCATTTAATTCATCTATTGATATGATAAATCTTGACATATGTAATACAATCTTTCAAGTATTTGTCCTTTTTCTCTGGTTCTGTTGTGAGGTAGAACACTGTGGTAGAGAGGGCATGGTGACACAGAGCTGCTGATCACATGGCCTCCAGGAGGCAGAGAGAGTGGGAGAATCAGGGCACAACTCCATTGCCTACTCCCTGCAACTAAACCTTACCTCTTTAAGGCCCTTGGATTACCGTATCAATTTTTAAGTCAACTTGTAAGTTTCCGTCTTCCTCTCTAATTATTTCTATTAGTATATGTTTGCAACACAAAATCACTAAATCCAACTTGTATAAGTGATGCATATGTTTATAGCATGTTAATCATTTTTTTCCTTTCCACTTTCCTTTCTCCCCCGATCTCCAAATCCCTTTCACATCTCTTCAAAGTCTGTGCTGTTGTGGTTGCCACGATGCCCTGAATCAATTCAAAATAATTACCTTTCGTAGTCATTTCAACTTTGAAATAGAGCCAGAAGTTGCAAAGAACCAGACCTCATGAATAAGGTGGATGAGAACAAGTTGTAGTGTGTTTGAAAGCATGCCTTTCTGTTGGATGGCACTCAGCAGCAGTACCCACCATCCTTTTAAACCATATCTTGTAAAGACACAAAACAAGACTTGTAGATAAGAGATAATGGATTTCAGCTAACAAGACTTAAAAATTAAAGATGTATGTATAAACAAGTCAGTAAACTGTAGCTCATGTGCTAAATATGACCTTTAATTTGTTTCTATGACACCTTTTTAGTACATAAATATACTCATTTAATTATATGTATTTATTTTCTTCTAATTGCTTATCATCTATGGCTGCTTCTAGACTACAATGGCAGAGTTACAGACTGCAATAGATCACATAGAACCCACAATGCCTGACATATTTATTATCTGGCTTGTATAAAAATAATTGTCTACTTGTGCTGTACACCTAGAACAATTATTAAAAGCTAAAGAATTATAACTAATAATCCAGAAAAGGAGGTAATAGTTAATGTTATAAAAAGTCAAATGAACCCAATAACACAAAAAGGAAGTATAAAAAGGAAAAACTAAAAAAAAAAGCACAACAAAAAGACAACAAGATTGTACAATTAAACATAACTGCACTGATTATAGAACAAATGGTCTAAACATCCCAAGTGAAGGTGGAAGTTGTACCATTGAATAAAAATAAGAGACATTTGTATACGACTCTCAAAGAAACCACTTGATTTTTCCCATTTTATTGATATGTATACGTGCAAAATTTAAGTTTTACCATGGAGTTGAGCATTTTGTGCACATATCTTGTCAAGGTGACAAGGGCTTTCCCACTCTCTTTTTGTTCCTCCCCCTACCCTACCCTCTCTCTCTCTCCTCCCCCACCCTACCCCCCTGTTTCACACTGTTTTTCATTTTAAGTTCCAAAGAAGTTGCGATCTGGGTCTCTCATATCAGAGAGACCATTCGATGTTTCACCTTCTGCTTCTGATTCACTTCACTAAGCATGATGTTCTCAAGTTTCTTCCATTTGCCTGCAAAAGCCTTCACGCTGTTGGACTTTACAGATGCCTAGTATTCCATTGTGCATAAATACCACAGTTTTTGTATCCACTGGTCTGTTGATGAGTATTTTGGTGACTTCCATATTTTAGCTATTGTTAGTTGTGCTGCTATGAACATGGGTATACATATATTTCTGTTGTGTGTTGTTTTGGCCCTTTTGGATATATTCCCAGGAGGGGTGTTGCTGGATAGAAAGGGATATTTATTTCTGGTCTTTTGAGAGCTCTCCATACTGCTTTCCAGAGTGGTTGTACGAATTAACATTCCCACCAGCAGTGCAGGAGAGTTCCTTTTTCCCCACAGCCTAGCCAGCACTGATTACTATTTGACTTGTTGATGTAGGCCATTCTCTCTGGAGTGAGATGGTATCTTAGCGTTGTTTTCATTTGCATTTCCCTTATGGCTAGGGATGTTGAACATCTTTTCATGTATCTATTGGCCTTTGTACTTCTTCTTCGTCAGTGAACTGCCTCTTCATTTCATTTGCCCACTTTTCAATAGGATCCTTCATTTTGGTAGGCTTATTTTTCTTCAGCTCCCTGTATATTCCAGTTATGAGCTTCCTATCTGAGATGTTGATGATGAATATATTTTCCCAGTCTGTTGGTTCTCTTTTTACAATGTTGATAGTTTCCTTTGCTGTGCGGAAACTTTTTAATTTGACAAGATCCCATTTGTTAATAATGGGCATAATTTCTTTTGCCCTTGGTGTCTTGTCAAGAAAGTCTTTGCCTACCCCTATATCTTTTAGAAATTTGCCTAATTTGTCTTCTAGAAGGTTTAGTGAGAAACCACTTTAAATACAAAGACACAGTAAATGAGTAAATTACAACTAAAAATATGACAAACTATGCTGAAGCTAATGAAAAGAAGGCTTGTGTCACTATACAAATATGCAAAGCAAATTTCAGATCCAAAAATACTACCAGGGATAAAGAGGGATAGTTACTACATAATAACCCTAAAGGTATACACTTAATACCAAGGCTTTGGAATATATGAAGAAAAAGTTGATTAAAATGTTAGTTAGAAGTACAGATATTTACAACTATGTTGAAAGTCACTCTTGTTGAAATAACTGATTAAATAATATACATGAAGTCTAAAGAACATGCAAGACTTGAACAATACTGTCATTCAATTTGAATTAATTGACAAAATGTAATTTTTTTTGCAAGAGCACATATATATGCTTACTGAGATACACCATATTTTTCACCATGAAGTCTCAATAACATCAAAGGAAATTAAATCAAATAAGTTATAATTCTTCATGATGATAAAATGCAATAGCAGAAATATATCTAAAAATGTAATCCTCCCAAGAAATAAATTTAGAAAATGAAACAACAATATGTAATACAATATTTTGTGGTACGTATTTACACACGTTTGGCACTAACGTTCTATAGTGGAACTAAAAAAAGCACAAATCAATAATCACCTTAAAAACTAGAGAAAAGATGAGTAAAATAAACATCACAGCAGGAAGAAAGAAAAATATAAAGGTAAAAGTAGAAATCAATAAAATAGAAAATAGAAAGTCAATAGAGAGTCTTGATGGAAAAAATATCTAGTTATGGAAAAAAATCAATAAAATTCATAAATCTTCAGCAACAGTAATAAGGGAAAAGAGAGAGAAGACAACTCACAAATATTAGAAATTATACAAGTGACATTATCACATTCTCACTGGGTATTAAAAGGATATGAAGAGAATATTATGAGCAACTAGATGCTAAAATTTTTGAAAATATAAACAAAATGTCTAAACTTCCTAACAGACATAAACCACCAAAGCTCATTCAAGATGAAGTAAATATCCTGAATAGCCCTATATGTATTAAAGAAATTAAATTTATAATTAATAACCTTTTACAACCTCCCTTTCCCAAAAAAGTCTCATTAATTCAAAGATGATTTGTATCAAACATTTAAAGTTGAAATAATATCAATTCCATACAATCATACAGAAAATCGAAGAACAGCTCTATCTTACAGTCCTTCATTTTTCTTTCAAGCCCCTGATTAAGTTCCTGGACTTTAGCTTCACCTTTATATTAATTTTTTTCTTTGACCTTTTCTTTTCCTTCTCTTTACGTTTTTCTTCTGTCCCTTCTTCTCCCCCACTCTGCCAGTCCCCTAAGGCTCAGTACTATTACTCATAGGGCTTTTTTCTATTTGTCAACTCTGGGCTGGGGTAGGAGTATCATCTCCAGGCTTTTCTCTATCATACAAACACTTATCTACTCCCCAAGTCCCACCTAAAATTAACTCATAATCTTGATCTGACCCCTCCCTTCTCTACCTCCTCTAGTATTTGAACTGATAAGTATCAATAACTCTCCTCCATCTAGAAAGACCAACAGAGACATATTATCTGTACACTATTCAGCTACAAACAGATCAGCAACAGTTCTGTGTACATATTTCTACAAACAAGATAGTGGTGCCATGAACAAATTCCTTTTATAGGTCGTCCCAATTGTACATAGAAATCACCTTGAGTAGTTTGGATGGTAATTAGTATGCTAAGAGTTATATTAATACTGGGCATATATATTAATACTGGATATATATATATATATATATATATATATATATATATACAGTAGGTAACTAAAATAAAGTAGTATAGTGGGTGGATCTAAAACAATATAGAACATCATTATTTTAAGGCTTGTCTCATATTATCAATATCAATAATACAATTCAATAAGTCAACTCAGGTTCAATTAAATGTATAGTGAATGTATATTGCATCCATCACTGTTGTGAGGAAAGTTTATACAATGTTACTAGACTCTGCTAATTAGTTGTTCATATTAGATAGTATTGTACTGGTAAATCTTTATTCAAATTATAGATGTTAACGTCATTAATGACCTTCATATTTAGGTTACATTAACAAATACTCTGTCAAGGTAACACTTAAAACAGAAAGATTCTAATTCAAGAATCTCAAGGAAAGAAACAGAGCCCATCAACCATACCACAGCCCCAAATCATTACAACAAAACCATGAGGAAAGGTGGTAATAAATCACCTACAGAAAGACCTGATGCCCCAGAAAACAATGCCAAGGATCTTGAAGGAGCAGAATCCAAAGGTAAAAAAGGCAAAAAAGATGAAAATTTCTGAGCCCAGAAATTCTTAGAATTGGAACAGAAAATTAAACAAGAAATGAAAGAGCTATGCTGTGACATAGCGATGCTATCAGCAAACACTGACAAGAAATTAGAGGAAAATAAAGAAGACACAAACCAGAAGATAATGAAGGTAATACAAGAAGTTAGAGAAGAATACAGCAGAGATATAAAACTACTGAAAGCAGACATTTGGGATGTGAAAAAACACACAGGAAAAAAATAAGTAACCAGTTTGAACATTTTGAGAATAGAATATCAGACCTAGAAGATAAAGTGGTCGAGCTGAAACATACAGGCAGTAAAGAACACAAAACAAAAAAGAAAGAAAGAGAATGGTTACAACAGCTGATGGATGACTCAAAGAGAAACAACTCAGAATTATGGGAGTGCAGGAGAAAACTGAGGACAAAACAAAAGGTTTAAAGGTCATGTTCAATGAAATTATGGAAGAAAGTTTCCCAAATCTAAGAAATGAACATGGAACTACTGCAGGCATACAGAACACCAAGCAACTTTGATCAGAAGAGAATGATCATCACGACACATCATAAATAAATACTAGAGACCCAACACAAAAAGAGAATATTAAAAGCTGTAAAAGAAAAACAGAAGTGACCTACAAAGATAAGCCCATCAGGATAACTGCAGACTTCTCAACCTAGACCGTAAAAGCCAGGAGATCATGGAGCAATGTCATCCAAGCACTAAGATAACATAAATGCCAACCAAGACTGCTATATCCAGCAAAATTATCTTTTATATTAGACAGAGAAATTAAAACTTTCCACGACAGAAAATGCTTAAAGAAATTTTCAGCTACTAAGCCAGCACTGCAGAGAAAACTTAAAGGAAACTTAGAAAGCAAACAGGAAAGACCCCAGAGAAAGAGAGACAATAGATACAGGAGAATGAGTTGACAAATGAGTGTGGAAAGCAATATGGAGGTTTCTCAAAAGACTGGAAATAAATATTCCCTTTGATCCAGTGATATCTCTTCTGGGAATTTTCCCAAAAGAGTTAAAAGTAACACATAACAGAGATACATGTATACCCATGTTCACGGCAGCACAACTAATAATAGCTGAAATACAGAATACCCCAAAACACCTATCAACAGACCAATGGATACATAAATTGTGGTATTTATACACAATGGAATACTACTCATTATAAAGTCAGATAGGTTGGAGGCTTTTTTAGGTAAATAGAGGCAACTTGAGACCATTATGCTTAGTGAAGTGAGTCAGAAGCAGAAGTTGAAATACTGAATGGTTTCTCTGATATGAGAAACACAGATCACAACTATTTCATAGAACTTATTGTGGGGAATAATGGGAACTGGAGGGAGGGTGAGGAAGTGGGAGGGTAAAAAATGGAGAGGGAAAGAATTTTTAATTTTGCCACAATATGTATATATTGTGCATGCACAATATATATATATATATATATGCACAAAATACCCAAGTTCAACATAAACTTTATTTATTGCACTTATACATATTAATAAAATGGGGGGAAAGGAGTAACTAAGAAAAACTACAAGCTAAAATCATACCTAATGGTAAAAGGCAATAATGAGCTCTTACTCTAAGTTAAAAGAAGAAAAATTTTAAAAAAGAAAGGCTGTGTGCTTTCTGCACTTTTCTTTGATTCAATATCACATCAGAGATTTGAAATGGTGGATTTAGGCATGAAAAAGAAATCAGATTTAAAATAAGAAATAGTAGAGATATATATATACCCATGTTCATAGCAGCACAACTAACAATAGCAAAAATATGGAAGGCACCAAAATACCCATCAACAGACCAGTGGATACACAAACTGTGGCATTTATACACAATGGAATACTAGGCATCTGTAAAGTCCAACAGCGTGGAGGCTTTTGTGGGCAAATGGAAGAAACTTGAGAACATCATGCTTAGTGAAGTAAGTCAGAAGCAGAAGGTGAAACATCGAATGGTCTCTCTGATATGAGAGACCCAGATCACAACTCCTTTGGAACTTAAGACAAAAGATAAAATGAAAGAGGGGGGTAGGGTGGGGGAGGCGGGAGGGAGGGGGGTAGGGGGAGGGACGAAAGGAGAGTGGAAAAGCCCTTGTCACCTCAACAAGATATGTATGCACAAAATGCTCAACCTCATTGTAAACCTTGAATTTTGCACGTATACATATCAATAAAATGTGGGAAAAAAGAAATAAAAATTTCTGTATTGAGAGATAACATCTATGTAGAAAATTTAATGGATTATATAAAAGTTATTGGAACTCAAACATGAATTTAATAAGATTATAGGTATAAGATCACTAAGTAAAAGAGAACTTTTTTACATATAGTATCAATAACAGACTCAGAAAGGTTAAAAGATAATATTACTTATACCCTGAAAATATGTAAATCCTTGCAAAAGATTTCCAACACTAATATAATTAAAATTACAAAATACTACTGGCAAGTATTTAAAAGACACAAATTATTGTGGTTTGAATCTAGAATGCTCCCCAAAACCTTCATGTATTTGGATATTTCGGTTTATAGATGTATGGTAGAACACAGGTGTGTAGTAGATTATAGATTACAGGCATGTGGTAGATCACAGGTCACCGGTGAGTGGTGAATTAGGGATGGGTCACTGTCAGAACTGGGAGGAGCATATGCTACTTCTTTCCTTCCTCTAGGACTTGGCTTCCTGTTTGCAAGGCTCTGTGGAGCTGCCTCCACCTTCTCCTCTTCCATGTGCTCCCATCATTGCCAGCCACCCATGAGTGAACTGTGATCTTCTGAAACTGTGAGCTAAAATAAACTTTTCCTCCCCTAATTTGTGTTTTCCAGGTATTCTGTCCCAGCAATGAAAAAATAACTAAGACAGAAACTTGTACCAGAAAAGTAGGGCTGTTGTGGTGACTTTACCAGACCATGTGGTTTCAAAGTCTTTGGAACTGATTTGTGGAATCTGGGAAGGTTTGTGGACACTGCCTGGAGAATGCGCTGACCTGAGTTGGAGATTCTGGTAGGAGCTCAGAAAACCAAATGCTGACATAGGTGCGAATTGCAAGGGGCAGGCTTAAGAAGTTTCAGATGGGAAGTGGAACCCTACTGGCAAGTAGTTTAAAAGCATTCCTGTTACGTTCTGGCTGCAAGTTTGTCAGCATTTTGTGCTTGTCCAGAGACTTTGCCTAAAACTGAGATCAAGGGCAGTGGATTTACTTAATCTGATGGAAGAAATCTCAACACAGCCTCAGGCTGCCATTCGTGTACTGTTTGTGACTTTTAGCCAACTATAAGGAAAAAAGAAGGAGAAATTGTCAGAGAAGGTTGCAGCCTGCAGCAGCACTGTAGGGGTGGGGCCACACAAGTCCTCTGGAGTTCACACCCCTCACCATTTACCCAGGGTGCCCGACATGGATCTACAGGATTTAATCCTTGCCCTGCTGGGTGTAAAATTTGTTTGGGTTCAATTTCTCTCTGTCCTATTCCTCCCTTTTGTAATGGGAACAGTTACCCTGTGCCATTATATGCGGGAAGTATTTTCACAGGTGCTTACAGCTGAGACTTTGCCTCACATATCAGAGACTCTGGCCTTGGACTTTCTGTTGTTTTAGCAGTGCCGGAGCTGTTAAGACTTTGACAACTCTTAGAGAAGAACTAAATGCACCTGGGGACGGACATGAGCCTTTGGGATCAGGGGTGGAATACTGTGGTTTGAATCTGGAATGTCCCCCAGAAGCCTCATATATTTGCATGTTATAGACTGTGGGTATGTGGTACAAGACAGGCATGTGGTAGATTACAGATTATAGGCATGTGAGAGATTCTATATTTCAGGGATGTGGTGGATTGGGGGTGCATCACTGGGACAGGACCTGGAAGGGCAGAAGCTACGTTCTCCCTTCCTCTTGGCCTTGGCTTCCTGTTTGCGAAGCTGTGAGGAGCTGCCACCTCCTCTACCTCCGCCGCTGACATATGCTTCCACCACCGCTGGCTACCCATGACCTTCTGAAACTGTGAGATAAAATAAACTTTTCCTCCCCTAATTTGTGTATGTCAGATATTCTGCCACAGCAATGAAAATACAACTAAGACACAAATAGAGATATAAACAGTGTTCATATATCAGATTATAAAGTAGATTTTCCCAAATTAGTGTTTAAAATCAATTCATTGCCAATAAAATCCTGACAGTCTTCTTTTCCTAGACATATATAAACTGCCTCTACAACTCATACAGAAATGCAAATATCTACAATATCTAAAACAACTTTTTAAAAGAAAAATGGTCAATGTTGACTGTAAAGCTATAGCAATCAAGGCAGCATAGTGCGACCATTAGGACAGGAATCTGTATATGAGTAGCAAATCCAGGGTGGATGCACACATACATGGCCGATGGCTTTTCTACAAAGGTTCTCAAGTAACTCAATGAGGGAAATGAACATTTTTCAACAAATTATATAGGATGATTAAATAGTAATATGCAAAAACAAACAAAAATGTAATTCTTATCTCATCAGATGTTCAAAATTAAATTCCAACACATCATGTAAGAACTAAAATTATAAAACTTTCAGGAGACAATGCTAGTGCTCACAGGTTCAGAAAAGTTTTCCTAAATATGTCAAGAAATATGCAAATTATAAACATAAAACTCAGCAAAGTAGATCTTATTACAAATAAAAACTCATAACCTACAAATGACAGTTACAAAGCAACAAAGGCAAAGCACAGACTGTGAGAATATATTTACAGAATAACAGAGAATCAAATTGTGTATTATAAATTTATTTTTTGGAAATTTAATTTTCTGTCATTCTGTATAAATTTGTTACAGAAAATGTATTTCATAAATAACTCATAAGATTATATAAAGTCCTACGATTCAACACCACCAAGACATGACATGGCCACGTAACCCACATTGACCAAAAGCTTATCAGTGGTTAGGTTCCCGGGATGGAGGGTGGAGCACCAGGGGAGACAGGAGGGAAGGGTCATGCATGTGACTCAGCATGTTGATCATCATTCTGACTTCCCCCATGCTGCATAGAACCGATTCCATCGGACTGTGCGCCTGTGTCCACTGTGCAAGGTGTATTGTGCTCATGCGTTCTAGGTACCTCGATATGGCTGTGAAATACTTATTTTATAAATATGTAACAGCATACATTGCTACACGCATATACAGATGAGCCTTTTCTCCCTCCATCCTGTTGGTATTCCTTCAAGCATTGTGTCAAACTGAGAAGAAACGTGAAAGCACCTCACTGTCATTTTAAATTATATTCCTGTGATTACAAATGAGGTTTAACATACTGTACTCAGTCTTTTGTATTTGCCCTTCTTTTTACAGATTACACATCAATATGCTTTGCTTATATTTGTTGCGGTGGCGGGGAGGTTGTTTATTTCTTATTGTGACTGTGCAAGGGTATCTTTCCAGAACTTTCTGTGCACATACACATACGTCTCTTAAACAAAAACGGGATTATGCTTATACCCTATTTCATAACCTAGTTTTTACACTAACATAATGCAACCATGGCTCCATGTCGATAAATGTGCAGCTATATCAGAGTTTTAATGTCTAGCACAGTGATCCTTAATGCTACTTCTTAGCTTAAATCCCATTTCAGTTTCAGGAAGGAGAAAGAGGCTCCCCCTCATTTCTAAGGGAGTTGAGAGTAACTTCACAAATCACTTTTTTATTTGCTACAACATCATAGAAATTATAGCAGAGTCTCCTCTGAGCGACACCAATAATCCTTCTCATCCTGCAAAGAAACTATATGAAACTGATTTAGCTGACTTTTGTCACAGTTCACCCAGATTGGTGCTGATAATGAAATTTTCAGCCAGCCCCACTTCACTTGACGAATTATGAAGAGATCAATTTGTTCCCATTAGTCTTCACATCATTAACACCCAAGAAGAGGTCCCCTTTAGTAAATAGTGAGCAACCTTCAGCCCTGCTAGAGGTGTCTCTTTGTCAAGATCTTGAGAGGAGGAAATCAGCAACCTTCCCTTAAAGTTCAAAAGGAAATGCTTTGATTAAAATTAAAAGCTGTTCCTTTCAAAGGTCAGACCCAAATTTGGTCATGTCCTCTGAGAAATAAAATTATTATTCATTCAATGCAATGCATTGCAATGACACGCGGTTGAGAATTTCCAAGCGGCACAGCCAGGGAAGGAAAAGTTACGGTTTACTTAGCAATAGTAATCTATCTTCTTTGCAAGGTGTCTTTGAGTGACACTTAATATGTAGGCTCTGTCATCCAGTAGTCTGAAAGGCCTTCTCAAATTGGGATCAGGAGAACCTTACGTAAAATCATCATCCCGTTCCCTTTAGGATTGTGTTTCAAACAAGCCAACCATACAAAGGAGGAAATATTCAGTCTGAAGGTCAAATTGCCTGACTGGCCACACTGGCTGAGATTTTTATGTTTTGAAACCACTGATCAGAAACAAAGCTTTGTTTTTGAAAGGAAAAAAAAAAAAGACACAGAAATTGGGTTGAGGTAACTAGTCCGTGGCAGCATGAGCATTTCAAGAGCTCCCTACCACCCTCCTTTTTCATTTCTTTTTTCCCTCGGTTAGGAAACCATTGAGCATTCCGCAAACATCAGGGGCTCCTCTGTTGCCCCAAATCATTCTAGGTGTTGGTAAGAATGTGAAATTAGGCACACGTGTCCACCTGTCATCATTGGAAAGGACAGGCAGGCAGGGGAACAGCTTACTCCCTGGCAAGGAGGAGGGGTTGAGTTTAACGAGAAAGGAGACAAGACATCCCTGGTAGGCATCAGAATGCCGTGGATGACTGACGGGAGGCGGGCAAAGGCACCAGACAGCACAAGGAAACACGGCTATTCAAGTCCACCCATCTTTCTCCTTCTTGGTGCATAACACGAATCTAGAAATAACCATTGTGCAGGATATTTTAAAATCTCAGTGATCCTTAAAATAAATAGAAGGGGTGAAAGCGCCTTTCAAGTAGCTAGGCTGGTGATCTCTTTTTCCGTAAAGGTGATAAAAGCAATTACACCTCAACAGAAAAGCTCTCAGTCTGTCCGTGGTGTTTCCTCTCTGAGTTTAACACTGTATCAAGCACCATACAAATGTTAGATACTTCCAATAAACTAGAAAACTTCCAGCTCATTTGAGAGTGAAAGGAGTCTCCTACGCAGCCTAAGCTACCTAAGAGGAAAACCCACATGAAGAAGAACAGGGTGCCCTCCAGAGCAGGTGCCCAGGTGAGTGGGCAGGAGCAGGCAGAACAGCACCCCGGGAGGCCATGGACAGGTGCCCTGCAGGAGAGCCTCAGAGTCAAGGTTGAAAGATGAAGAGAGGCTAAGAGGACCTCGAGCAGGCCAGAGAGTGAGGCCTCCAGCTCATGGATGCACGCAAGGGATCAAGGAAAACCCCCAGTTACTCCACCTTTGTTGGAGGCCAGCAGCCCACGGAGTGTTTGCACTTAGGGAATGAGAGCCCCAGTTGCCATCTGAGCTTGGCATAAAGGCAGACAGAAGATAGAAGTTAGGAAAACTGAAACTCAGGACTGAGGGACAAAGGTAAAGCAGGTGACCAACCCCACAAAAGGGATACTGCCACTGGACGGCTGGTCTCGAAGTTCAGGCTGGTAGGGGAAGGGTTCCTCTGTAGATTACATGGTGATTTTATAATTCTGAATTATTTGCAAAGTCTCCTGTCAGAGGCTGTGGAGCTCACAGTCTGGGGAAAAAGTGAGAGCTGGCCACTTGTATTTGAGACAAATATATCAAAATAATTGAAAGAGAGTAGACATCATTCCAAAAATGTTAAAAGAATAAAAAAACTGGTATCCCTCAAGTAGAGACATGAGAGGGAAGAACAAAGTAAAGAACTATATTAGAGAAAAAACACTTTCCTTAAATGCAGGAAGAACTGAATTTGTACATTGCAAGATTTCAAGCAGACGGTGATGTAGGAAATTTGGGGCAGAATGGACACTACCCAGATAGATCCTTGTAAATTACTGAATACAAAAAAAAACAAAACAAAACAAGACCATTCCTTAGCATTTAGAAAGAGGACACAATGAACACATTTATTTAAAAGAGAGATAAAAGATAGCATCCTGTGTCTTTAGAGCAACGTTAAAACCATCTGATTTTAATGATGAAATGGAATTGTATTTGTGAGTTTCTGAAGGGAAAAAGTGTAATGCAACTTGTAGGCCCAACAAAGTGCCATTCAAATACAAAGGTGTCAGACGTGTACTCACAGACCTACAAGAACGCGGGAAATACACCACCCATTAGTCTCTTATGAAAAAGAAATTTTGATGACAAAATCTAGCCTTCCTGGAAGGAACCACACTGAGATCAAAGGACCCCTGGTGAGGAGCGCACTTGTATGTTCAAATGAGATCTGCTGGTTAATTCTCCGTGTCAGCTTGACTGGCTAAGGGGTACCCAGATGAAACATGATTCTGAATGTGTGTGTGTGATGGTATTTCTACATGTGATCAACATTTGAATCAGCAGACTCGGTACAATAGCTTGCCCTCCCTGTTGTGGCTGGGAGTCATCTAATGTGTTGAGGGCCTGATTAAAATAAAAGGGAGAAGAGACATTAGCTTCTTTCACATCCTGCTGTGCGTTTGAGCTGGGACTGCTCGTCTCCTTTGCTCAAACTGGCCTTTACACGCTCTGCCCCTTTGCCTCTCCAGCTTTAAGACTCAATAAATTTACACCATGTTTCCCATGTCTCCAACCTACAGAAGGCAGATTAGAGCTTCCAACCAGCATTGAAGCCTCTCTCTCTCTCTCTCTCTCTCTCTCTCTCTCTCATTCTCTCTCTCTCTCTCTCTCATTCTCTTTCTCTGACTCTCTCTCTCTGTCCTTCTTCCTCTCACCATATGTATATATGTACATGAATAAGCTAAAAATAAAAACATTTTTACAATAAAAAGCACATTAAATTCATAAAATTGATCCTTTTGTCTAACCTAAAAATCAATCAATGACTGATTGCTACAACTTAGCAAGTTCTGAAATCAAATGAGTATTTCAACTTTGCTCTAATTGAAAAAAAAAAAATTTAAGGTTGGGGGCATATCTCAGTAGTTAGAGCACTTGCCTAGCAAGCACAAAGTCACGATTCCCCAGCAGCACTATGTGAGCAGAGTGTGGTGCACCCCTGTAATGTTAGAACTCAGGAGGCTGTGGCAGGACCATTGCCATGAGTTCAAGGCCAGCCTGGGCTACATGAATACAGGACCAGCCTGGACTACAGAATGAGACTTTGTGGAAAGAAAGGAAGGAAGAAGGAAGGAAGGAAGGAAAAAAGTTTTAACTACCCCAGATTCTTAGCAATTACATATAATTTTTAAATTAAAATAATTTTATGTAAAATAGTACTCTCATTTTATTTTCATAATTTTTATTAAAATACAGAAGTACAACTATATTTTGTATACTGAATTTGCATCCTGTACAAGTACTTTTTTCCTCTGTATAGATTTCTACGAATTTTCTATGTATACATTTTAGTTTTGCTTTTCCCATTTTTTCTTTTTTTTTTTTTCTTCATATTTTGTTGCACTGACTAGGACCAGTGCAGGAGGAGGAATTCCAGAGAAGATGGGGCCTTTCCCTTGTTTCTCAGAGGAAATCAAGTGATCCAAGTTCATTGGCGTTATGTTCATTGTTTAATGTATGGTGCTTGCTATAGATTTTTCATATACTCCTTTCATCAGACTACAAAGTTTCCTGCAATTTTTGGTTTTTTTCAACAGTTTTTATCATGAATTGTTGTTCATTATCTACATATCTTGAAGTGATATGAGAAAATTTATTATTATGAAGACTTGATGACCAGTATTTACTGGTTTTAACACCAAACCTTGTATTCTTGGGATAAATCATAAATGCTCCTTTCTATATACTGCTGCGTTGGATTCATAGATAAACTTGCTGATGACTACTGTGTCCTTGGGTGAAAGGAAATTAGTTTGCCATTTTCTTTAGCTATCTGTCTTGATGAAGTTATGTCTTTTTTCTATTTTGTTCATTTCTGCTTTTATTTCTGTTCTGTCCTTTTTATTTTTATGTAAATTTGGTCTTTATTTCTTAACATCTTTAAGTAAAAGTTTAAATCACTAACTTAAAATACTTCTTCATGTCAATATAAGCATCTTAAGGTGTAAATCTCCCTTTAGTCAAATTCCACACACCTTATTAGCTTCTATTTTTGTAGTCATTTTGTTTGAAATATTTTCTTATTCCTAATATTATTTCTTCTTTGATTCCTTAGGTTTCTAAGATACTGTAGGTATAGTCTTACTTCTAAAAACTAGAGAATTTTCTAAGTATCCAATACAAGCCTTTGACATGTATTTAGTGTTATTTTGTGGTTCAAAATAGGATCTGGCCTAGTAAATATCCATATACAGGAAAATACAATCAGTTTGGATAATGCTGATCAAGTATCTATATCATCATTGAATTTTATTTGTTCCATCAACCGTTGAGCCATGAATGCTAAAAGCCTTAATTTGTGACTGTTGACTTGCCTACTACTCTCTTGACTTTTCTCAGTTTTGGTTCACGCATAAATATTTTTGTTTCCAGTGTGCCAACGATAACTCGTTTCTGTTATAGCTTCATTGTGATCCAGTTTAGACACCACAAGCAGGATATGTTTAAGGTATACACATTGATGAATTTCCATATAAGCACACATGAGAAAACATTACCAGAGTAGAGATCATTAACAATCATTATCCTCAAAGGTTTCTTTCTGTCCTTTCACACAAGCCATGCCTTACTCTTTCTCCAATTCTACTTATCCACCGAGCTTCTTTCTTTCTTTTTCTAGAATTTTGCATACATAGAAATGTATAGCATGTACCCTTTCTGTCTGGAATCCCCCACTCAGAAAACACCTAGATTCCTTTATGCTGTAGCACATACTAATAGACTATTCCTTTTTGGTACACAGATATACCACCATTTATGAAACTATTTGTGAAAATGTTCATTTGGTGAATATTCAAGTTGCTTCTAGGTTTGAACTATAACAAATAAAGCTGCTATAGTTATTTCTGGACAGTTCTTTATGTGGGTGTGTACTTTCATTTCTCTTGCCTAAATAGGGAGCAATGGAGTATCTGGATTGTATGATAGGCAGCCCCTTAACTTACTACAAAATTGCCAAATTCATAAGGTCCTTGGGTCTCTCCCCAGCACAACTGCAAAAAACACCAAATTTTTCCAATAAAATTTGGTTATATCATTTTATATTTGACCAGCAGTTGTGAAAATTCAAGCTTCTCTTCCTTACACTTGCCAACAATCAAGTAGTCAGTCTGTTTTATTTTTAGCCACTGTAGTGGGCGAGTTGTGATATGTCATTGTGGTTCTAATTGCCTTTCCCTAATGACTAATGATGGTAAGGCTCTTTTCATGTACTTGTCTGCTGTGCATATATCTTCTTTGGTGAAGAGTTTGTGCAAATCTTTGGCCTATTTTTTAATTGGGACATTTATCTTTTATGGTTGAGTGGGAGGAGCTATCACATATATTCTTCATAAAAATTCTTTCTTAGTTATATGTTTTGTAATATTTGCTTATAGTCTCTGTAGCCAGCCTTTCCTTTTGAAGAGTAACAATCTCTGACTTTGATAATTTATACTACTTTTATAATTATAGTTTATTCTCTTTAGGGACACATTTAAGAAGTCTTTGCCAAGTCCAAAGACATTTTCTCTTATGTTTATTCCAAAAATTTTGTAGTTGAGCTCTTGCATTAAAATCTATGATCCACTTCAAATTTATTTTTGTATATAGTGTGAGAAAAGGGTCAAGATCGGTTTCTCCGCATTCCATAATTTTTCTGGCATTGAAATGCCTTCAGCCTTTATCAAAAATCAATTGATCAGGTACCTGTACATCTACTTCTCTACTTTTTATTCTGTTCCACTTATGAAAGTGTATAATTTATCACTATAATTTCTTGCTTACTATAATTTTATAATAAATCTTGAAATCAAACAATTTTCCTAGTTTCCAAAGTTGTCTTAGTTATGCTAAATCATATGCATTTACATATGAAATCAGAATCAGTATATAAATTTATGGAAAAAGTAGGCTAGTGAGATTTTGTTAGAATTATGCTGAATCAGTTTGGGGAGACTTGTCATCTTAGAACTATTGTGTCTTCTGATCTATGAGCAGAGGAGACCCATGACGCCCCTTCAATTTTACCCTCTTTAGTATTCTCTATGGTCTTCTGTAATTTTCATTATATAATTTGCACAGCTTTTGTCAAATTTATCCCTAATGTATTGCAAACGTTTGACACAATTAGAATGAAATTATCTTTTAAATGTTCTTTGATTATTCATTGCTATATATGGCAATATGTACAATATTTTCTGTGTTAGACAGCTGTCCGTCACCGTGACACAAATCACACCCAACACAAATCAGCTGTAAGGAGAAAGAACTCGTTTCAGGTCGCAGTTTCAGGACAATCAGCCCACTGGTACACTGGGTCCTTTACTTTGGGCCTGAGGTGAGGTAGGGTGTCATGGTGGATTGAAGCTGCTCACCTAATGGCAGCCAGAAAGCAGAGAGATGAAGAGCCAGGAAGAAAGAGGCCAAGGACAAGATACAGTCCCCAAAGTCACGGCCCATGACCCACTTCCTTTATCTAGGCTCCACCTCCTAAGTCTCATTACCCCCAGCAACGTTATTAAGTTCTGATCTCATTCATGAGTTAATCCTCAAAGTTAGACCTTCTGAAAGTTCCACCTCTGAACATAGGAGATTTTGGAGGATGTTTTAGCTCTAAACTTATAACAAATATGTACAAATAATTATTTTATACTGCCCTTGTATCTTATAACTCTGCTAAGTTCACATTATTTCTTACAGTTCTGTACAAATTCCTTAGAATATTTCACATAAGTAACCTATACATTTTTCCAATTTCTTTCCAATTTGGCTGTTTATTCTTTATTTTTCTTGACTTACTGCACTAACTAGATGCTTCCTTAATGCACTAACTTGCTCCTCAACTAGAATGCTGACTGTAGTTGTGAGTGCAATCATCCTTGCTTTTTATCCAGTCTTTGGTGGAGAGCATTAATTCATTTGGTATTAAGCATATTTGTGTACTTGTATATTTGCTACAGATTTTCTACAGATTTTCTATAAATACATTTATCAGATTAATGAAAGTAGCTTATATTTTCAGCTTGCCATCAGATTTTATCATGAATGTCATGATTTTGAAGCATCAGTTGAGATGATGAGAAAGTTTTTCTTTTTGTTCTGTTAATACAATGAATTACATTGGTTAGCAAATGTTGACTCAGTCTTTTTTTTAAATTCAAATCCACTTGGTCATAGTGTATCATTCTTTTTTACATTTTTCAATCCAGTTAGCAAAAACTGAGAAATGTTCATTCATTTTCATGAGTTATATTGGCCTACCAACTTGTTTCCATAGAAAGATCTCTCTCATTTTGTGATCAGCATGAACTAGCCTTAGAGAATCCAAATCCTGGAAGGATCTGCACAGCATTGGTATTATTTTCCCTTAAACATTTCTAGGATGCACCAGTGAGGCCATTTTGACCAAAGTTAATTTGCAGA
Organism: Ctenodactylus gundi; assembly: GCA_004027205.1. Lineage (NCBI taxonomy): Eukaryota > Metazoa > Chordata > Mammalia > Rodentia > Ctenodactylidae > Ctenodactylus > Ctenodactylus gundi. The sequence continues at coordinate 100,369 of PVKB01000886.1, read as the reverse complement.
AGAATTTTTACATCCATACTCAATTTTTTAAATGAACTTAGGAGCTTTTCAGGTTTTCTATTTCTTTCAGAATAAATTTTGATAAGCTATTCTTTTGAAAAGTCTGTTCATTTTACCTAGATTGTCAAACTTACGGGCATAGAAATTATTCATAACATTCCTGTGTTATATTTTGATGTTTGTACAATCTTTAGTGATGTCCCCACTCTCATGTTAGATATTAGCAATTTGTACCTTTTCTATCTTGTTACTATTATATATGGCTTAGAGTTAATCAATTTATATTGATTTTAAAGAAATTACATTTTACTTTCACTGATTATTCTTTCTTTAAGTCACTGAAATCTGCTCTTACCTTAATAGTTTTTTGTTCATTTGTTTGTTTGTTTGTTTGTTTGTTTTGCCTTACTTAGGTTTTATTTGCTATCTTATTTTTACTTTTCCCCTAGATTCTAAGATAGAACCCTAGGTCAAGGGTCAGCACATTTTTTATCAAGTATTAGAGAGTGATTGTTTTAGGCTTTGAGATTCATGTATCTTATCAGCTGTATTACTGTAGTATGAAAGCAGCCACAGACTGTGGAAGGGACCGATGGTGGCTGCGTGCCAATGAAATTTTATTTACAGAAAACAAGCAGCAGGTTGATTTGTCCCTTAGGCTGCAGGTTGACAATTCCTAGGTTAGGTTACTGATTTAAGGTCTTTCTTTTCTTCTAATATGAGCACTTAGTACTATAAATTTCCCTCTAAGTTTTGTTTTAGATGCATTCCAAGAAAGTTATTATGTTATATTTTCATTTTCATTCAGTTGAAAATATTTTCTAATTAATTTTGTTTTTTCTTTGCTTGAAGGAATATTTTTAAACATGTTATTTAGTCTCTAAATGTTTATGGATTTACCAGATGTCCTGCTGTGATGAATTCTAACTTCAATCCATTCTGGTCACAGAACATGCTTGGCATAATTTGAGTTCTTTTAAGTATTTTGAGACTTGTTTTATCGTTCAGAATATAAATTTGTTGGAATTTGTTTTATGACCCATATTATAAGTTTTCTTGGTAAATGTTTCAAGTGCACCTGATCAGTAGAATTTCTATTCTACTCCCTGTTGAGTAGAATGTTCTATAAATGTCAATTAGGCAGTCAATGGATAGTGTTACTCAATACCTCTATGTCACTCCTGATTTTATGTCTACTATTTCTATCAATTATTGAAGGGGGGTATGAAATATCTAACTATAATCATAGATTTATTTACTTACTTGAGTTCTATCAATTTTTGCCTCACATATTCCAAAGATCTACCTTTAGGCCCATAAGCACTTTTGTTGTTCTTTCCCATTGATATAATTACTTCTTTTTTTATTAAGAAATGACCCCATTTATTTGAGATATTCCTTTTTGCTTCTTCTTCTTTATGTTAAACAAAACAGCCACTTGCTCCTTCACTTGATTATCATTACTTAGCATAAAATATCGTTTTTATACTTCTATTTTCAACATGTTGGTGAGTTTTTGTATCTTACATCTCACAGTTCCAGTTCTACCTCTCGTTGCCATTGTTAGCTGTGACCCCTCTTTGTTTCTTAGTGGCTGCTTTCCATTTTGTAGCACAGATCTTTAATTTATTTATCACATCATTCAAGTCATATCACTTCAAGTAGTACACTACTACTTCATACATTATATAAAAACATTTCCTCTCCCTCCTGGGCTTTGTGCTAATTTATTTCAATGTATGTTATACACCCTACAATATCACATCACTATTTTTACTTCAAACAACTACTTTTAAAGAGATTCTTAAATATGAAAATGTCTTCTCATCTTGTCCACATAGATTTTGTTTTCTATGTGCTTCACTTCCTTGGGTAGATTCAAAGCTTCACTGTGATTTTTCTGTCTGAAAGACCTTATTCAACACATCCTGTAGGACAGCTGTGCTAGTGACAACTTCTTTTAGCTTTCATATGCCTATAAAAGTAGTTGGGCATCATTTCCGAGATAAATTATTGATGGCTATATAATTCTACGTTGACTTTTTTCATTACTTGAAAGATATTGATCTACTGTCTTTTGGACTGTGCTGCTTCTACTGAGAAGTCTGTTGTCAGCCTGATTTTTGTTGTCTCTACTTAAAGTGTCTTGTCTCTCTTACTGCTTTTAAAATACTCTTTGTCACTGGTTTTGAACACCTGAGTTTTTATTTACATTAATAGTTTTCTTTGTGTTTCTTCTGCTTGTGGCTTGAGATTCTTGAAACTGTGGGCTAGGTCCTTTTATCAAATAGAGAAGTTTTTATCCTTTTTATGGTCTAGAGCTAAAATGTCCCCCAAAGTCTCATGGGGTTAGAAGGTGGATGGATTGTGGGGGCAATGTACTCATAAGTGGATTCATCCAATGAGAAGACCAGTAGCTTAGGTGCTGTTAGGAAGGACAGCCAGATAGGAGAGGTGGGGTACTAGAGGAATGACCTGGAAGGGTGTGCCTTTGTCCCTGGCTCCTCCATTTTTTCTGCTTCCTGCCTGCCATGGGTTAAGCACCGTCCTCCCACCTGGCCCCTTGGCCATATTGTTTCTGCTCTGAAGTAAGCCAACCATTGACTGAAATCATGACCTAAAATAAACCTCTCTTTTCAGTTGACTGTGTTTTTCCCAGCAATGTGAAAGTGATAAGACATTATTTCCTCAGATATTTACCTGAAGTCTTCATTTAATTGGTGCTCTGTCTCTTTCTTTAGATCTTTGTCGTTCTGTGTTGAAGTATGAAGAGCCTGTTTGCTGTCTTCCAGTATGGGTCCTGCAATGTTGTACCTACTGTTCATCTATTCAGTATCCCTGTGATCTCAAATATTATATTTTGCATTCCTACAAATTCACCTTGTATCTTTTTCATATTTTTCTCTGTGACCCTAGGAGCCAGAAAATGTACTCCTTAAAAAGCTAGAAAGTAAATACAGTTGGGCTTATGAGCCACAAATGTTTTCTGCTATATTATTTTTCCTTTTACAATATTTTCCTCAATGTTAAAAGAAGGAAAAGACAGGGAATAAGGGAATGAGGAAGAGGAAGGAAGGAAGGAAGGAAGGAAGGAAGGAAGGAAGGAAGGAAACAAGGAAGGAAGGAAGGAAACAAGGAAGGAAGGAAAGAAGGAAGGTAGGAGAAAGAAAAAGAGTGGCCTTTGTTTGAAAATACTACTCCCAATTTCCTGAATGCATGAAGTAAATTTCTAATAATCATCATTAACAACTCATTCTGTGGATATGTCATTTCTGGATCTGTTTATATTGATTGATTGATCAGCTCCCTCATGACTACAGTCATACTGTCCTAATCCTTCGCATATCCAGTAATTTTTACATTGGGTTTCAAAAATTTTGAACTTTACCTTGCTTGTACTTGATATATTTTACTTTCTTTAAACGTTCTTGATCATTGTCTAGTGTTCCAGTTAAATTGCTTGGAAACAGTTTTCTTTTAAGACATTTTCTGGCAGGACTAGAGTAGCCTTTAACCAAAAGCTAATTTTGGCCGACCACTGAGACAATAACTAGATACTTTACAAACTGAACACTTTACCAGGTGCCTATACTTTGCAATTTTTTAAAGAGCTCTAGCTGGCAAGAACACAATCCACAGTTGACTCCAAGTGATCCAGAATTGTTCCTCCTGCTCCTTCCCATTGGCTGTTTTCTAGGCTTCATGACATTTCCCCATAGGCACATGCTAACTACCACTAACCTAGGCCTCTGAGGTGAGACCCCCTGGAAATACCTGGGGTTCTCTCATCACGAAGCTTCCTCTTCTCTGCGTTATTCTAACCTTTCTGGGATTCTGCTCTGATTATCTCACCTGTCTCAGCCCCAGACTCTGAACTCTCTCTCTTTAATTCAGAGACTTCCAGAATCCATGTGATCTCCTCTTTCTGTGCTACAGCCTAGAAACTCTTGCAGGCAGCATCTGGGGTGACCATTCCCTTGCTCCTTCACTCACGGTCAGTGTCTCACACTGCCTATTCCCTAATAGCTGATACCTATTACTTTATATTTTTGCCTTTCCGTTTCAGAAGGGTCATCTGGTCCCTGTTCCTTCATCCTGATCAGTGGTAAAATCCTACTTCATGCATTCTGAAGTGTTGGTATTAGCTTCTTTCGCACTGAGGACAGGAAGAAGACTTTACTTTCATATATCACTTGGACTTTTCTTTTTCAAATTTAGGGAATATTATCTGACTGGTGGTATTACAGGTGGTATTTCTATCATTTAAAGAATGATTCATGATTTACACTATTTTACTAATATGAGCACTCTCATAGTCACATTAACTATTCAAAACTCTTTTGTTGATTCAAAAATGAATAAAAGACACATATAGATTATGGAATAGAATGTAAAGTCATAAAGTATGTATTGGCACAGATGACTGCAGGCTCACCCTCAGCCTTCCAAGAACTATACCCTTCCCATTGTCACTAGTGCCACACTCTCACACTCACTGAACGATCGTGTCTCACTCATAAGTGTATCTAACTCCACCTGCGCTCCAGTGATCTCCCCAGTCCTGTGTGTGGAGACCAACTGCCAATCCTTTGGTGCCTTCTCGACATACATAAACACTGATGTCCAGAGCTGCCAGGATAGGAGCCTCCATCAGTCTCTGGGGATTTGATTTATAATCTCAGTTTGACTTTCCCACTGAGAATTACAGCCCACTGCCACACTATGCATTAGGCCATGGCAAATTTCTGCCTTAGTCCCTGTTTGGGGGAACATGTGCACTTTCATTATTCCCAGCCATGTTTGGACAGCCTGCCGGGTGTGGTGAATGTTTACATATTTTGTCCAAGTGTCCAAAACACTTAGTTCTAATAAACATACTATCACCTTGTCTACATTATATTTAACCTAAGGTGAGTTCTAAAATTACCAGGATGAGCAATCAATTCAGCCTCTAATGCTGTCTTCTTGTAAATACCTGGAACTTCTGCTGTGCTTGGAGAATGAAGATCTGTGATTTTGTTAGTTGATCTGTGATTCAGGTCTACCATTCTCAACCAACATCACATCCATCGTTACAACTCATTGTGTTTTTATTAAATGAACACAGGCCAGTCCATCAACAACCCTGATTCTATCAAAGCCTCTGTACCCTTCCCAATGTGTGGTTGAACATAAGATTGTCTCCATTTCTATAATTTCTACAGAGGCCAAAACCCCAGGCTCTTCCCAGCCCTCTTGCTCCATCTCTATCTTCTTTATCACAAATAGGTGGCTGCATCCCTAACACCATTAACCTAAAACATAAAAGTTGTTTCCTTATCCCTGAGGTAAGTGCATGAAGGAAACGCATCAGTTTATGTTCTTGATAGACACCAGCATGTGGTTAGGTGTGCAAGAGGTTTGCTACTTACTAAAGGACCAGCTAGGTGACAGGGAAAGTTGCAGCTGTGGCATAGATCTGACATTTCTGAAAGCAGAGAAGGGAGAAAGGAGAATTTAAGAAGGAAGAGCCTTGGACTAAAGCATAGTTTCAAGAAAGGTTTGACAAGATCAGTGGAAGGCCTTGAGCCTAAGCCATCAAGTGGCTAGCCTCTACTGGTGGCTGGGATGGGCTGTGTGGAGATCTATGTCACATTCAGTCACGCCCAAGCGGCCTTCAGGGAGTATAAGGAAGTATAACCTTCATGTTGATGCATGCCCGTGAGGACCTTGGTAGGAACTTTCAAACTATCCACTCTCTTGATTCTGTCTCCCATAGCTTGTTAAACAATACGTGATAGACTTATTGCCTTGTTCTAAATGGCATAAACCACAAAAAACTACACTTATCCTAATAAAACAGTCCAGTATTGTTACAAAAATCCCAAAATGCGCTTCTGAATGTGACCACAGTTCTGTCTGCTATTGTGGGCATCATAACTTTTAGTTTCTTTTTTTGTTTTCAGTACTGAGGATCCAACCCAGAGCTTAGCCTAGCTTGTTATTGTTGGGGTTTGTTTGTCTATTCATTTGATACAGAGTCTTGATCTGGAATCAGGTTGGTCCTGAACTCACTGTGTACCCCAAGCTGGCCTCAAACACATAGCAATCCTCGTGCCTCAGCCTCTCAAGTGCTGAGATTACAGGTATGCACCATCACATCTGCCTTATGTGATTCTAAGAAATTGAACCCAGGACCTTGAACTTGCTAGGCAAGAGCTTTAACCACTGAGCTACATCTTCAGCCCCCTAGCCCAGTTTTTAGAGTTGCTGAGTTGCCCAGGTCAGTCTCTAACTTGCAAGCCTCCTACTTCAACCTTAGAGTGCCAAGATTACAGGCCTGTCACCAGCCCCAGCTGTGGCCCAGCAGCAAGGTGCATTAGGACACTAATGATAAAAACTTGTAACAATGAGGGAAAGTTTTTTGTCTGTTTAGATGAAAACCCAGATTAAGTGGTAGAGCTCTGAAGGTACTTTGTGTGTGTTCCCCCGAAATTCATGTGTTGAACCCTAATTCTCAAAGTGGTGGTATTGAAAGGTACAGCTGTTAAAAGATGATCAGAATATGAAATTATCTCTTCATGAAACAGATGAGTGTCTTCATAAACGAGTCTAGAAAGCTTTCTAGGAATGTGTTTCCACCATGAAAGGGTGCAGCAACAAGGTGCAATTTATGAAAAAAAGAGTGAGATCTCACAAGACTGTATCTGCTCATGACTTGATCTTGGACTTCCCAGCCTTTCTAGCTGTAACAAAATAAATTTCTGGGGCTGGAGGAATGGCTCAGAAGTTAAAGCACTTACCTAGCAAGTGCTAAATCAAGTACTAAGTATCTGAGTTTGATTCCCCAGCACCACATAAGCTGGGCGTGGTGGCACTTGCCTGTAATCCCAGCACTCGAGAGGCTGAGACAGGAGAATTGCCGTGAGTCCAAGGCCAGTCTGGGCTCCAGAGTGAGTTCAGAATCAGTCTGGGCTACAGAGAAAGACCCTGTCTTTAAAAAAAAAAAAAAAGAAGGAAGGAAGGAAGGAAGGAAGGAAGGAAGGAAGGAAGGGAGGGAGGGAGGGAGGGAGAGAGGGAGAAAGGGAGAGAGGAAGGGAGGGAGGGAGAGAGGGAGGGGAAGGAAGAGAGGAAGGAAGAAAGAAAAAGAAAAAAGAAAGAATTTTCTATGCTTTAAAACCTATCCAGTAGCTGTCTGTAGCTGGAGTCTCCCAAGTTGAAGGTCTGTCCATGGCTCTGACCACCTCCTAGCAGAAACCAGAGTGAGGAATAGATTAAATAATCCCCAAGTGCATTTGCCAGTGGTATACACCTGGAAGACACTTTAACAAAACACTTGAACCTGAAGAACTAACAACAGGTTGTTTTCAAGACTATTTTCCTACCAATTTTTAATTCTTCATATATCTGCTGAGGTCCTGCTCTGTGCCAAACCCTCTACCAGGTCCCTGGAGTACAAGAACAAGGATCAGCAAGAGGCGACTGAATTTGTCTGAGGAGGGAGCTAGACCCGGGATTAGAGTCATGGAAGAGGAATGATTCTAGGTGAATTACAGAGAGATTTAAGAGGACTAAAACCCCATCATCTTTGAGCACACACTGTGAACCAGGCAGGGTTGGAAACATAACCTGTAGGACACACTGCAGCATGAAAATATGGGTTACCTGTTCCAAAAGCAAGAAGAGCCTTTTTCAGCTATTCTCTGTCTTTTGATCTCTCTAGACTGCAGCACTATTCTAGAAAGATTCAGCAAGGCTAATGAAAAGTCCTCTGCCAAAGCCTAACACTGGAGGAAGTTTACAGAAATGGGGTACCCAGGCACAAGTGCGCACCCACCCAGGTGACCCCACGTGACTTGGTGTCCTGCCCTCCCCCAGGTTCTCCCTGGGCACAAAAGGTGGCAAATGATGATGGGTCAAGGGAAGGAAGGAAGCATCTGAGAATCCAGCCTGTGGATGCGGGGGAGGGTGGCTCCCCCAACTCAGTGCACACATCGCTGTCACAGTGGACTTCATAGCGGAATGCAAGCTCAGGGACTTTCGAGTAAACAACCATAGTGTATTGAACTCCAAGGGCAGGATCCTCCTGAGCACAGGGCCTGGTGCACACACTGCTCCCATGGTTATGATGCCAGCCCATGTGCTAGACTCTGTCACTCAAGCGGGAGTGAGGGTGCACTTCCCTCTCTACCCACTGGGACAGAGCATGGGAACCGGGGAATACTCTTGACACTTCCCAGGGAGAGCAGAAAAGGGAAGCGAGGCCTAATGGAAGTGTAAACACTCACTAGCAGCTGGACATAGGGGAAGGGGAGGAGGGGAGCTTTCAGCAGAAGGAATAACACACGCAGAGATTTCAATGTGAAGCAAGCGGGCTCAAGGTACATCTGGGAAACTGAGGCTGCTATAGCTCAGAGATCTGTAGTGCAAAAGAGGCAAACAGAAATGAGACCAGAGAAGTGATGGGATAGATCATGAAAGGTCACTACAAATATACTACTGGCTTTTTCGTGATCCTGGGAATTGAACTAAAGACCTTTGCATGGAGTTAGATTCCCAGTCCTTTTATTTTATTTATTTATTTATTTATTTATTTATTTATTTATTTATTTATTTATTTTGTGGTAAGGTCTCATTAAGTTGTAAAATTACCCAGTCTAGGCTTGAACTTGGAATCTGCCGGCCTCAGCCTCCCAGAGTGCTGGGATTACAGACCTATGTCACCTTGCCTGGCTACAGATTTGTTCTTTAGTTTACCCTAATAGCAAGGCAGAAAACCCAAAGAAGTTTCAAGATAACAAGCAGGAACTACAGGCATAGCTCAGTGGGCAAAGTGCTTGAATAGCAAGCACAGGCTCTAGGTTCAGTTCCCCGGCACCACATAAGATGGGCACTCGTCATGGTGGTACATACGTGTAATCCCAGCACATGGGAAGCTAAGGCAGAAGAATTTCTATGAGTTCAAGGCCAGCCTGGGCTACATAGTGAGTTCAGAACCAGCCTGGACTGTAGAACAAAACACTGTCTCAGAGAGAGAGAGAGAGAGAGAGAGAGAGAGAGAGAGAGAGAGAGAGAGAGAGAGAGAGAGAGAGAGAGAGATTAGAGGCACACATCACTAAGGAAAGGTCACTTTATGGACCTCATGAGGCTAGTTAGAAGACCAGTACAATACTCCAGGTAAACAGCATAGTAACCTGGACCAGGAAAGCAACAGTGGGATTGAAAATATATTCACAGGGAAAAACTGTCAGATCTTGTGGATGGTTGAATATAATAATAGACTGGAGAGAGGAAATTCACTGCCATGGCCATACTCCTGGGCATAGACCACATGGCTTGTGGTGTCATTCCATGAGCCAAACACCACAGGGCAAAGGGCAGGTTGGAGGTGAGGAGGAAAAAGCTCAGTTTTTGTGTTCTTTTGTAGCTGCTAGGAGACATCGAACAGGGATGTCTGGTGGACAATGGGATGAATGGCTCTAGCATCAGGAAAAACTCCAGGCTTTGGTAGTAACTGAGTGTTCCTGGCTTACCCTTGGTAACTATGGTGGGCTGAACTGTGTCCTCTCAAAAGAAGTTGCTGTCTTATCCCCCAGGAACTGTGAATATGACCTTGTTCAGAAATAGAGTCTCTGGCAGATGATGGAACTCTGATAAGATCATCAGGGCACACTCAAATCCATGTAAGTGTGCTTTGGGGAAGGGCAAATTTGGACAGAGACAGATGCAAACGGGGAAATATTTGTGACAAGAGGGGATCAGAGCTTGAAGTGAGGTGTCCACAAGCCCAGGACACCAGACTGCTGGAAAACTATCAGAAGCCGGAAAGCCCCTGAAATTAATCCAATAAGGAAGTGACGGGGAGTCTCAGTTCTCCCCTCTCAGTTCCAGTGCCCACCCTGGAACAGCTACCTCTCTGGTACGAAGAACCATCACTCAACATCACTCAACACTTGCAAGCAAATGCCAGGTTCATGTAACTGGAGGGAGGTTGGTCAGCAAGGCCGCAAAAACTCCTGGACCCAGGCGTGGTACATGTCTGTAAGCCTAGAACTCTAGGAGGTTGAGGAGGAAAAGTCCCACGTCCAACCTCACTCTGGGAAATTCAACAATTTAATGAGGGCCCATCTCAAGGCAAACAAACAAACAAACAAACAAAAAATCAAAAGAGGGCTGCACTGCAGCTCAACGAAAGGCCCTGGGTTCATCCCGTAGGGGTGGACAAAGAAAGAGCAGTCCTCTGATGAAGACTGTAAGTCATCAGCCTCCCCCACCATTTAATATTTATTTTCCTACTCACAGCATGAGAAAGTCCAAATTAACTTTAGAATCAGACATTCCAGTGCTGACATAAAAATACAGCTTCTAGCAGACTGCACACCATCTCATGCTAGCAGGGGTTTCTCTTTCTCTTAGGGACCCCCCACCCTTCTCTCAGTACTTTTCCCATCCTCTTTGTACCCCCAAACCCTGACTCTCCCCACCCGCTCAGCCTCTCTCCTGCCTACCCTGGTAATTCTCGGCATGTATCTCCATGACTGATGAGTAGAAAGTTAATCAGAGTGCAGTCGGCTGTACCTTCCACTCAGGGACTCATTTTGAGGTGTCTTAATTGAACCGTCTCCCTGGCAAAGATGAACTGTAGATAACAACTGGGAAGGCTTGTGCAAAGGGCAAAGACATGAGCGTTCTAAAATGAATCTACGTCAAAGTCAGATAACAGGAATCTTAAGTTCACCAAAAGTCATTCCATCAGCCAGTTACTCACTCGACAAATGTTTGCCATGGGCTCAGGCCATGGCAGAAGCTGGAGAGAGTGTCCTGCCCTCAGATATCAGGAAGGCGGACCTGTGACTGCCACTGCCCTCAGGTTACTTTTCTCTATGTTTGACTAGAGAACACTAAAGAGGGCTCAGGAAGAATGAACCTGGAACAGGCTTCTTTGGGGGTACCAAAGAAAGAGACGGCAGGATGAGAAAGGTACCCAGGTTTGAAAGCCATCTCTTTGTGCGTTAATTTCACCAGTCCGAAAGGAACGCAGGAGACTGCAGCAGACACGAGCAGGCACTATCTCACCTATTCTCTTTGTGCCCAGCAGAGCTATCAGGCTACTTGTCCTACTCTTTCTTATAGGTTGATGTTTGTGAGATTGCACCAATAGGAAACAAGACAGAAGAGCAGATGGTCCTCCAGGCCCAACCCAGAGAGCCTCCCACACAATTTCCACCCTCTCTCCCACACCACAGGCACAGTCACTGTTAAGGTTTTAAAATGAAATAATTCCCCCAAAGACTCACGTATTGAAGGCTGGGCCTCCGAAGCAGCAACGTCCGGAAGTAGGATGACCCAGAAAGGCGATTATCACAGATGCGCTGACCTCATCAATGGTTCACTCTGTACTGTCAGGAGGATGGGCCTGGGTGGAGGAAGGAGGTCATTATGGGTATAACCTGGAAGAACTGCTTGGTCCCTGACCCTTTCTCTTTCTTGGGCTCTTTCCACCTCTCTCTGTTTCTGGCTGCCATGAGGTGAACAACTGTCTTGCACCATACCCTTCCACCATGTTCATTCTGTCTTGGAAACAGATGACAATGAACTGAAATTTCTGAAACTATGAGGCATATAAATCTTTCCTTCTTTAAGTTGTGTCAGGTATTTTGTCATGGCAACAGAAAGCAGACTAAGAGACTCATAACAAAATAAATAAATAAATAAATAGTGAGAACTCCAAGGCCAAAGGGATGAAAGGGGCACCAGAAGAATCAGCCCTGATAAAAGCAGAGCCCCCACTCTCCAGGCCACTGGCAACCCCTTAAGGGATGTGAGATGTTATGCCTTCAAGATGTGGGGGTGTTCTTGGCAACGCTTTATCTTCTCTTGGTAATGTAGAATGGGATGGAAGGATGCTCCCCTGAACACTGGTGCTGCCTGCTCAGGCCTATTTGTGCCAGATATTTCAATTCAACCCTCCCCTGCCTGCTCAGATAGAGGGTCAACAGCAGCGATTTAGCCAAGTGCTATGGCCCACACTTGGGATCCCAGCAATCTAGGAGACTAAGGTAGGACAGTCCTACATTTGAGCTCACCCTGGGCAATTTAGTGACTTAATGAGACCCTGTCTCAAAAAGAAAGAAAGAAAGAAAGAAAGAAAGAAAGAAAGAAAGAAAGAAAGAAGGAAGGAAGGTAGAAAGGAAGAAAGGAAGGAAGGAAAATATGTAAAGGGATGGGGAGTTAGCTGAGTGCAAAGGCCCTTGGTTCAATTCTCAGTGCCACTAAAAAAAAATGTCTTTTGTTAGCAAAAGCTGAGTCCAGATACAGTCACACTCTGAGCTACAAATTTCATCTCCCATTTCACTTCCCTGATAAAGAAGGATTAAAGAAAGGGTCTACAGTCACGGGCGCAAGAGACATTTCAGACTCCATCCACCTCCTACTCAGAAATCTCTGGTGATTTAAAATCAGATGAGGATAGAGGCCAAATTTAACTAAAGGTAGATTCTGGCCAGTGTCCATGCTCAAGGATAATAATCAGTAGGTCAATCAAGTTCCACTTACTCTTGTATCACAAGGGAAAATATCTCCAGCCATCTTCAGTGGATCTGTGTATCACCACTGTAGATGCCAGAGTGAGAGTGTTCATTTAGCCTGGGCCCCTGCTATGAAATGCAACCCAGCCGATATTCAAACATGCATAAACATCATCATTTGCTAATCGTGGCTAATGGCTTTAATCACAGAATAAAACAAATCAATAATTAACCTTAGCAGTATAAGTGCAGCTTGGATTCAAAAATAATGAATTTGCTAATGGTTCTTGCTGCCATTAGTACATATATGTCAAGGTAAATATGCAGAAATGTGGTCATTTGCAAGTAGTTAATCTGTTCATAAATGATCAGATTATGAATCAAATTGGGATATCTCTTGGAGGAGGGTTATAAGTAACACAGCTACCAACTTATCTCTAATTTATTAAGAAAACTATAAACTTCTATGCAAAATCCTTTATCTCCCCAACACCCATTATGTGCTCCATCTGTGCAAAAAGCAGGTGACGGGGCTGGAGGAATGGCTCAATGGTTAAAGCACTTGATTAGCAAGTGCTAAGTCAAGCATTAACTACCCAAGTTCAATTCCCCAGCATCATATAAACCAGATGTGGTGGCACACACCTGTAATCCCAGCACTCGAGAAGCTGAGACAAAAGGATTACCTTGAATCCAAGGCCAGCCTGGACTCCATAGTGAGTTCAGGATTAGCCTGGATTATAGAGTGAGACCCTGTCTCCAAAAAAAAAAACAAAAACAAAAACAAAAGCAGGTGACAAACAGTAGCACAGCCATCCCCCTCAGAGAGCACAGGCTCCAGAACAGTAGGGAATTCAGCAAAAAACAATACTTTTTCTAATAAAAGGATGTTTTATTTCTGGGGCCACAAACAGGCCAAGCTATGTGACCTGCCCAGGGAAGCCTCAGAAAAGATCATGCTTCCGACAGAGGAGATGACAATTATTGTAAGACCTTGAAGAATGAGTAAAGGTTGCTATAAGGATGAAGAGCAAAAGGCCAAAACCAAAATGAAAGAGAAGAAGCATGATCTATCCAACAGACTGCAAATACAACAATGTGGCTGCGACCCCAGGAGTTCATGGAGTAGGATGCTGAGCTGCAGAGTCAGCGGGGGTAAAATCACAGAGGGCACTTCGGTGTCATGCTGAGGTTCTTAGGGGGTGTGTGGGTGTGGTTGTTTGTGTTCTAACAGGCAATGAAATGTACTGAAAGGTTGATTAACCCATAAGTAATTAAAAATACGGCATGCCAGCATTGTGAACTTTGAGTCTATGCTTATAATACGAATGGGTATAGCTTTTTGTTTGGGTTTCGGGTTTTTTGAGCTAGGATCCTTCTATGTTGCCCAGGCTGGCCTCAAACCCGTGGGTATAGGTGGTCCTCCCACCTCAGTCAGCCTCCTGAGAAGGTAGGATTATAGTCATCCACCAAATAGGTTTTGGGGGGATTAAAAAAAGGTTTTATTTGAGGAAATATATGCTTATCCTGTTTGTCTCAGATCATAAGCAATTTGTCTGAATGCTCAAATGACTGAATAATTTTTAGGATTTGGGAAGTGCTGAGATGGATAATCTCTATGAGAAAAGCAAAGATTTCCACCCAAATATTGGCCTGTTCTTACAACATATTCATTTTTATTTACATATGAATATAATTTGGGTTTGGATACTTTGTTTTTAACATAAATTTTTAATAAGTAATCCCAGCACTCAGGAGCCTGAGGAAGAGTGTGTTGAGTCCAAGGCCAGCCTGAGCTCCATAGTGAGTTCAGGACCAGCCTGGGCTGCAGAGCGAGACCTCGTTTCAAAAAAAAAAAAAAAAAAAAAAAGATAATATGGCAGAATCTTACCTCCTTTTTATGAAGTTCAGAATAGCTGATACCAAATGGTTACCTATCCAAGAGCCAATATTCTCATTTTCCATGCTTGAAAAACCTTGATTTTTGTCCCAGCACTCATTGCTTCTTCTCCTAAGATAAATTCTAATGGGTGGAATCCAACAAGGCATTGCACTCTCCTTGATGGTGATCGGTCTAAGCCCAGTCCTGTGACCAGATTCTGATGAATGCTAGGTAAGCCAAGGTCTGCTGGGGCTTTATGGCAGTTTTTATACCTACTATATATATACCTAACACATATATATGATACATAAATATATATTTAATATTAATATTATGTTAATAATATAATCAATATATAAAGAACAGCCTGGAGACAATGATAAGTGCTGAAGAAAGCAACAGGGAGGTAGAAAGGCCTGGATCCCATATTAGGCTCTTGAGTAACTAAAGTTCCTCAATCATGGAGTCATTTACTAATACTTTTTAAGAATTTGTTTTTGTGCTGATCATTATCCTAGGTGCTGAAAAAGACATCTAAAATAGTTTTATAGCCTCTAAAAACTTACAGTTTACTAGAGTAAATGTAACAATAACAGTGAATTAAGGTAAAAATGTGACAGGAGAGATGCTGTCTGGTAGAGCCCGCTTTTGGCTTGAGTATTCAGGAAATACTTTACCTTTGGAAAAGGAATTCAAACATGGAAAAAAAGATTTGAAAAAATGAGTATCTGTACTAATAACTAACACATACTTCATAAGGACTGTGCAGTTTTCTAAACCCTTTATGTAAATTAAGAATTGTAATCTCATTACAAGTCTATCAGGTTATGAGGTACGTATATCATTGACCCAATTTACAGATGAAAAATCTGAGATGAGAGTTTGAAGAATTTACCAATATCACACACACCTTGTATTAAATCGGAGCCTGCCCCACAGCCTGATACACAGACCAGCCTCAGAGTGAGACCTTGTCTCAAAAAAGCCTGACCCAGAGCCTAGATGTTCCACCAACACACAGAAAAAGGTGTGCCTGTTGGTAAGAGCAGCTCTAACAAGGGGCTGCAACGTGAAGGCTAGAATATTGGGTGTTCAATGGAAAGTGTTGGGGGACAGGTGACAGCAACTGATGGGGACCAAATCCCACCAGGGAATATGAAGTTTTATAATATTTGGAAAATACAGTGTCATTACTGACTTTCAGATCTCGAAAAGAGATATGATATTATCAACCTGGAATAGGCTGATCAGTCTGGTTATAAGATTGAGAATGGACTTGCTAAGGACAGCCTAGAGGCAGGAAGATAGGGCCAAAGCCCTCAGAGAAGTAGTGTAAGTGGAGAGGACAGAAACTCCAAAAAATCTCAAGTTTTAGGTTGGGAACACATTAAAGGATGATACCAATAATAAGGACCACTTGTTGAGTCAAGAAGAGCAGGATCATCAGAAAAGGAGAAGAAAATTCAATTTAGAGACCTTTTAAATATTTAGAGCACTCAGTTGAATAGAGAAGACAACCAATAGGATGCTATTCAGTGTAAGTCACAGTGCTTAGAACTCATTGGAAGCCATTAGGAAACTGACAAATGAAATCAAAACATAGAAGCCCTTTGCAGTTACAACAGTCAGATACCTCCTACCTCCTATTACCAGCATCAATACAGGCTCCATACCACCACAAATGGTAGGTACATGGTGTCACAATAACAGGCAGGCACAAGTGGTAACAAACAGGCATCCCGGGTCATCATAACAGACATTCGGAGTCATCATGATGGAAAAGCACTACAATGCATCTTGATAGACGGATACCCCATGTCATAGTGACAGGCAGGTACCATCGCTCAAGGTGACACACAAGAATACCAATTATTATGGTAGGTTTACTATGTCACAGTGACAAATGTGACATCTTTGCATTGTCTTTATAGATAAACTACCATAGCACGAGGCACTCTGTTTATGATGTCATCATGACATGGAGATATAAGAAGAAGAAACAGCCTGCTGCTTATCATACAAAACCATCATAACAAGTAAAAACACATGACTTCTTACTACACCATTGTTATAAGTGAGCTTGATATCTTCCACTCTAGATTTAAGTAATAATATTCATGTACGTGATTATAAAGCTACTCGATGGTTTTAAGCGAAGGTGAAGATTTGCATTGCACTCAAATAGTGCTTACAATAAGTGCCGAGAACTTGCTCAGGTTAGAGGTTCTTAATATAACTGGTTTACCACAACCAAGCCTCATCTCTCTCGGAAGGTGACAGCTAAAGGGAAGCTATCAACTCCTCTAGAATGGAACCAAATGTTTTTCATCGCTGTACTCATTCTCTTAAAAAGAAAATATTGCACTTACTAAGGGCCAGGCAATCTTCAAGTGCCTTCACATTCTAATTGGTCCTTATAACAATGCATGAGGCAGAGATATTATTCTCATTTCACTGGAGAAAAAAAAAAAGGCTCAAGAATCCATACAGCAAGAAAGGAAGCAAACTGGGCAATCTAGTCAGAGCAGTTTGACACCAGACCCATGTTCATTACTTATTCCCGGAGTCTATGCCCTTAATTCCCACATGAGTGCTGCCTCTTCTGGTGTAATAAACCACCTCAAGCTGACTTGACCATTCAAAGAAAATTATTAGCCTCTGTAACTGAATTAGGTGTGGTCTCAGATTCAAAGGCTGAAAGAATGTGAGTGGGACTTGTGATCTCTCTCACAATATCCCAACTGAAGTTTCTTGGCATTGACTGTCCTCTGCAGGTTGTCCCCGATTGCTGCCATATGGTAGTCCACAAATGGCAGACATGTTTCTGGGTTCTAATCCAGGGGAAGAGAGAGGTCAAACAACGGTCTTTAGGTTGACTCCTGATGATTCTTAATGACCTGAATTAAGTCACAAAATTTTCACCAAAAAACAAAACCACTACAACTGCTGTGAGGATGGCTGTATCAATGGGATTCACTGGTTCACTTAACCAGAACTCACATCCAGAGCTGGGAAAGAGGCACACTTGTCTAAGCCAGAGCTTTCACAAATTGTCTCTTGGCCAAAGAAAAGGAGGCACAGATCATGAGAAGGAAATAAATGGATGCCCATATGACCTTCTTATCCTCACTACCTGGATGACTACTAACACAGAGCAAATGCTCAGGGCGTGTCTGCCATTTGTATGGATAGAGAGAAAAGAAAGAGAGAAAGAGGGAAAGAGATTCATGGTTTGGATGGAAGATCTGTACAAGAAAAAATTCAAACCAGAAAATCAAAATTAATAATCAGGAAAACCCACGTGGCCACAGAACTAGGAAAAGGGAGGAAAGACTTGTATACCTGTCCTGAATGAGGTATTTTTGACCAAAATCTCACAATTTTGCCTGCAAAGTCTCTTTAGTGACTACAATTAGTCTGTAGGTTTGGGTTACCATTCTTGGCCATCAAGTTTCAGAAAGATGGATTTGTATGACTCGTGGTTCACAGTTGGTTTAGTTCTCCATCTGAGAGTAAGCTTCACTGGTTATACGAAGGTAAGGTTTAACTGCTTCTGTGCTGAGCAGCCCTGGTCCCTTGGTACATCTAATGGAAACTGTTGTGTTTCCTCCTCTACTTGAAAGCCTCCTGAGTTTGATTTAAGCATGTTTTAAATGATTTATTCTGGGTTTGGTGTAAATGTCTCATCCTGGAGCATTAGGAAGGTCACCAAGGAAGAAAAGTATTAAATGAAAATGGGCTGTTTTCCTTTCCAGCATGGTATATCAAAGGTCTGGCTCACTCTATCCTAACTCTCTTAAGTATATTACCCATCCAGAAATAATTAAAGCATCCTGCAGGCATGGGCAAATAGTGGTCCTGTTCTCTTGATATACCTCTATCATGGCCAGCTCCATGAGGCACTGTACATTAGATCTCATAGTTTTCTCAGCTAACTGATGGACAATGCATTTAGACTCAATTTTTAGCTATGGTCCCAATAGCACCTATGAGACACAACTTGCTGTAATAACATTTCCACTCCATGTTCTGCCCCAGGCACAGTGTAACATGAGGTCTGGTCTATGTCAAACTCTTGTTCCTGCCTCCACATACCAAGAGAGACAAATAAGATAGAAAGAGATATCCCTAGAATCATGGAAAGCTCTCAGAAATTGTATTTTCAAAATCATAATAACACAATGAGAAGCATAAAATGTGAAAGAAATAATTTGCCCAGGGCCATTCTGGGATAAAAACTAGAACCAGATGGAAGCCTCCCAAACCCACAGCTCTGTGTGTGGCCACAGCGCTGCACAGGACTTCCAAGTATACTCTTGCAAAACAGTCATCACATTTCTCAAGTAGGACACCTCTTGAGGACCCCCTTGTATCGCGTGTTGTGTGATTTTTAAAAAGACATGAGACAGAGAAAAGACACAGAGACTTTAAGAGGACATTTATAGGGCATAACCAAATGTCCTTGGCAATTCTCACGTACATAGAGAAATCAGAAAGAACTGAAGCTGTGACAGCCCACCTCTGGGCACAGGAACATGCTGAAAACCCAGAGGGATTCAGCACTCATATTCCTGGAAGTGGATTCCTGAAAGTCCTTTCCCTCCTCCTCCAAATGTCTTCCTTTGTGCTGAGCAGTACTCAAGTGGTCAGACAAGCAAGGACTAGTGGCTAATGGCTAGGGAGATGAGGTGAAAATATGTTGTGCCCTTTTTTCTAGTGTCTCTGCCCTTATTTAAAAGCTAATTTATTACATTAAAAGACCCAAGACACTTGTAACTATATTGAAATTCAAAGTCACTTAGGGATGTAGAAAGTAGAGATGGCTAGAATCTGATGGTCTAGAGAAAATTCAAGGATGGAAAGTCGTTGCCAAAGTCAAAGTGATTGCCAGTTTGGGTGGTATTTTTCTTTGTTTTTGCCATTTCTGCCAAATGTGGCTGGAAATTGAGATGTTCCAAAGCCATGGGACCAGCAAGGGGTCATCTGCCCCCCGCCCCCACAGTAGGAAGCACAGATGACTAAGTCCATTTGGACAGGGTTATAGCCAGCTATGCTCATTACCTCAGGAGCAGACCTCTCCCGGGACAAGTATTTCCAGTGTTCTACATGTCTCCTCTCTTCCATTTGATTGTGAAGTTCTTTGGCCAACAGAGAAGGATCTTGTGTCCATTCCACTTAGGCTCTTCAGAAGGATTTACCCGAGATCCGTGCTTGGGAGACACGACATACTCACGTGTTGCTTAACAACAGACATCTGTTCTGAAATGCTTCATTAAGTGATTCTGTCATTGGGTGAACGCTGCAGAGTGCAATTTAACAAAGACGGCCATGACATCACCAGGCAATATAATGTGATGAGAGCGCCACCGCAGATGCACTTCAGCACTGGCTAGTGCGTAGTGGTATAGAGCACAGCTGGGCTTTACCCCATCTGCTCCCTGATCAGTCACATTTCCTTCCCCTCTCACAAGCCCAGACACCTTTCTTGTGATACCTCTGTCTCTCTGGATACAATTTGGCTGTGAGTATGTACATCCTTAACTCCACCTGTGTCTACACCCCTAAAAGATGGAGTGGTTCCTTGCTGACTACTTGCCAGTGCCTGCTACAGTGCTGGGACATGCAACACCCAAGTATGAATGGTCCTGGTGAAGCCTCCATTTTATGTGTCGCCCATACAGTGCACATCCAGGGAATGACTGTCCATGGCAATGTCAGGCCACCCCTCCCTTACAGAGCCAGACTGACACCTGCCGTCCCTTGCCCTGAGACAGAATCTGCCTCTAAAATTCTGGGACAACAGGTAAGTGAAGCCTGTTAGAAGCCTGTTGTGCACACAGGTGACACTGGGTCTTCCCAAGTACAAGCAAAGGGAAGAAGTAATTTCTGGTCAACTCTAAAGTAATATCAGGCAATTAAACTCTTGGGGCCTGTTGTAAGGTCAGAAGAGAGCACAAATTTTCAAGCAATGTTGGAATCCATTTAAAGAAACCACGCCTCCAATCTCCAAAGCTGAAAATAAATAGCTTAAGAATAATGTTTCAGGAGCTCAGATTTAACTCAGCAAGGAACAATTGAGTGAGATGAGCTGTAAGCCGGGCAGTGAGACAGGGGATGAGCTCATTCTCCTGCCACCCACAGCCTGACCCGGCCTGCTGCGGGTCAACGAGGTGGAGACCCAGATTGGCTTCTAAAAGGTGGAGAGAAATGGATGTGACTCAGCCGACCCCAGAGTCCAGAGGCAAGACTTACTCAGATATCTAATGCTGCTGGTTCCGGATAAGACATGTTTTTGAGGTGGGGATGGGAAGGGAGGAGGCTAAAGTGGAAGGATAGAAATACAATTTGTAAAATCTTTGTATTGTGATAAAAATCCAATATGGTTTGGCTGAGCGAGGGCTTGGAATTTCATCAGTTCGGTGAACCATCCCCAGAGTGGAGGGGAAGGGGCTGGGTTTTATCAAGTCAAAAAGTCAGCAGTAAAAAATCTGTCCTGCAGTCGGGGCACAGCCAAGCTGACATTTCAGCCCAAGATGCATTCCTTTTAAGGGCCAAGATTTTAAAGAATGTGCTTTTCAGCCTCTCCCACAAGCTCACAGAGGCACCGCAAAGGCAGAAGGAGCTATGTGTGCAGTGAGATGTGTTTTTCTCATTACTCTCAGATGCCTTCCAAGCTTGCACACCGACTCCTCCTCCCTGGCACCTTTCCCAGACAGAGGGGGCTTGGCTGGAGGGCTCCGGAGGGGAACACACTTTAAAAGCTGGTTGGGAGAAAATATGTTCAGGTCTAGCTATCCTGAGAACTCGCTCAAAAATATCTGATTGGGTTTATAACAAGTGTAGAAATCAAGGAGAGGGGATACCCTGCCTCAGAAATCCACCCATCTACTACCCTCAGGTGAGAAGAAGAAGAAGAAGAAGAAGAAGAAGAAGAAGAAGAAGAAGAAGAAGAAGAGGAGGAGGAGGAGGAGGAGGAGGAGGAGGAGGAGGAGGAGGAGGAGAAGCTCAAGTCTGAATACCGCTTGAGGTGACCTGCTGTGCATTCGTTAATTTATTCAATCACTGAACACTCACTTTTCAAAATCTTCTCTTTACCCAAATATACATAAAGGAAGTAGAGTCAGCCCTGAAACCACATCTCTGGTGATCACAACCACTTGGGAAGCTTTTCTGATAGTGGGCTTTGATGCTTTGCTAAGCACTGCCCTAATCTCTTCCTGAAGTGAAAGGAAGGAATGGGCACCTGCAACCCTATGGATGGCCATGGTGGCATCTCAGAGCTCCCAACCAATCAAGCAGCACGTCTAGATTGAGCATTATTGGAGGATAGGCACATTGGCATAGGTATATAGTCACAGTGAAAAATCTGGGTTCAGTGTGTGAGATTTCATTTTAGGGGCATGTCTGACAGGGATGTCCCAGTGTAGAATATTGGTCGAATAACTGAAGTCATGTGTCCTAAAGTTCTAAAGGTCCTAAACATTAGGCAGAATGGAGAAGGGAGGAAGTAGATGAAGGAAGGGTGGATTTGGTCACAGTGTGCCGTGTATGTGTCGAAATATCACACTGAGCCCTACTCATACGTACAATTAATACAAATTAATCAAAAATGAAATATTTTTAAAAGCTGAAGTCATTCTAAGCCTCTCATATGCAATAGACTTTCCCAAGTAGATCTGTTGCTGAGCATTTATTATTACTACTCAGTGAAAGCTGAACTTTTTCATTATAACAATAAGGGTCTTCTTTGCTTTGAGCTCTGCAATTTTCAACTACTGAGATAAAAACATCTCCAGGTAACTTGACAAGTGATTTCTCCATTGGTATCAAAATTATTGATATATATAAAATTAAACTGCAAGAAAGCAATATAACAGGCCAGACATCTTAGAAACCCTTATCCTACTTACTAGACAGATTCATTATGCAGGGTCCAAAGTATATGCACTTTTCCAGCCTCTAAATTACTTCACAGACAGCATTTGCATTCTATAAGTGTAATTAATAACAGTTGGTTTCCATATGGTCGGCATCCTCATAGAAAGTTGTACAGCTTCTGAGGCAAAACTGTATTTTTTTTTTTTTTGGTGGTGTTTGTTAAAAGAATTTTGGACATGAAAGGCACAAACCATGTGACACACATGACAAATGTCAATTCTAAGTGAGATTGCCAACAATAACAGAAATCCACAGTATTGGCAAGGATATCAAGATGGCTGGTGGTTTGTCTCCAGATAAATTCATGCCCGGCTATGAACCCCATTTCTGAAGCTACAATGGTAACACATTAAGAAGTGTGAAATACTAATGGATGCTAAAATAGCAAGATATTAATGGGTTTTCTACCATAAAAAGGTCAGTTAGTGGCCAACTAAGTTTGGAACATGATAGATTAATCCAAGACAAATAAATTGAGGTTTGTTGTTTATTTTCACTGCTGGTTTAAGTGTGCCTTTAACGTGCTTATGTGCACTTTGCATTCCAAGGGGTATAAGTCATCATTTCTGGACTCCGTGTTATTGGGAGATGTCAATCATCTGTGGGAACTATTTCTACAAGGATAGTTACTTCATTTTGGTTCCTGAATATTTTAAAGAATCATCTTGACCACATGAAAATCTCTTTGACCCATCAATGTAAAGATGATCACTCTCTCTTTTTATCCCCACAGTACTCTAAATATGATACTTTGAGTGCTGGCTAGTTTTCTGATCTGCATATCTTATGTATTTACATATCCAAATTTACATATGTAAGTATGAGCACGTCTGTCACGCCATTAGACTTCAACCAACTTCAGGGTATGGATCATGCATCATTCATCTCATGTATCCTTGGTGTCTGGTATATGGCTATCATCTGTTAATAGTCACAGAAACTTCAAATGAATGAATGCAACAATGAAAAATCATAAGCCTCACGAAATCCCAGGCTTTTTATTTGGGTAATCTGACCTGGCATATAGTTAATAGGGACTCAACACTCCTATTTCAGGTGCCTGGAAACAAAGAATAGTCATCCGATTTTAGGTGGTCAGGTCATGCCCACTCTGGTAGTCCTCAAGTTCCCCTGTGGTCTGGCACCAGCCTCTCCTCATCTTCCAACTTTTCACTACTTCCTTTTACAAATCCTCTACATCAGCCAAAGAGCACAATTCCACCACCTCTAAATCTGGCTGATGTCTCTCTACCCTTGAGCATTTCCTGCCCTATTCTCTCCATCTACAGTCTTTTGACAGATGTTCACTCAAAGTCCACTAAGGTCTAGCATCACACAATGCACTGGCATTACAAAGATGAATCAAACACGGTTTCAGCTCTCAAGAAGGTCACAACAGCCACGTAGACAGAGGCACACCATACAGTGTGGGATGTGCTATGACCAAGGTTACTGTGAGGCGTTATGTTACACATCGAGGGTTACGGGGAAGACTTTCTGGAGCAGAAGCTATTTAAGCTGGATTATTCTTTGAACCATATTTTCCTGCTTGGTAGGTATAGTTATTGTTCCTTAAATCCAAAAACCGAGACTTTGCTGTCTCTTTACTATACGTCTCTAATTCCCATGGAATAAAATAAAACGGGATTCCTCAACTAGGATACCAGACATTCTTACCCACACATCTAAACGGATGGATTATATTTAAGACTGTTGACAAATAGTGACTGTCTGAGGTTAGGGAGGAAGGAGAAGTCCATCACAATGCTAGTGGTGGTATCTTAAGCCATCTTAAGCAAGCAAAAGGAAGGTCATGGCATTGCCGTTGCTCATACATGAGCACAGTTTTCCAGTTGCATGTTGCTGCAGTGGCAGGATTAGACAATTACAAACCTCAGTCTCTCAGTCAACAAATCACTGAGAAAGAGTGAATGAGAACAAAGTCCTAATCTTCTGGTAACATTAAGAAAATGCCAGCTCTAAACTATGTAGATGGGTGTCAGGATTTGAGTGAAAACTCCAAACTAACAGCTTAGTGATGTGGGAAGAATTTCTAGTCATAGCTCTTACTGTCACCGAGGAGAACACCACGTGGACACCCACATATACCAGCAACTCCAAGTCAGAGACTCATTCTGAAGAGCTGTCATGTGAAGACAGGTTAGGAATATTGAAACCAACATATGTTTGCTTATATTTTTGTTCTGATATCTGTACAAGTCTAAACAAGCCATAAAACATTCTTTCAATAAGTATAAAATTGTAATTCTAAGTTATAAGGTACTGTGGTTGTAGCTTAATTGGAAGTATTTTTTCCTCAGAGGTAAAATTACTGTACATGTTACAATCAGGAGCTTCTTAGATGCAAAGAAATATAGAGTCTCCTGCTTATCAGTTCACCTGCTGAGTACCAACGGCCATCATGTCTTCTCTTGATGGGCCACTCTCGTTGAGTTAAACGTGTCTCCAGTCCGTTAGCTACCCACCTGAGCTCTGGAAAATATGTCAAGATTCTTTGTTCTCTGGGTGCAAATAGCAAGGTATGGAAACAGAAACTTTAATATTTAATACTGGCCTGTTATCCTGATTTCTAGTTTTAGAAATTAGATGGGAATGACTTTATTGCTCCACAGGCAACTGTGTTGATGGAGTGGGCTTCATTCTGTGCAACAGATGTGCCCCTGGAGAAGAGGTAATAAGTTTAGGGTTTTTTTTTTTTAATTCAATTGTGTTCCCAGAGAAAAAGTGTTTGCTTAACACACACACACACACACACACACACACACACACACACACACGCATGCACGCCTAATTTCACTTGAGAAAACTACAGACCAGGACTACGTAACTAGTTAGTTGCACAGCCCAGTCTCCATGCCCACATTCCTGCATCCACTTTCCAGCCCTGCTGTTTTGAAGGACAATTACCTATTTAGATTTACAAGTTCAGAAAGATGGTCAACTCTTTCCACGTTACCTCTTGAATGTGGAGCCACACAGTGTTACTAACAAGTATGTAATTCATGTATCTACAAGCCTTTGCTATAGGCTTTTGTGTCAAGAAACAGGAACGTAAAAACCAGACACTCGGCCTCAAGGAAGGATTGCGGTTGATGGGATTTTCAAAAATGAGAGAACAGCCTGGGTTCAAGAAAATGGTATTTGGTCACAGTTTCCTAAAAGTGTTCATGAGGAGGATTTTCTCCTCCTGTCATTCTAAAAATCTTAATGGATTTGGATTGATTCACTGAGCCACACCAATGAACGAGAAGGGAAGTGCCAAGACCCTGTATTTTCAGTTGTGCATTTGAGAAACACTTGTAGACTTTGAGATCAGAAAGTGTTTCCACCAGAAAATAAATAAATAATCATTTGATGAGTCTTTTCCATGTACCTGTAGTGTCGGCTGTGTTGGCCCACATCCCTTGATATGGAATGCAAAAGATGGGGCTGAGCTGGTCCTCACTTTCAGGGAGTTACTGATGGGAACACAGGGCTCAGTCTCGTACTAAGGATAAAGGACCACCACTTCCCAGCTTTAGTATTCTTAAGGCCTCAGATAAAGTTGCTATAGAGCCAATGTGCCTGATGCCATCATACCACCGCCTATCACAATTCGCAGTAGTTGAGGCAGAGACAAGATGGCAGAGGGACATGCCCAGAGAAGAACAGCAGCGACCACACGTCCAGCAGCCCCTTCACAGGCACCCTTGTAGCAGCTCACTCTGGGTCCTGAAGGACACCGGAGCTCTTTCTGGTGCTCCTCTCCTACCATTCTGGAGGCCTTCAAGAGCTACTCATCTCATTGCTCATAAGCACTGGTTTGAATCAGGGATCAGAGGTGTGAGTGGCCAAGGACACTGCTTTACAGGATGAGAAGCTGTACTGCTGAGAACTCACGACGGTTCCACAGGAAATGACTGTCATTTCCATGATCGAACTGAAGCTAGTGACCCACCACTAAATCACAGGCCTCAGTGCAAAGCTGGAAGAGAGTCCCTTTCTCAAACATTCAAAGGTACCACTCCAAAAACTTTCCTTGTTTCCAAGAAACGCAGTTTGTTTTTTTTTTTTTTTTTTTTTTTTTTTTTTTTTTTTTTTTTTTTTTTTTTTTTTTTTTTTTTTTTTTTTTTTTTGTCTCAATTAACTACAAGATTCTCACTGTGGGGAGGAAAGCATGGCCTTAAGAATAGAAGAAATGCTGGTGATTTCAGGGGTATTGACCACCTGTGGGTGTCAAGGTGAGGCGGAAATCATTGAGACATTCTCCTCAGAATTGGTGGATGGCAAACTAAAAAGAATGTCACTTCTCAATGCACCTCGGGACAGGGGATGAGTCCAGAGTGTTCAGCCGTTTTGCTGTAACCTCACCTTCCTAACAGGAGGGGAGAGAGACAGAGAAAGGAACCAAATGTTAAGAATAAAGCTATACAGGGGCTGGAGGAATGGCTCAGGGGTTAAAGCGCTTGAGCAAGTGCTAAGCCAAGCGCTATGTACCCGAGTTCGATTCCCCAGCACCACATAAGCTGGGCGTGGTGGCGCACGCCTGTAATCCCAGCACTCGGGAGGCTGAGACAGGAGGATTGCCATGAGTCCAAGGCCAGCCTGGACCACACAGCAAGACCCTGTCTCAAAAAAAAAAGAAAAGAAAAGAAAAGAAAAGAAAAGAAAAGAAAAGAAAAAAGAAAAGAAAAGAATAAAGCAATACAACCAAATCTTCTCCTCTGGCTTCTCAGCCCAACTTTGTGAACTCTTACCTTACCCCACCAAAAAAAAAAAAAAAAAAAAAAATCCACAGATTAATCTCACCCTGATGTTCCTACCCCGATGAAGATTAGAGGTGTGTGTTGTCCACACTCATATTCTAAAGTGGACTGTCATAAAGAAGAGCTCAGCTCCAGGGCTCTCTGAGCCACACTGATTTCTAAGCCAGAAATCACCAATTATCACCATTGGCAGGTGAAAAAGTGAGGACCATCACTCTCAACATTTCTGACTTACAGGTCACTGGGGAAGCGCCCCAAAGCTTCAAGGCCAGGTCCGTAACAATCGCTTTTGTGGTCGAAGGCCAAACTATTAGGCAACAAGACTCTGCTAACTTGTTGCAGTTTTCCGACATAGAATTACTTATTTGTGCAGTTATTTGAACCTAAATAGTATAATATATAAACTTTTTCAATTCCTTACCTCCCCTAATAATCCATCACTGGCACTGCACATTTGATTCCCAATTATAACCTAAGATTTACCTCTGGAGCCCTGGTATTGTTTTAGTAAATGCAGAGTTGAACTCAAAACAAAGCCAATAAAAGAAGCACCTAAAATTCCTTGGCACCACCATGCAGTTACAGTCATATTTAAAACAACTATTCATTTTAATAACTGTTCAAGTTTATTTTCATAAAAATGTGTTTTACATAAGCCCCAAAGTTTCATATACAATTAATTCCCTTTAGGAAGAAATTGTGTTTTAGACCCAGAATGGTCATGCTGGTCTCCAGGATTGTGGAGATTGTTCCTTTCAAGTTATACTTGCCTTTTTAACACTGTAATTAAGCTTGGGGGAAAAATCATAATGCAAACCAAATAAATCCTGCCCTTCGTACAATTATGTATGGTATGTGGTGAGGAAAAAAAAAGATCTAGGCTTTGTTCATCTTAAAATACACTTGGCAGCCACTTCACTTAATAAGCTCTTTCTGAGAACAAGAAAGTTGTAAAGTCTAAGTACTAATGGAACGGTGTTGGCAGCTCCAGAGGAAGGTGCTGGTGTCCCAGGGCAGAGACCTACAGCCAGGAGCTTCAAATACTGCTCTCATCTGGCTTCTCCAGAATCAAAGTTTGTCCTGTCTCAAAGCAGATATCTCTAGTCTAGTTTTCTTAATTGTTCCCCATATGGCAGAGCCTAGATTTAAACACAATGAAGCAGAGCCCAACAGAGAGTGCCCATTCCCTGATGGAAATGCACAGACCTCCCCTAAGCATCAGTTGGCCTCCTTCGGTCTCATTCTTTTTTCCCACCACATAGAACCTTGCTCTAACTCCTGTCCTGCTGGTCCTGTCTACAGGTCTCTCAGTGGGGCCTATAATCCCCACTCCATTGTGCTGCTGCTGCATCTGCCTTCACTGGTCCCAATTATGAGCAGGACATCCCAACACTCCCCCACCTCTGAATCTCCCCTTCCTGTGTTCACAGGCTTTGGAGCAGTGCTGGTAAAATCCTTAAAATGGGACCATCCCCTGGGATCTGGCCACCTGCTTCACCCCTACATCCCACTGTTGGCCATCAGAGCCTCTGAAACTGCCCAATGTTCATACAGTCTCCATGGTCTGCCTCCTCCCCAAAGCACTGCAATTTCATGTGGTCGTGTCATCCTTCCAGCTTGGCAACTTGCATAAGTCCCATCACTGGCAAAAGTGTGGATGGACCGTGATACTGACATTCAAGAGTCTCACCTTTTTTTCAAAGCTGACTTTTCTAACATCTTCCTTTTTATGTAGGATCTAAGACAAACTGGACTGCTCACAGATCCCTGAAAATAGCTCTAGAATTCTGGTCCCCTTACATCTGTGACGACATTCCTTCTACTTAGAAAACTAAGGACGCACCTGTTTGCTCATATCGTCAATGCCATCCAACATTTGGCTCAAATATCACTTCTTCTAACAAGAAATTTTTTCTTCTCCCTACACACCCTATAAAATCCTAACTTTGAGCACTTGGAGATCTTACCTACTTCAACCACAAGCAACAAACGTAGTGGTCCTAGCTCACCTTTCTGCTGTTTACACGTATGCCTCCCCCAGCATGCTACTCCTCCAGGTAGAAGCACCACCGATTAATCTTGGGTTTCTCCTGCCTAGTGAAGCGGTGCATTTAACAGGCATTAAATATATATTTGTTGACAGAATAACTGAATGAAAGACTTTCCTGAAGTTTTATACAAAAGAAGGTTAGAGAGAAAAGGAGAGATATAAGGTTGCTTAATTCATCCTGAACTTTTTTGGCACTTTATCACATCGAGGTAAATAGCAATCTTTATGGTGTCAGATTAAATGTCACTCTGACATGTGAGGAAAGGGTTCTGTTACACCAGCACTAAGCTAGGCTTCTCTCTTGTGCATTGTCTCACGTGCACACACAAACTCACCCACACACTCAAACATACACACACTCTCTCATACATGAACACACACATACCTGCTGGGACAGTTCTAGGGAAGGCAACGGAGGTAGCTCTTCCCACGTCTCTTCCTCCAGACGAAGAATGTCTCCGCTAGCATCATTCCCCTGGTGCCTCTCCCTTCCTTCCCGCCTCCCTGCCTCACACTGTACTTATACTGAGTAGCCAGTGGGAAGGCGATTGGGCTGGGTAACCCAGGTCCTCATCCTCCTCCATGTTTTGAAAGCAAGTACCCTGCAAGAGTCTCATCCTTCACAGGTTGCTCTTTCGGCTGTAATTTTATCCAGATGCTGATTCTCTTGCTGTAATTAGGATCCATGCCCTGACCCAGGCTGCCTGGGACACGTGGGCAAGCTAGACAGACTGAGTCAGCACCAGGTAGTCCATCTACATGCCTAAAGTTACAAGTAGCACTTTCTCCATGAACTTGACTGGTATTTTGATTTTCCATCTACCTCACCCCTCTATCTTGTTTCTCACTTGGCTCCATTCTTGGGTGAGGAGAGTTACTCACTGGACCTCCACAGGCCACACCCACATCTTCTGTGGTGGGAGTTCCACTCCAGATTCTCCAGCTCTGAGAGGACTGGTACGTCTCTTTCTCAGCGCATCCCCAAAGTTAGCAATGACTTAGGTACTAAGTGCTAAATCCCCCAAAAATGTTAAAAAGTTAATTTTTCACACTATTGAGAAAAATTGGAAAAAGAGAGAAAAATTAGAAAAAAAGATGGAAAAGAAAGAATTGAAGAAAGGAGGGAAGGAAGGAAAGGAAAGAAGGGAGGAAGAAAAGAAGAAAAGAAGGAAGGAAGGAAGGAAGGAAGGAAGGAAGGAAGGAAGGAAGTTAGTTTTGTATTAGACTCTGGAGAGTAAAGGAAGGAGAAACCAAAAGGTTGTACCAAAAAAGAAAAGAGGGAACTTATTTTCTTCCTTTTTTTTTTTTTTTTTTTTGAGACAGGATTTCACTCTGAAGTCCAGGCTGGTCCTGACCTCACTTTGGAGCCCAGGTTAGCTTGGGACTCAGGACAACCTGCCTGCCTCAGCCTCCCAAGTGCTGGGATTACACAGGCATGTGCCACCACGCCCAGCTTTCTGTGGTGCTGGGGAATCGAACTCAGGGCTCTGTGTTTGCAAGGCAAGTGCTTTTAACCGCTGTGCCATTCCTCCAGCCCTGAAAAGAGGGAACTTAAAGAGAGAAAAATGAAAAAAAAATATTCAAGGTACTCTTAGCACCCACAGTTGGAGAGCTGTCAGGAGTGCAAGCAAGGCTTTGGTGTGATTCACCTGCTCCTCATTCCCTTCTCCTCAACCCACCTCCACCTTGCGCTTTGATGACTCATCTGAACACTGAACAGTCACTGTCCTGTCTCTTGGCCACCGGGACTGCTGGAAGGAGGAACTAGGAAGGTACAGGTGAAAATGACTTATGAAGAGAAAGCCTGACCCAAAAGAAGAGTGAAATCATGCTCAGAAGCTACCTCTAAGAACTCCAGCCTCTTGGAAAAGCCCAAGGCCACCCCTCTGCCCCAACCTGGCAAAGATCCAGCCCACTGCAGAAGCGTGGACATTGGCCTCCCTCGATAAACCATCAGCCAGCAGCTCCTCCTGCCTCGCCTTCCCCAAGGCCACCCCACGCTCTTCCCGCAGCCGCCCCCCTTGCTGTTCAATTCTCATTACCCTCTTGCTAATGGAATAGAGCTGAACACTTGATCAAAACTATTGGTTCTGTAATTCACCCAGATGCATCATAAGCTGAGACATTTATGACTGTCCTGGGATATATATCTGTGTGATCTATCTCCTCGGTGAGCTCTCTGGCTGCCCCTGAAGTCTAGACACATATCCTTTCAGAGTGAGTTTGGAAGGAAGAACCTGTGGCCTCTTGTAGGTCCTCGTCCTAGCAATCTACCCTCTCTCCCAGCCCAAGGGCTGAGGAAAAAGGGCGCATGCATTCCTCAGAAAAGAAGCCAATACATTAAGGTTAGTTATTCTGTATTAATCTGATCCATAAGTACACTAGTATCATCAGGTAGGACTCGCTGATGAATATACTCTGGGACTCCAGCACAGGAGATTTTTTAAAAATACAGCTCTACTGACGAGAAAGCTGTCGTCCTGATAATCTCTACGCGCATCACTCACAACATGGCCTTTCCGCAATTACAGCTGCAAGATACTGACAATGATGACTAACACTGCTATTATTATTAAAATTTGATTTCTCTTCTCTGAACTTCAGATGATATAAATGACATCTATTTTAGTCTCCTAGGGATGCCACAAAGTAGCACAGACGTGGTGGCTTAAACAATAGAATATTTTGTTTTCTCATATCATAAAGGCTAAAAAGCCCAAATCAAGGTTCCAGCAAGATTGGTTTCTCTGAGGCTTCTCTCATTGGCTTGTAGATGGCCCTTTCCCCCTGTGTTCTCACACTGTCCTCTCTCTATCTGTGTCCCAATCTCTTCTTTAAGGATCCCAGGGACACCCACATGGTCCCTTAAAATAAAAAAACCTTAATTACAACTTTAAAGCTCCAATGTCCAAATAAGGCCACTAGAGTTAGGGCTTCAGTAGGGCTTCAGCACATGAAATCTGTGAGACGCAATTCAGTGCATGACATACCTTGTCTTAAATGCTTTCCTCGACCCAGGCTAGTGCATCTTGGAGAGAAAAACAAAGGCCTGACTTCCAGTCTCTACCAAGAACATGAAAATTGCTCATACATATCAGGAACACACCCACAGCCAGGTACCTCCAATCTCAGAGCCATGCAAGATAACTGAATTGAAATCAATTGCCCACCCAGCTATGATGCTGCCCAGATCCACGGGACTTTCCACCAAAGAAGCTAGCTCAACAGTGGACGACAGTATGTGTGGTGGCTCATCAGACCTTCAGTCCTCCATAAAGAACTAGTAGACCCTGAGGGAAAATGGCTACAGAATCACAGGGAGCTGATTAGTTCCCCCAAGCCCCCGTCTAAGGCAATGAAGGACTGCAAATGGAAGAGATCACTGGATCGACCTCATCTAACCACTGAAGCTTAGTGAGTATGTGTTCCGTTCAACACAGAGCCTGGCACGAAGAAGTCACTAAAGCACATGAGTGGTGGTTGCAGCCCTCTCCATCTTTTCCACTTGCTGCTCAAAGATCAGCTCCAGCCTCACTTTTCTGCAGATAGATTTCTAGAACTTTCCAGAGCAGTTTCTTCATGTCTCTGAGCCCCTGCAGCTCGGACCAGCAGCACGTCTACCTAGCCTAGGCAGAGGCTTGCGTGCTCACTTCTACACATGCTTCCTTTACATTTGCAGAATC
Organism: Ctenodactylus gundi; assembly: GCA_004027205.1. Taxonomy (NCBI): domain Eukaryota; kingdom Metazoa; phylum Chordata; class Mammalia; order Rodentia; family Ctenodactylidae; genus Ctenodactylus; species Ctenodactylus gundi. The sequence goes on along the minus strand of PVKB01000886.1, from coordinate 67,544 downwards.
CCAGATTGGATCTTCCAGCCTCTGTGACTCAGATAATAATATTATATGACCCTCACATTCCTTTTAAAGATGGCCCCATGCACTCATGCCTACTCCACTCTGGGCACTATGGCCAGAGCTTTACATTGTTTGGTTTCCAACCTCACACTGAGAAATAAATACAATGACTCATTCTAAAAGAGAATCCAAGCATCAGATGATCCTGACTTAATCTACATCAGATGCTCATAAAGGAAGAGAAGTGCTGACAGCCTTTTAATACCACTCCAGTGGTCTCAAGTGAGAAAAATAGACATCTAAGTCAAGGGAAAGGTCACATGATGGAATACTACACAGCTCTGAGAAGGAATAAACAAGCTGTCCACACTTCTAATGGTTTAATCTTTTTTGTTTGCTTATGATAATGAAACAATGATATGTATTCCATAGAAATCACACTTTGGATTTTCATCTTTTATTCGGTGTTGATATGCTGTATAATTCTACTTCTCCAAGTTGGATAGTGGCGATTAGCCACAGGTCCTACTCAGCCACATGGTCACAAGGGCAAACCATGAAGCCTTTACAGTGGGCTGCCTACTATAAAGATGTAATTAAGGCACTTTATTTTAAGGGACCATGTGGGTGGGCCCTGGTTTGATGTGACTGGGACCCTTAAAGAAGAAATTGGGACACATATGGAGAGAAGACGGTGTGAGAACACAGGGGGAAAGGGCCATCTACAAGCCAATGAGAGAAGCCTCAGAAGAAACCAGCTTACTATGCTGTGCTATATGATAGTAAGTGGATTAAATGCATTTATGACTTAAAATACTTTCAGTTTACAGTGAGGTTATCTGGAAGTAAACCATTATACATCAAGAAGCATCTATACTGCAATATGTAGCAACATGTAATATGAGCAAAAGAAGCCAGGTACATTTCATAAACATATGATTCTGCATATACAAAGTCCAAGTGCAGGCAACGTTAACCAATACTGATTAATGTTAGCATCAAGGCTACTTCAGGGCAGGTCGCGGGGTGAGCCTGACTTGAAAAGAACATGAGGGAGGCCTCTTGAGGTGCTGGAAATATTTCTTCTACATCTAGGTGGTATTCATAGGAATGCATATGTGTATAGAAATTCAGTAAAAAACAGTACTATACTGTTATATACATTAAACCTCAACTTAAAAATTTAAACATCTTAGGGAGGACATATGTAGTTTTTAAAATGTACTCAATATTATAATTTCATATTTGAAAACCAAAAAAAAAAAACTATACTCCTTTTGAAACACGAACTTTAAAAGAATTTTCAAGACATCTATGTTTCTTCAAAGGAGACATATGCTTAAAAGGCTGAGACAAACTGCAGTACACCGACCACATTCTGCCTCAGTTCCTTGTGCTCCTCTGGCCACACTGCTCAACTCAGGCATCTCGGAGGCAAAGCACCGTATCTGTATGGCCAAAGCATGAAGCTTGCATGACTCGTAAGAAGGGTAAGTCAGGATCAGTTGGCCCCAGAAACTGACTGGTTGGCCTTCTCCACAACTCATAACGTGCTAGTGAGCTGTTTTAGTGACCTTTTCATTACTGGAATACAATACCTGACACCCATAACTTAAGGAGGAAAGGTTTATTTTTGCACAGTTTTAGGAGGTCTCAGCCTATTCATGAGTGTCTGGCAATGGCAGGAAGAGTCACGGCATCACAAAAAGAAAGATCAGGGGATGGGAAGAAGCCAAAGCAACATTATAACCTCCCAGGCCACACAGGCCCCCCCACACCCTCTCAGGTCTGCCACACTCTCAGTAATCCTTCCTTCCTGACCAGGCGCCTCCTCCAAACAGCACAGGAAATTGATAGATCATCCATAGCATCCAAATACGTAAGGCTTTGGGGGGACAGTCCAGACTTAAACCATGTCAGAACCCAAAGAATCCAGAACCCAGGATGTCCTTACCACACCCATCCATCATTCAGCCACATTTTCAGTTTGAGCAGAAGAAACAGTCACTGTGGAAAGCCTCACTCTGAAACAAGGGATGTCTGCCCTGCAGGTCTAGCCAGGCACGGCATGCTGTGGGACCAATTCCATCCCAGCAATCATAGAAAATTTCCCCAGACAATGCCTCTGTACCACCACCCCCCCCCCACCTCTCCCCCCACGTGAGCAGCACACTCTGCATGCTGACTCCGGCACAGAGAAGCTGCCGGAAGTTGCTCTGGCAGCAACGAGTTTTGCTGTTCTTAGAACAAAGCCCTTAATTTGTGCACCAGGAAGCTTAGTGTTTTCACACTGCCATTCCCATCATGAGCTTCCACGGGAGGAGGGTGAGCTAGAACCCTCCGTAGTCACACCTTCCATGCATACCCCTAGCACAGGTCCCTAGCACAGGTCCCAGAGCGTGGTGGGCACATCTGGGCTAAGTCATTGCCCCAGGAAGAAAAAGACAACATGCAGTGTATCTGGCATTGCCAGCTGACCTTGTCTCAAACTCCTCTCAAAAACTGTAGGCCACGGGAGTTTTCAAGAGGATGTGGTGCCTTTGGCAAGGAATAAAGCCAACCTGTTGAATAGCTGTGCTGGGCTGAGCACTGGAAAGGAAACACAGAAGCTGCTTTGCTGTCTTTTCATGAGGCAACGGGTGAATCTGTGCCTCCTTTCTGTAGCTTTTATTTTGAATCATATCTCAGAAGATCCCCCAGCAAGCTCCTGCTCATCTGTTGGCTTTGAATTCCAGGTGGACAGTAAGCCAAGCCATGCGCACGTTGACTGGGGCTTCAGGAAGCACAGACTCACCTTCACCCCCAAAGATACCTGCCTCGTCTTTGTCACACTAGGTGACATTCTCAGGTTTCTACCTGTTTCTTCTTCAGAGAAGTTTGAGAAACTCCAGAAACTGCTTAGAGGTTCATGAATGTCACTGATCTTTGGACCCTTGATCATTCCCCATCTTGTGAAATGGAGATGGCAGGCAAGAAGTCCTGACTGTAAGGTCTCAAAAACTGACAGTCTCTAGTGATCTGCTAGTCCTCTCCTTTATTCCCCATGTTTGTAGAGGGAACACAGAAAGGTAGCAGCCAATGATCTTATTGTGGGAGTGGGACAAGGCTGAGTCAAGTGTTACCCAAAGCCAAAGCTGTCATCAAGCTCCGGGGCACCAAAGCTGCAGGTAAGTTCTCTGTAGGAAGTTCTATCTCTCTCCTCTGCTACTCCACTTTCAGAATGAGTTCTTCAGCTCTTCCACAGACACAGGTGAACAAGAAGGCCCACAACCACCTTCATGTTCAGATCATTATGCCGATGTTACCTCCTCTGCCACGAGCCCTGCAGGCCACCCGGCAAGCAGAGATGGTTCTCATTTACAGCACTTTTCACACTGACATATATGGAAATTCCTTTTACACTTCTTCATGATAATTTGGGGGCACTTTTCACACTGACATATATGGAAATTCCTTTTACACTTCTTCATGATAATTTGGGGGCATCTCTAAAGGAGGAGACACATTAAAAGCACAGAGGCGAAGTAGACATGTTCTCTGCCCTTAGGAGGTTTTAATCTGAAAGAAGAAAGTTGTATTTGGTAGCTCAATACAATTAAGCTATGGGAACTCTCATCAAGAAAGACCCAAAACCTATTAGGGCACAGAATGGGGCAATGCCTTCTAGTTAGAAAGCCAAAAAAAGGGGAATCCCAAAGAGAAGAGACTGTGGTGAATCTTGAAGAGAGATTTCTGGGTAAATGAAAAGAAAATGAAGAGAAGCCACCCTCCATGTTGAGAGGAGTCAGGACAAAAAAACAAGGGTAAGAAGATGTAGAATATTTTCAGAAAACACCAAGTGGATTACCGTCACTAGGCAGAACATGTACAAGGAGCAGTAGGAGATAGAATTATGTAAGAAGTGGCCTAATTTAAGAAAAAGTCTAAATCTCAGAGGACCTTGATACTTTGTTCATGAGGAAATAAGTTGAGCCCAATGGGGTGGCGGGGGGGACATGGGGAGGAGCCAGGCTGTGACTTGAGTGAACTTCACCCTCTGAAGAAAGATCCACAAGCTTAAAATCAAAGGCAGAAAATACCGAATTCCCATCTCTGAGGGTAAAAAGCTCTTTCTTTTTTCCACAACCTCTATCACTTTTCCCTTCACTCTTTAAATATTCGTACTCTCCCTTCTCTTCCAGTTCTTTCTCCTCAGATCACAACTAGCCAAGTCTTTCCTGCACATTAAGAAAATCAAATCTATATGTACCTCCTACCCATCCCATCCATTTCTTCATAAGCAAGCTCCTGGAAATGACAGCTGACCCTCTAACATCGATGCCTTTCAGGATGGTCCTTTAAAGTACAGAGCTTCTTCATAAGATGAGCTACCAGGGATAGGAATAAAATATTCAAGTCTTAACTTCTGTTTATTTTATCTAAAAGTATACAGGTAAAATTATATTTTACTAAATCGGTAAGACTGCCAAAATTCATAAGCAGAGTTCAAAAGAAATTCATTCATGTAAAATTCACACTAGTGTTCTTGCAAGGTTAACAAATACTAGCATTTGCGGGTCAATTTATACTGTCATTAAGTAGTACCAAAGGGAAAGATGTATCACCTGTGAAGAATATTAGAAAACATCTTTGCAGCCTCAATACAAGTCAGAGGCAATCAAATACTATTTTCAAAGATCCAACTTAAAAAATAATTATGTACTTAGAATTTTATACCTTGTTACACTATCACTGAAGAATGCATCAAGATTGAAAAAAAAATTCACACCCACCTTTGTCAAAATACAAACATAGAGGATAAAAAGCAGAAAAAGGAAAGTTTCCAAAACTTCTCCAAAGTGTAGATAAATTTAAAATCAAAATTGTAAGATGTAAATAAAAATGGTGAACAAGAAATGACCAGAGAGAAATACAAACGCATGAGTCGGGGGACAAGGAAGCCAAGTTATCAGACAGTTTCCAATCACTTTAGAAACAAAAGAATGAAGATTTGGCATCTGCAACGTCCCTTCATTGAGCAGAGGTAGGACCTGGTGGAAGAGTGGATGGGAGGTGAGGAAGGGTGGCCAAGGATGTGGCTAAAAAACTCTCTCGATGTTCATTAAACCCCAATTTTAAAGCTGTCATGCAAATATGCTATATCTGCATTAAATTCTGTTCTTATTCATTTGTTAATTATGGGGAAAAGATGCTTCTTGCTTATATCAGGGCTGTTAAGTTTTCTGATATTCTGTACCTAACCTCATTTGAAAAATAACAAATAATAAAAACTCATGATTGATTTGGGAGGCCAGAAAGAGATGAGGAATAAAAAATGTTAGACAAAAGAAACTTGTGGTACAAATCTGCTAAAACTTTCTAAGTTCTTTACTTTGTGCATGAGGATTATAGAGCTATTGATTAACTTTGTTGGTAAAGTATACGCAAAATAATTTTTAAGGTAATTATTAAAAAGGAAAAACAAATATGTTAGTTTTAAGGCAGTACAGGAATAAAAACAAATAAGATGACAGGTATGTGTGAAAGACAAAGAAGAAGAAAATCAGAGCAAAAAAAAAAATGATAGCACTGATCCAAATACATCACTAATCACCAGAAATTAAAATGGATTAAATTCAAGCATTAAACTCCAGATTACTGTATTGGGTAAAGAACTAAATCAAGTCCTAGGCTGCTTATAAGAGACATATTCAAAACAAAAAAGACAGTTATTGTATATAAAAATGGAAAAAGGGTCCACCAGATAAATACTATCCAAAAGAAACCTAGGAAAACAGAGCTCCATGGGGAAAAGATTTGAGACAAAAGATATTCACTGTCAAAAAGTAAAAAGAACAATTTTCCAAGAAGTTAAAATTCTAAGTTGTTTGCACCTAATAATAAAATTACAAAATATATAAGCCGAAGATGAGAATTACCATGTGAAACTGACAAATCAGTAATCACAACAGGGAATTTTAGCACTTCGCTCAACAGGTAACAAATTCTTAACAACGAAAATTTGTGAGGATACAGATTTGAGTGACCCGATTAAAAACTTGATTTAGGGAACATACTGAGAGAGTTTTCTAGCCACATTCTGTCACAGCTTCTCAATTTCCATCCACTCTTCAACCAACTGCTTCCACTCTCAACATTCCTATGAAATGATCTCCCAACTGCCAAATCCTTAGTTTTGTGCCTTTAAAATGACTGGAAGCTACCTGATAATTTGGCTTCCATTTTATGTCCAACCAATAATTCTTTGCTTGCATCTGCTGGTCTTCCGAGGTTCTGTCTGTCCTCAGCTCTTCCCATCCATCCCACTCTCCTCTCTGGCAACTGTCCCATGCTATGAACTTATATCAGCACCGCAAGTTTAGAAGGCAAGAGTGTACTCAAGAGCCAACACAGATGCCAGCATAACTCGTGGCCTCACTCAGTGAGTGCCCCTGGCAAGTGCCAAGATTAGGGACACATGGACGCTCGGAGGCCTGGACTGGTGACAGCCTCACCCTCATTCAAAACAGGGACCTTGTATTCATTATTCAACATTACAAGCTACTCAAGGCCCAGCCTGTGCTAGATAATTTAGCAAAAGTTTGTTACTTGATTAAGCATACGCTGAATTTTAAATGCCCTCTATACTAAGAGCTCCAAAAGTACAGTCTACCGAGGCATGGAAAGTTATCTTCAGTTTCTGAGCTTCATCAAAGGCTTCTTACTCAATCCAGGTGCTCTAGCCCAAACAATAGCCAAGATTATAAACTACCCCCCAAAAAGGGAGTCTTCAACATCACCTTTACTGCTTCATAAAACCAGAGCACTGTCTTGAATCATAATACATTATATCTCCGTTAGCTCTTTCCAGTGCCTCTCTTCCCCCCTCCCAAGTACAGAAACTTCTCTCCTTCCACTATTCACATTTTTCTGAAGATGTCATCAGTCCCCAAGAGAGACAGGACACAGGCACCCTTGACATCACTGACTGCAGACCAGGGAAAGCAGTCTCCTGGCAAAGCGAAGTGGCCATTTTCACAGACATTTCATGCAACATAAGCCAAACCCCAGGCTGCTGAAAAATCTGTCTCCTGTCCTTTCGCATTCCTGCAGCAATAGAAGTTCATTTTCTCATCATATACTGTAAATTACAGGCTGAAAAGGTGGGTCGCGTCTGACCTCAGCCTATAAATAGCTGATCTTTCTTCTCTTCCTCAGAGGGGCCACTCTCAACAGCGTCTTAGCTCAATGCATCCTGGCAGAGGGACAAAAATGCAGGAACAGAAATCAAATCTCCCTCCAGTGAGCCCGGGGCAGAACCTGGAGTTCTTCATGCCTCTGCATCGGAGAAGACCCTGCCTGGCGCGTACATATTTTTCTATGAGGCAACATCTGGGTAAATCCACTTCTGGTCTCTCTTCATCTCTCTTACGCACCCCTTCTGCAAATAGCTCCCAGCACTGCCCCGGCATCTTGTAAAATAAAAATCAAAGCTGAGCAAATAATTTAAGACTCATGTTTAAACCTTTCCCAGGTCCCTGAATTCATTGCCTCTTAAAGTGAAAATACCTATGCCAGAGGCTCCTTTAGCTGTTCAGGGATTACAGCGCTCCTCCTCCCACTGAAGAAGGATTTTGTGCAGCATTTAAGGAGCTACTCACAGGCTGCACACAAGTCAGTTTTTAATCAGTCAACAATTTTATTTTTTGCCAGCCAGGTGCCTGACACTAAGTAGATGTCAATGTAGACAAAAGTCAAGTTGTCCTCAAGAAGCACATAGGCCAATGGATTAGACACAACGCACTCAGTGAAACAGTCAAACAAGAGAGCACAGAAGAAAACTGGGATTAAGTGTTCAACCAAGTGGAACAGACGGGAAGCATGTAGGAGCCCAAGCATGGTCTACAAAGACAGAAGGTTTCATGGGGTGGCAGGGATGGAGCTGGCAGGCTTCAGGAGACAGAGAAGATTAAAGAAAGTGCCTAAAGCCAGGAAAAGAGCACACATGCATGCAAGAAAGCAAAATAACAACCACATTTGAAGAGATGCAACACCTGCAGAAAAATCTGTGATCACTGTTGGGGCTGAATTGTGTCTCCCTGCCCCCACAACAACATCCCTAGGTAGAAGCTTAACCCCCAGCACCTCAGAACATGACCTTATTGGGAGAAAGAATCTTTACAGAGGAGATTAAGGTAAAATGAGGGCATTAGGGGGAGTCCTAATCCAAAATGACAGGTGTCTGTTTAAAAAGAGTTGAGGCCACAGATACCTGAAGAGGGGAAATCATGAAAGGCCACAGAAAACAGCCATCTGCTTTTGTGAGAGAAGGAGAGAGAGCTTAGAAGAAACTAACCCTGCCAACACCTTGACCTTGGACTCCTAGCCTCAGAAATGGTAAGAAAATAAGTGTCTGTTATTTAAGCCACTGGGTCTCTGGTACTTTGTTACAACGACTCTAACAAAGTAATCCCCTTAGGTCCTCTTGGCAAGGCCAGAGTGAGGCAGCAGTTTTGAGAATGCAGATGCAGACCAGCCTGAGCACAGGTCACATGCTGGAATGAAGGAGTGGCAGACTTGGAATATCATCCAGATTTGAAGAAGGACTTCAGGGAAGTGGACCAACCATTTCAGCTCTCACAAGTGGCCTTCTTCAGAGGAACAGCTGCCTCCTTTCTGCGGTTTCCCAACCCCCAGGCTCTGTGCAGCAGCAGATGCCTTAGGCTACCGGATGCTTATTAACTGTCTTCCAATACCCAGGGCTCTGCCGACTCAAGCCTGGAGACTCTTGTTTAAAACAAACCCTGAAACACAACTTTGCACCTTCTCTGCCCTGCTCTGAGCCAGATGGGGAGTGAGGGAAGAAACACTTCTGGGGGGAACCAGTCCTGAAGGGACTCTATCAAGCAGTGTCTGCCTTTTCATTCAGTCTCTGGTATTCTAGACTCCTCAACCACTCAGGTCTGAGAGTTTTGGCTGCAGTTCCCAACCACTGTAAACTCCAGACATCACAGCTCCTGCTGGATGGAAGAAGAGAGTCAGCGAATGTATCTGTGACAGCTTGAGGGAAGGGGGTCCCCAGGGACACCCCTTACCTCTCAGGACTCCTACTAAGCTAACAATGTTAAGTACTCACTATGTGAAGTATAAGTGCCTTTGTTGACATAGTTAATTTAATATACTGACACATTTAATTCTCAAAAAAAAAAAAAAAAACCCTCCACAGTGACTGTGCAAGCTGGACCTCAATGCAATGCCTCTCTGCAGCCATAGAAGAGCTCTAATGTGAAACCGAAAGATGCTGAGGTGAAAATCTCCCTCATTGTTGGTGTACAACCAACCGGAAAACTGCCCAGCAACATCTACTAACACAAAGTGTATGTATATTTGCAACCCGGCCATTCCATTTCTACGTATATGCGTAACACGATGTTTGTAAAGGGCACCTGAGGACGTATACAAAAGCAGCATTATTGTACCTCCATGCTCCCAAAGTAAGTAGGAATGAGGAAGTACAATCATATATCATAACCTGGAAGAACCATAAGCATGATGTTGAAAAACAGAAATTAATCATAAAAGACAAACTATTATATGATTCTATCTATATAAATAGATAAAGCAAATGACTTAGTGGATTGCAAAGTCAGGTTGGTGGCTATCCTGCAGGTAGGGAGGCACAAAGGAGGTCTCTCGGACACTCAAGACAGTTTGTTTCTTAATTGAAGTGTGGACATGTTCACACTGTGAAAGTTCAAATACGTATTTGTGTAATTTTCTATAGATATTTTACATTTCAATAAAAATCTTTAGAAATTAAAATTCTATGTGGTATGAAAATGACTTCTGTACATTGCAGAAAATAGGGTACCTAGTTTTCCCAAGGTCAAAGCCAGCAACTGAACCCATGTCTGGCTCTTGAGATTCAGAACTCAACTACGCTTTCATGTCAAACTCCTAGAAGATGATTTCTTAACACACATCCCTCATTGGCTCTTATGTAAACTCTGTAGAGCCCTAAGAAAGATGCTTGCTACTTACTAGGTGCCCAGTATGTCTTGCATAGAATAAATTCCACTGGGCACTCCTTCCAGTGGGTAATGTGATTTCTATAAGCCACAGCATGCCATTATATAAGAGCAGAGCATAAGAACATATAACTACTTTTATATCATGGACATTAGAAATATTCTTTAGGCCCAGAAACTGTGTCTCACTCAGCCTGTTACATCTCTCCCAGAAACCTTAGAACGCACCAGGCCAGCCCTGGATTTCCTCTGGGTTGAGCACTTTGGTCAGCAGCTGATGACAGTCTCTCCTGCCAGGACCCTTGGAAAATCTATTTCATCCTGGCATTTAGAAATATATCTTTAGGCCTCAGGGACTGACACACAGGTCAGAAGGTTGCCTGAAGGATTCTGAACACAAAATATGGGATGTAAAAAAAAAAAAAAAAATAGCGGAAATTAAATTGGACAATCTTTTCTCTAGAGAAAGGCAAATACCTGACTTCAATCCATTCTCTCTCACACTCAAGTCACCCGCCAATCCAGCAGCTTCACGCCCTGGTACACAAAGGTGGATAAACCACAATCCATGCCTGCCACTGGCTCAAATGATGCAAAGGAATCAGACTTGAGAAACAGAGAACCTGACCTCTGCAAGCCGCGGAAAGTTCCTACCTCATGAGAGTTTAATGAGGCATTGAGGAGGCTGGTGCACAGAATGCGTTTGTCATTCTTGGCCACTTTTACTATTTTCAATAACGTGGCATGGGGGTATGGGTGGGTTTCAGTGAAGATTCCAAAAGGGATATGGTCAATGAAGTTTGGGCAGGACAATCATCATGGATCTGACACTCTCACGGGTCACTTGTTAATGGGGTATTTCAAGGGCATTGGGAGGATGGCTCTACCTGGAGACTCATCTGCCTCCCCCACAGCTGCTCCAGTCCTCGCAGTTCCTCAGTCCACAGAAAATAAGGGAAAACAGAGCCCAAGACACTCTGTCCACTCAGCAGAGGTTCCTGCCTTAACTGTTTGCCCTCCAGAAAGCACCGCTGGCTCTGACTGGCCGCCCATTGTCCATTCCCCTCTTTCACACCACCAAGCACAGCCTGCCTCCACCACCAATGACTCAGTCTGTGGATTTCCTCCCTTTCCCTGACCATCCTGACTTCTTGAGTCAGACGTGGATTGCTGCTGAGAGGCCAATACTGACTATATCATGTCCAAAGAAGTCCCTACCCCTTCTCTCCTCCTGTTACATCTCTCTTTCACCCTTCACAGGAGCTAAGTCCCCGCTGGTGGGGTTCCTGAAGGCCTGGAGCCAGCTTTTTTGAATTTGACCATGACCTAGAGGGGCGCTGTGGCTGAACCCAGCCCTGAGCCTCTGCAAAGCACCTGGGAAGCCTGTATTTTCCCCCCTCCCAATTTCCCAGGGGAGAAAAAAAAAAAAAAAAAACAATGTGCCTGTCAGAAATGTGATAGAATTGTCAAAAGTACATCAAAATGGCTATATACATTGTGATCTCTAAGTCACAGTTCCATTTGTTCTGTGGCAGTGTAAAAATAACAGAATTTCCATCAAGATGGAAAACAAAAATGAAGAAAGTACTTCAACAGTATTTGAAAACAATGTCTAAATAAAAATCCCTTTTATTCCTCCCAGGCAATCTCTCAGTGGTGGCACCATTCAAGTTATACTTTTTTTCATACCTGGCACAGATAGGAGACAAGAGACTTCAACCCCTTGGACCTGAAGACAGGTTCCAGACAGTGCCCACATTCCCCCTTCACTCAGCTCTGCCAGTGCAAATTCATAAGACATCAACCATGCAGAAGCAGACCCTGCACCCACAGATTTTGGCTTTTAATTTAGCCTAAAAGAAGACCAGACTGGGGATGTAATTCTAGAAGTCCCAAAGAGAAAATGCCCCGAGGCAATGACTCCATTCCCTGTGCTTCCATTGGTTGCAGCACTGATCATCTAGAACTCTCTATTCTCCACTTAGCTCAAAGTATGTGAAAACCCATACCCCAAAAGCAGTCCAATTTCTTCCCAAGAGAACGAAGACTGACTATTCAACGATTGAACAAGAGAACTAAAGCTGGCATGCACGAATAAGCAAATGCCTAGAACACAGGGGTGGTTGATGTTTATTTGTGTCAAAATATGTACATGTTATCTAAATAAAGCTTACCTAGCACCAACAGGTAAAGGCAGATCCTGTGTCCTTCTGTGCCCCTCCTCATCCACTAGTCCTGACCACCAGAGACAACCTCTGGCATCTCTTCTACTCAATACACATTTTGAGTCCTTGATTTATTGATGTTAGACCTACATGGGCTTCCCATTCTATTTCACAAGGATTTAGTGCTCATATACCACCCAATCCTCATTTCTCCCCCTCCAATTCTCCCATTAAACTTACATGTTATTAAATTACTGGTTCTATTCTAACAGCCATTAACTTTGTAAGTGTTCTCTGCTGCTAAGACAGACAGTGGTCATGACTGTGAGGGACGATTGGTAGCCCTGAGACTCTGACCCCTTTATATTCAGCTGTTTACCAACCTCTACTTCCAGGTCTACCTTCCCTGGGGCCCTTTAACTATTGACTTTTCTTTTCCAGAAGAGCAAACTGGTTCACATTTCATTGGTATCACCTTTTGCAGACCCTGAGCTTCTAACTCCCCTACTTAGTTAAATTAGCTACCACTCCATCCAGTTTCTGTTTTCTGAATGTTTATTGTGATCGCTTACCCACTGTTGGATCCATCTTCAATTCTCTTTTTCTCATAGCATTATAACTGTGTGCTTCCTTACTCTTATTTTAGTATTGATAAGATTTAAAGAGGGAGAGAGAGAAAAGAAAAATATAGGCAATCAATATCTTTAGGTTTACAATAAAGGTAAATGACCTGCTATGGAAATGGGCAGTTACACGGTTAGTGTTGAGCAGCTCAAGTCTTTAACAAGATAACTTTGGCTGCCTTTTCAAGATGGAGGATTGTAGTAAATACTGTGCTATGCCACTCAGGCTGTCCTCCTATGACAGAGGCATCCATTTTCCTAATGGACAGGAATGAGATTCCATTGAGGCCTCTGTGTTCCCAGGTATAAGACAGGTATCAAATGTGTATCTAATAAAGTAATTAGGTATCTAAAGATGTCTAATGATATAATCAAAAGAAAACATAGCTAGATGTTTGAAAGTTGTGAGAAGTTATTCAGTCAAAAGTCACAATGCATTAGACCTGATTCTCATAACCACAGACTTGATCCAACTCTCACACCTACAGCCTAACGACTAAAAGAAAAAGCCGTGTCTTCAGGAGAAAGGATCTTGTAACCGCATGTCAAGTTTATGTATTAACAATCCCCCCAAAGGGAAAGATTGGCAGGGAAATCATACCCTGGAGAAAGGGGAATCCCTAAGCATTTCAAAGACTTTGGACACATTTCAAATTGATGCCAATATATAGGGACCTGATGTGAGTTATGGGTCTCTCCTAGAGTAGAGGGAAAGCCAGCATGTGAAGTTTGCAGCAGGTTCCAACGGGAGACTTGCAGCATATGCCCTTGGGGTTCTAGAGCAAGGCCATCCATCTCATCAAAGAACCCCATACTACTCAAAAACTCATTGTTGGCATGATATGGGGTCCTAGCTCAGACAGAGAATATGATCCTGGAGCATCGAAAAGAGCATGTGTCAGGACCACACATCGTAAACTGCGCTGTCTCAGGTCCTCCAAGTCAAAAGGCCAGGTGGGCTCAGAAGAAGTCGATAATGAGATCAGAGCAGTACTTCTGAGCTTGGTACAGAGTTATAGAATACAAGTAAGCTACACAAGTAGATAACTCGGCGCCCCCCCCCCCCCATCCATCACTGCTATGACCTATAAATGGAGGAAGAAAAAGTTCGAGCTCTGTTTATGAAGAGATCCACTTTCTTTGTGGGTGACAAGCACAAATGGATTGCCACTGTGCTATGTCTCCATTTGGGTCTGTCTTCAACCAGAACTCACCTCTCTTTGGGACCATAGATATCTACAGGCAAAAAATAAGGGCAAATATTATCCTTGGTTACCAGAAGATTCAAATTAACCAAATAATATCCAAACAACCTCTTTTCAATTTAGAGTGCTCTGGTCAGACAACCATGATGCACCCACCTTTGGAAAAAAAAACAAGAATATGTTATACTAACCACAAATTTACTTAAAATATCAAGAAAAGATTTTTCAGGAAAGCTAACTAGCAAATGCTCTTGAAATATTTCAATTGCATAAGAAAGGTTACTCTCAGGAAAAAGATCCAACAGATATACTTAATCCTCTAGAAACCAAAAGGAGTTTGAATAGGGGCACAAATCAGAAAAGACAGCACAGGAATTCTTAATCCTGCATATGCTATGCACAAAGCCATGTCCAGCAAGCTAGTAGAAGTTACACATGGTTTTGAGACTTTCACTGTGAAAGCTTGAGATGTTGTCACTTCATGAAAGATCACTTTCTCACAATGAAGAAAAAGAGGTAGACGTAGGACCAAAAGAGAGATGTGAGCAGTGGCAAGAATTCAAACATTTGAGAATATGCCATTAATGTTCAAGTCAGAGCTCAGACACTCTTTCAAATATTCTGTCAGTAGTAGGGTGAAACCAACTCTAATTAGGGTGACACTAAGAAGACCCTCCATCTCCTTCCCACCCCAGTCAAAGCAATCTTCTACCTTTAGCCCAGAAGCTGAGTACAAAGTCCTTGGGTTGTTCCCTCACTTCATCCCATCAGCAGATCCCACTTCTGAAAAACTCTGCCCTCCATTCACCACACTTACCTTTTCTTCTCTCTTCACATAATTTCAGTGCAGAGACTGGCTAAATGTTCATCTGTCTCATGACTTCTTCCCGGGACCACAAGAGGACCACATGTCTCAGCAGTTTAACTTGATCCATGGAACACCGGCTGTGGGCAGAAATTAAATAAAGTAATCCTCCTTATCCATGGAAGATACATCCCAGGACCCTAGGGAACGCCCAGAACCAAGGATAGTACCAAACCCTAAAGGTTTGTATACACACACACACACACACACACACACACACACACACAGTCTTCTGATGAAGTTTATTTTATAAATTAGGCATAGTGAAAGATTAACAGCAGTAATTCATGGTAGAACAATTATAACAATATATTATAACAGATGTTATGTGAATGGGGTGTTTCTCTCCATCAAAATATCTGATTACACTGTGTTCACCCTTCTTGCAATGACATGAGATAATACAGTGTCTACGTGAAGAGATGGAGTGAAGTAAATGGCACAGGCCCTGTGATCTGGTGTTAGGGTATATATAGAAGTTACTTGACCACACACGGGAACACCTTGATAGTAGGTCTAATAACAGATTAAGTGGGTAATGAGTGGATAGTGTATACAGTGTGGATAAATGAATGGTTCACATCCTAAACAGGTGAGAGTGGGACAGTGTGCAACTTTATCACACTACTCAGAATGGCACACAACTTAAAGCTCAGGAACTATTTACTTATAAATTATTTTTAGTTAGCATTTTTGGACTGAAATGCCTGCAGATAGCTGACGCTACAAAAAGGCAGAGCCACATATGATGTGAGGAGCACTGCATCAGATTTTCAGCATTGGCCAGAAAATCCCCCATACAACTGTCCCCACTGTATCCTCTCTTTCTACTGCAACCATGGAGGCCATGAGTTGACAATGGCAGTGTGACAAGATAGAAGAACTGTGGATCGTTTGTCACTGTTTGGACCAGAACTGCCAGAAGAGCCTATTTACCCACAACAGTAACTTAGTGAGACACAACACTTTTTAGGTTAATCCTCAACTAAGAGTTGAGGATTGCTTGTTGTCATAGTGTAGCAGAGCTATCACCTCTCGCTGACATTGACACAGGGAGGTAGATCACATATCTATGGAGATTATGACTTAGGGGGAGTGGTTAGAAAGAACTAGATTTTAAGAAAGGAATAGAAAGATATGACCTGAGGAAAAACAAAGCCTGATTTTCTAGGAAAAAAAATGAAAAACTAAAGAGAATCTAGAAATTAAAGTTCAACTCCTAGACTCCAAACAGTAAAAATTAAGAACGGAAAATGCTTTAAGCTTCTGAAGTCTTTTAAGAGTTATCAGTTATGCAGAAATACTCAATCCTGCAGCAAAGAGTACATTAAGGATGTTGTCTTCTCACCCAAGCCAATTGTTTTAAAATCTCAAAATAGCTGCCATTAAGCTGACAGACAGAGGCACGAAGTAAAACAAGTATATAAATAAAGCTGGCTTAATCATTACATTTAGGAAACATCTTAAGAGTGAAATTATGCATACAAGCAACTTCAAAAAGATAGTGGTCATGTCAGAGAACAAAATCAAGGCTAACCAAGGAACTTCCTAGAGCTCAGCAGGGGGATTAGAATGGACCATTGATTACTGTCTTCCACTCCTCTTGTGAATGCAGTGTTGACTGTATGCAATATCACCTCTATTCTGTTACTCTCACAGGCCAATGGGAGAGCAGACAAGCTACCTGACTTCCAGTTCTTTAGTTACTGGATCACAAGGAGCCATACCCAGACCTAATGGCTTAAATTCCAGAAATCAGAGCTGGGTACACATTAACGGGACCTTTCAGGAGAAGCGAGGCTAGTCTAAGCATAGGAAGAAGGCTGTGTGTAGACTTTGAGTCTCCAGAGAACAGACCGGGGCAGGCAGTGGCAACCAGCCACCCACCAATTCATGTTGCTTTTTACTGGAGGAGCTGTCAATGGAAGATAGCAGCCAGGCCAGGGGCTTCCTTTCCCAGCTTCCCTTGTCGGTCTGTGCGGCCATTCTAGCATTTTGGTGTGTTTGCACTCTCCCTGAAGAAATGTGCATGGAAGAGATGTGTATTACTTCCAAGATGGATTGGGTTTTTTTTTTTCAAATGAGTGTCTTCATCTCTATGTTCTTTCTCTTTCTTCCAAATGAAAGCAGAAAATCCCAAATGTTAAGCAATGGTGGAGCCTAAAGATGAGAAACATCTGACCCTCTGAACTATCATTTGGAGGAGCATCACCTATCAACCAGGAGCAACCACGACACATTGTCAAGAGTTAATGTCACCACAGTACTGACAGTATCTGAAAGAGTGTCCGTGCCCTCATTTGAACACTAATGGAATGTTCTCAATTGTTTGAATTTTTCCACAGGAATTATCACACTACTCACGTTGACATGATGTCATTGCCTGAGTGAGTCAGTTTACTTGCTGTCTTACGTATAAAAGAGGCAAATTTCCTGCATTTTGTGGTGAACACACAATCCCCCTCTGGTATAGGTGTGCCGTGATGTTGTTACTCTTGCAAAAACATTCTACCACCTACAGTATCATGACAGGATTGTCACAAAAGTTAATTTTACACATTTCTCAGCATTCTGATGTCCACCTTTTAGGATTCTTTAGTGTCCCAGGGCATACCAATTAAGAACCACTGGATTTAAGGTTAGAAATACCTAGGCCTATAACACACGCACTCAAGCATCCCCCTGGAGTTTCTCAAAGTCCAGGTAGACAGAATCTCACTAAACAACTTCAGCTAGGGTACTTGGGTACTTCTAGCTTTCACATGCACAAAGAAGTATTTCTGCAAAGGTCAAATTTGACTTCAGGCTTCAAGGTGAACAGGGGCTGAAATGGCTGCTTCTCTTTCAGAGTGTTAGGGGTCCCTGAGGTAGGGGAGGGAAACTCAGTGCCACACCGACAGCTGAGATGAAACAGACAGCAGCCTGTGGTGATGCAAGTACAAAATCAACAAACATCAAAAGACGAATAAAAATGACTCAAGGCATAAATAACTAAATACATACATACTCAGAATCAAACCATATAACTCACATTAACATGACTTTACCTTCCAGGATATTCTTGCCCAAGGAGGTAAAAGTTGTTCAAATCAAGAAACTTGCTGAAATATTCATTAATTTTTAATAGAAAGCATCGAATGGTAGTTTTACCCAGAAATTCTTGAGCCCTCTACTTCTCAAACATTTTGCCGTGGCCATTAGTCCTAAGCTATGAAGTCATGATTATTATGGGGCCGAATCAAGCCTCCCCACTGAGAGATCCATTATAATTCAGGTCTCACAGTCTCATGAATATTCCAGCTTCACTCTTCCCCGATGAGATGGAACCAGACTCTGGCAAATGCTTTCTCTTATCACAGTGCTATGAACCAAATGTCTGTGGCCCCCTAAAGTTTGTATGTTGAATCTTAATCCCCAGCATGTAGTATAACGTGTGGTGGTCAGGTCATGATGGGGGACCCCTACTGAACGGCACTGATGTCTTACAAGAGGTGACTAGAGAGCCTGCTTCTTCTCTCTGTTCTCCAACACACAAGGACACAAAGAAAACTAGCCATTTGCAAACCCAGAAGAGGGCCCTTGCCAGCCACTTGATCTGCCAACACCTTGATTGTAGACGCACAGCTTTCACACAACTGTAAGAAACAAAGGCCTGTTGTTGGCTGGACTTGGTGGCACACATGTGTAATACCAGCACTCTGGGAGGTAGAGGTAGGAGAATCATGTTTTCAGATCCAGCCAAGGCTTTTTAGTGACTTGATGAGATCTAAAAAATTTTAAATGGGTGGGAATGTAATTCAGTGCAAAGGCCCTGAGTTCAATCACAAGAAAGAGGAGGAGAAATAGGAGGAGGAGGAGGGAAGAAGAAGAAGAAGAAGAAGAAGAAGAAGAAGAAGAAGAAGAAGAAGAAGAAGAAGAAAAGGAGGAGGAGGAGGAGGAGGAAGAGGAGAGGAGGAGGAGGACGACGACGATGACGATGATGACAACAACGACGACAGAGAAGACCTTGTTACTTAAACCATTCAGTGTAGGTATAGCAGTTAGAGCACCCAGTATGGCCCCTAAGGCACACAATAATCATTGACTTTCACTTTGTTTATCAGCAGATTATTATGGTGATATTTGGAGAAACAAAGACTTGGAAATATCTACATATACACATTCTGCTCCTGCTTCTATAAGTAATTCACAGGATATCTTAGGGAAAGTGTCTTAAACCCTCTGTTCACTCTTAATAAACAGTAAGATCATACATAAACACATTGTCCTAGCTATTTCAGACAAGGCTAAGCATGTCATATTATGATCTGAAGCAAAAATCTATATATTTACATATATATGACAATAACCTAGGCAGCATGACATACTATGGTATGAATATATATATATATATATATATATATATATATATATATATATATATATGATAATAACTTACCAACAACACAGGCACTTACATCATTGAGACCAAAAGCTAAATCTTTCGATGAATCTTGTAGACATCATTACAAAACAGACACATGCATTCACTCTGGTCAATTAGGGAATAAAAGCCATTTAATAGAGTCAAAATTGGAAAGAGATTCGAAGGACAGAAAATAAAAAATTAAGAGTTATGTTAAATGAGAAATCTAGAGTATTAGCACTAGAGAGAGGAATTTTCTGAACAGTTTTATAAACTGAGTAATCATTTTTCTTACCCATGACCAACATACTGAAGCTAATGGCAAAAGCATTAATTTATCATGAGATTTTAAAGATCTCTCTTGTCAGTAATGAAATAAACACGTGATAGGGTAGACAGACAGTTATGGTTTATAAGAAGGTTATTACAATAATTAAGATTAATAGCAATTACTTGTCATGTTTGTGGATTTTTTTCCTTGGGAAATAACTGTAGCCATATTAAATAGCTAATTAACCCACTTCCATGTCTGGCTAAGAATGCATGGATTCACAAGATCTTTGGTGTTCTCTGGTGGCCCACAGTCAAGTACATAAGTAAATATGCCCCATAAAATGATCAGCTCACATTTTGAAAAGAAATTTCAAGTAATGACTGAAAGGATGATGGGACCTAAGGTGAAAATCAAGCCTCTCTCCTACCAAGGCTCCTCAGGGCCTTGTTAATCCCTCTGATTAACCACATGTAGATTCTACGTGTGTTTCTGTGTATGTCCGTCTCACTCACACATACACACACACACACACACACACACACACACACATACACACATACATCTTTTATATGAGCTTATAGTAACTTGGATAATTTTATCTTCATACAAAATAGGATTTTTTTTTTTACTCCACAGTACAGCACTATGAGAGAACTCTTAATACTTTAAGTATTAAAGCCTTAGAGCTATTTTTACTGAACATTTTCCAGAGCAACATGAACATGGGCAGGAAAAAAATGCATCTTTGAATCAAAATTCTTTTTTTAAGGGGCCTTGCCATTTACAAAGCTCAGCATTAAAGGAGGAAGGGCAGGTCAAGGAAATTGCTGAAAGAATGGAGCCAGTCCCTTCAACAAAACATCTGAAATCATGGACAGGGCCCTCAGAAGGGATCCTCAGAAGAAGGCAGGGCCATTTCATATCATGGCAACTCTCTTGAAGCCTGTTCCTGAGCAGAAGCAAAGAGGTGAAACTTGGAAATCATCCTTCCCTAGGTAGCCTCCCTCTCAACCACAGGCACATGGCCAAATGAAAGATCTGAAGGCCAGAGATATACCAGTTCAGGGTCCTTGATGTCCAGGATATACTTTGTTCCTTCACACCTGGCCACTGAATTCAACCCTGAAGTATTTCCTTCCTACTCTATATCACACACTCACACACACACACACACACACACACACACACACGCACGCACACACGCACACACACCACCTGCAAAAGTACACAGATTTTCATTTCTCCAGGAACCCTTATTTTCAAACTGGTAAACTATATGCATCCCACAAAAGTGTGTATTTATATAGATAGGAGGAGTAGAGAAGAAAGGGAAAAGGAAGGAAAGATAAAGAGTATTTATGGAGCCTTTAATAAAAGGCTCAGGCCCTAGACTCAGATACACGTGACAAACACTTGGCTCCTATTCTCTAAAAAGCACACGGTGAGTGACAGGAAGAGAACTATAAGGGAAGCTGCTTCTTAGGAAAACAATATCTAATACTCTACAAGAGTCTTAACAGACAGCTGGTGTGAGAGGATTGGACCATCACCCAACTTTCCCTTCCTCTGGGACCCCTCCCTCGGCCCCACCAACTCTTGGCCCCCAGAAGTTACTGCTGTCACTAGGGTAATCAACTATTCCCATTGGCTTCTCAAAGCCAAGTCCAGCAGAAACACATTTCAATTTACAAAACATTTCTGCTACGCTCTAGCAGAATGGAGAGGGGTAGATAAGAATGGAGAAGGACTCTGCAACCAAAAAGCTCACACACCCCTGGTCAGATCCTCTCCTTGCTCCCACTAACACCTCTTGGGCCACACAACCTGTGAGTCATTCCAGCTGCCTTGACACAATCTGAGGTTTTTGCTTCCCAGCTTCTCACCTGTCTTCTCAAGAATGTAACATCTTGCTTCCCACACTCATAAGATTCTTGATTCTTTCAAACATCAAGATCAGAACCACTGCACCATGAGGAGTAGGAGATATCACCTCTACTTGACACAACCCATAACCTTATAGAGAGGACATGGCCTGGTCCCCAGAGGACACACTGTCCTAGGGCCTTAACCCACAACCACCCTGGAGGAATGAAACAGGTGAGAGCATTCCCAGGTGTTCACCTACCCCCATCTGTGACAGACTGAGGGAAAGCTGGTGAAAAGCTATGGAGATCAGAGGAAGGATCGTCTTCTTGGAGCAGCTCATATTTGCACTTGCTTTGAATCCAAGAATGGTTTCTACAGACAAAGGGAAAAAAGAGGTTGGCAAACAAGGGAGAGAAGGGGAACTATGAAAAGGAGAAGAGGTGCAAACAAGTTTAAGAATCCAAAAGGAGGAGAAAACTCAAGCAAGCTGGAGAGAAGAGAGGAGGAGTGAAGATGGGACATCCAAACAAGAGTGAGCTGGTCATGAAATTAAGTTCTGCACCCTCCCAGGTGGCCCATGGGTAGGAGTGAGAATCAGCAAGGAGGCAGGCCAGATAGATGCGTAGCTTGGTACTGAGAGTGGGTGTGGAGAGGCGGGTGTAACAGAGAATGGGTGAGGTCACCAGGGAGGGTACGCAGAGCAAGACAGATTTTAATCAGAATTAATCGGAGAGAGAACCTTGGAGAAAAACAGTGTCAGAGGCAGAAAGGTGAAGAACAAACAGAAGGAGTCACAGAGGGAAAAGCAGAGCCAGGAGGCAGAGGAGCTCAGAGACTAAGACAGGAGAAGTCTCGAGGACAAGAAGTCATGCTTGAACATGACTGATTCCAGTGCCTTCCTCCACCCTCCACATCCATCCTCTGAAAGAGCTGCGTGACCAAGCCATCCATTTGCCAAGAATGCCTCAAAAGATTTTCCCTTGCATCAGACTGGCAATAAGATCCTGCATGAACTGGTCCTTACAAAACTTCCCACCTTCTTCCTGTCATTTCTCCCATGAAAATACCCCTCCATACCACTCTGTGCCCCAGCATCTCCCTTCCTTTCTCCCACCACTTTTTCACTTATGCTGTTTCACCTGCTACAATGTCATTTCTGCCTGACAGTGTTGCTGGCCAAAAAATTTGGTGAGGATGATCCTTCAGTCTGTCTTATGACTGCAACAACAGTTAGTCACCCAGAAGCTAATATATGAGACGGGGAACAGGCCCAGCCAGATGGCCCAGTCTCTCCCCTGATTACCTTGGTTAGCCACTAGCCAGTTGACAGCAATAGCCATAACACCAAAAAGCTCAGATACCCACAAATGTGTGGGTATGAGATTATGCTTGACATCCATTGTAATCTATGTGTTTGCTTCCATCCCAAAACAATGGTTCCCCGGCAGCTATCAAAAATCCTGTTGGCTTCTCTCTTGGTCTTCATTGTCTCTCTGGGGATAAAAGAAGCCCATTTGGCATTTGCTGTAGCTGGCTCGTAGCTCCTCCGGCTAGTGCTTAGAGAAACCAGAGCACTCCTACAGAGCCCTTGGAGATCTCCCAAGACAAGGCCCAGTATCAGAATTAATAAAATGCAAGTATGCACTGCTTTGGGCTCTGACACAGCCTGGGAATCCTCACCAAACAAACACCAGCATGGGAGGAGAGGTCACTGTGGATAGTCTAGTGCTAACATTCGAACGCTAATAACTTTACCGTGTCGATTAATTTTAAATGTCAGACCCCATTGCTGTGCAAAGCTAAGGAGCTCAAGAAATAAGGTACATTTTTCAGGCTTCCTGATGATCCCAGCACATTCCACGTTTGATCACTAGGCGGATGGTCAGGATGAGGGGTAAGGAAGGCACTTCTTAACAGCTGCTGCCCCTGCAAAACAAATGCAGAGATAAGCAGCATCCGAGCCATTCACTGCCTAGTTTCTCAACCAGGAAAATGGCCGAACTGATGGTAATGAGATTGCACATAGAACTGTGATGCTGGGTGTGGTCTGAGACCTTGCCCAGAAGGCTAGGTTCCAAGCCTAAACAAATGCCTATGACTCGGTTAGGAGCCCCCAGAAAGCAGCATTTGTAATGGAAACACTGGTAATTCACAGCTGTGATCCTGCCCTGGAGTGCAGACTGCTGGGGAAAGCTTTGCCAGGAGAGGGGCGGGTGGGATAAAGGGGGCAGCCCTAGCCCAGGAAAAGGTTTGAAAGGAAAAGGGATGCAAGACAGAAACTGCAGAGGGGCATAGAAGAAGGAACAGATGCTACACACAAAACCCACCCAGGGCTGCCAAGATCACAATTAAAAATTCACATATTTTGGACTGAAATTCTCATATTTTAAGAGAACTTGGGCAAAACCCTCCTCCCACCAATATTAGCAATGCAAAACCAGCAGTCAAGACAGACCCAAATTATCATCCATTTTGCAAAAAGGATGAAAATTATATAGCATGGAGTCCAACATTCTTCAGTGAAAACAATCATTAGAGTGCACCTGGCAGCCCTTGCCCCCCCCCCCCCCCCCCCCCCCCCCCCCCCCCCCCCCCCCCCCCCCCCCCCCCCCCCCGCCTTCAAGGCCTAAGGACAAAGTGCCTGCCCACTCCCCGGAGAGCTTTAGGTGCCAGATCTGGAACTGTCAAGGTGGCTGCCACTCAGCAGGAGCTCTCAGGACTATTTCCATTTGAGAAGCCACTCTTAATGTGGACCCATGTGCACGCTGAGCTCAGAAAGCACTGATACTGGGGTACAATAAAGTAAGAAGGCAAATATGTGGAACGCCGCATCTCCCAACCCAAATGTGTTCCCACACCCAATGCACCTGGATTGGGCTTCTGATTTTTAGGCAACCAATTGGAGTGAGAGAAAGGGAAAAAGAGCTAATATCCAAAGATCCAGGCTCCGGATCCAGAGTACAAGAAAGAGATCCACAGGCTCCAGAGTACAGGAAAGCCCTCCTCAGCAGGGTCTACTCAGGTCCGAGCATAGCAGCCAGTGTGTCTCCACTGAAGGATGACTCAGATCTGTGTGTTTCTACCACCAAGATGAGCCCCAAATAATCTCCCCACCTCTTCCTTACTGTCACTCTCCCTACTCCAGCCTTCTCTCCTGCCTCCAGAGAGATCTTCCATAAATACCCATCTCACTATGTCGCCGTCGTGCTTAAAAGTCTCAAGTGGCTCCCATTGCAAACAGAATTAACTTCCAGCTCCAGCTAGGTCTTCGGTGGAAGGACAGCTAGACCAGGCGCCATCCCCCACAGGGTAGACTGGAACTCCTCTTTCAAGTTGAGTGTGTTGGCTTCTTGCATCCCAGTGATGAGAAAGTGACTAAGACCGCCCGTCACCTCAGGACTCAATCAGCGTCCTTTATGTCCTTGTAGAATTAAGAGACCAAGGTTGAAAGGAGGAAACTCTCATGTAAGGTCAGGTGGCAAACTGGTGGCAGCAAGAGCCACAAATCTGGGCTCTACATTCCCCACCTAAGCTTATTCTTTTTGAAGTGGAAGCGGTGGTGAGAATATCACATCAGGAGCCAGAGATAATAAACCTAATTGGGCCATTAGGACCAGTCACTTTCCTCTGTATTGAGCCTTTGGGGGATGTTATGGGTGATCAATATAATAAATAACATTGCATCATCTGAGGTCCCTCTCAAGAGAGCATCTTAGAAACCAAGAAGAGGAAAAGATGAAGATCATAACAAGAATTTAGATGAAAAGTGCAATCTCCAAGCTGAGTTTTCCCCTCACCTACCTTGCATCACTCTGTGCCAGACAGCAGGGACATAAAGAGATGCCAACGATGCAGGGCAGGCGTCCTAGCAGCTTCAGGCTCCACAATGAAGGGCTGTGTTACCCAGGGTACACCTCCCAGTCATGCCACCAAGGCTCAGGTAGAGTTCACAGGTGACAGCTGGTAGGCTCTGGTGATTCCAGCACTGAATAAAGGCTGCTTCTCTCTGGGCAGGAATGGAAACATTTGAGAAAATCCCACAGAGCCCCAAGACACTCCTTCACTGGGGCCTCATCTTCACTGGCTCACCTGTCTTCAAAACCTCCCCTGGATACATGTTTCTCTGTTTCAAAGGGTGTATTTTGAACTTACATAACCAATTTAGAGGGAGCATGAGAGGTCTCTGGAAATCTGTAGCAAATCAAGGAGGTGGCCAATGTAGCAGAGAGGCAGAAGTCCTCACTCATTTCCCTGGATGCTGTCGCAAGTCATGGCTATGACGTAAGAGAAGTTAGAAAAAGTTAAGTTCACAAATCAACAGATGACCCTAGCAGACATGAATCCAGGTAGCCTTGGAAGTGAAATGGGTGAGCCAGAAGACTTTGAGAAGACATGCAGATGTCCATGGTGTGCACTGACTCACGATGATGACCCTGTCTACACCAGGAGAGACATACTATACCTGAAGCTCTCGTCTGTAGCGCCTTCCTGCACAGCCTCTCGGCTAGTGAGTAGAGCTCAGGAATGAAGTGTTTCCACAATACACCAACCAGCAGAAATGTTCAGTATGAGAGAGGAAAAATAAGAGCTGCATGCAGAGAAAACTCTAGCGATATAAAGCTCCTTTGTGGAGAGGGACAAAAATTTAGTACACAAGACCTCTGAGCAAGTACAGAAGCAGGGGCAGAAAATTTTCTCCAGGTCAAAATACTGAATCCAGAGCTATGAAATGAAAATAGTGTGGGGACACCCAGAGAAAGGGAGAACCAGACCTGGACCAGAGCAAAAATTGTTGCCTACGTGACAGGGATTAGGGATTAGTAACAGGACCCAGGACACGGACATTTGCTGCACTGACTGTACAGGGATCACAGCCTCCTAGGAGAAGCCACCTCAGCACGGTGGCTTTGCATCTGGGAGCCCGCCATTACTCGCTCACCAGAAGCTGCTCCCCCACTGTGGACAGGCACACAGTGAGAGATCAGATGCCACCTAAGAAAAATCTTCCCATGTCTTTTCCCAGGCCACTGGCTCTCCACAGAGCACCTAACACACCAGGAACAGAGTCTGTGCTATCCCCAGTCCACACCAGTTCAAGTAAGCATGCTGGCTTCCCGGGATCAGAGCAAGCTAGGGAGCTGGGGACAAGCAGACCTGAAAGCCTTTGTTATTTCCAAACACAGAGCACACATTCCTCTGAAATTCCTTCTCCCAAAAGTATCAAGCAGAAAAGTACAGGGCAGTTTAGTTTCTAGAATGTGTCTGAGATTGAGTCT